>NIPM01000116.1:0-71191 GCA_002738285.1 Holacanthella duospinosa | reverse complement strand
ATAATTCCCCCCCCCCCCCATCTTTTGGCTAGTTTGAAATAATAATTCTCCACCTCGAAATAAATTTCCATGAGGAATTATTAAAAGTCTTATCAGGCGCAAAATCAGTAACAATTGTATGTAAAACTACCTAAAAAGAGGAAAATTAAAAATTTAGAAAGCGACAAAAAGCCAATAAAGTATCAGATATCCCTGACATAGATAAGAAAATTCCATTATTTGTACTTTTTTACCTCTTATAAGAAGAAAACAGCTATAAAAGAAGCAAAAGTTTCACTTCCAATTAGTAATTCCTCACCTCGAAATAATTCCCCACCTTTTGCCCAGTTTGAAATAATAATTCCCCAGGGGAGTTGAACCAAGAAATACGGTATGAGTATTTAACATTTAGTTCTGGATGTGGATTTCTTCGAGTCTCTTCTTTATTTCACACGTTAGTGCATGGGCACAGGTTAATCTACCTATTGGTGAGGTTGTGGGTTTCCTTTTGTCCACTCATGCGCTCACAGGCTAATGACTGGAATCAGGCGAATTCCAAGAACAAGGTAAATGGCCATTCTCTATTGTGATCCGATGATAGAATAAATAGAGTATGTAGCATAATTCGAGACTCTTTGGGGAAATGGATTTATTTTCCGGTTAGATTGGTCTGTGTAAGCTTATTTCTATTTTCAATTCTTTTCCGAAGTGTATGAAGGATAAAATTTAAAGACTCCGTCCCTAGTACCTTAACGTATTCTTATGAAGATGCATGGCATGATGTTACCAAAGTTTTCTAAGAATGTCCATACTTTTCTTCACATTTCTAAGAGGATCTGTTTGCTTTGGGTCTCATTATATGTGTTTTGAAGCTCTACGTCATCACTACTNATGATGTTACCAAAGTTTTCTAAGAATGTCCATACTTTTCTTCACATTTCTAAGAGGATCTGTTTGCTTTGGGTCGCATGTGTTTTGAAGCTCTACGTCATCACTACTTTTTTTATACGCTCGAGGTTTCTACCTAGGTCTAGGTAAATTTTATAAGAATATAGGAATTTTGTACCTAAAATTACTTGCAATATTTGCTGCTAATTTCAAGTGTCTCTGTTTGGGTCATAATGAATGATGATTTTCCGCTTCCTTTTATTGTGTCAAGTATTCCACATTTTTGCGAAAAAACACGGTCTATAGGAAGTACGACCTTTAGAAAATATGCCTACGAAAATATAATAATAATCCGATGACACAATTATTGGTTAATTTAATAGCTTATTGTCTTCTTGCTGAGCCTTTCCGCATCCTCCGATTGTGTCACATAACTCTCAATAGATTTTAGAATAGAGAAATTCTGAATGTCAAATTTACCATTGTTGCTAATTTGATGTAACTCTTAACAGAGCAGGTTTGATTACAGAAAAAATGTAAGCAGATTGCTGATTACATGATTACAGTCAAAAAAGAGTAATCGATTACTAATCATGATTATGATTACATTTTGGAGTAATTATAATCATAGATTAGTAATCTGTAATCATTAATCATAATTTGCGGAAATATGATTGCAATTTTTGATTACTTTGGAATTTTATTATATGCATGGAGTCGATCAAGTTCTAATATTGAGTTTTTTCAAATATTATTTTGTTGTTGATTTGAAAAACTAATATTGCAATTTCAAAGTATAAAACAAATTGGTAAAGTTACTACAATCCGTCGTTGTACTATTGCTTTAACTACATCATCCAACTTCTTGCACAAGAATTGAATTCATGAAATTTTTGAGTAGACGCGATAGTGTGTCCATTATTTAGATGAGTGTTTGTATAAAAATTTTATGATCCTTGATTATCTTTCCCAAGATACTTCCATCCGAACATGGATGCATTTTGAATTATCAAGTTAATGCTGATGTAAAAAGCTAATATACTGGTGCTAATGCCAAAGTTATATCAAGAAACTACTAGTTTGAGAGAAATTTTGGATCCGCTAAAGCTGTACTCACTCAATTATGTTCACCAAAAATTTCATGAAATCTTTCGCAGTTTCATGATGTGATTGGAGCACAGAAGGAGATGTAGTTACCCAATTGTTTGGTCTTCCAGCGACTGTCGCTTATGCTAACTTTGCCCTAATCTTATTTCAAACTACCGAAACAACTTGAAAATACTTGCCATCTAATATTTTATACAATTTTCAAAATTCTACACCAACACTGTCAGCTGGTGCATCATACGAAACAATTTGTATTTCAAGTGTGGGATCAATAATTAAAAAAAAGGTTATATTTAAAAAGTATCACGGTATTCCACTGCTCCAAAAACAAAAGTTAAGAGAAGTAGAAATCAAGGATAGAAAAGTTTTGTGTTAGTATAAAATGATTTGGAATGATTTGTTTCAGCAAGAATGAAAGGGTAAAGATTTCCTATATGACGTGATTGTTTTCGGTTGTTCATCATAACAATAATATGTAATCATGTAATCATAAAATAATTTAACGTTTTCATTACTTCATTATGATTGCAAGCCCGCAAATCCGTAATCAAACCCACTTGACTATAGATTACTTGAAATAATCATAATCTCTGCAATCATGTAATCAAACCTGCTCTGGCTCTTAAAGCATAATATATTTCCATTTCCTTGTTTATGTCAAGTATTCCTCATTAGTTCTCAGAATTTAGAAATTTTGTACCAGAAATTAGACTCGGTTCCCCTCGATTTTCCTATTCCAGTATTCGTAGTTTTACCGACTGCTCAAGACTTACTTTTTAGTTAATAACGCAACACATACTTTAATAAGTATAAAATACTTTAAAACACTGTCATGCCCGTCCGAGGTTCCGTCTGTCCATCCGGACACAATGTATATAATTAGCTGCAACAGTGCTAGAAATATAGTTTTGGATTTTAGAACTAATTAAAATCTTACTCAACACAGACAAAAATTAATACAGAAGCTATTTGTAGGTTTCTCAGTAAGGCTCCACAAACTCATCTCTTTCCGCTTTTTTTGGCTTCTTCCTATCATGTCAAGCATTTAAATTTAGTTCTCATCATAGAGTGATTTTGAACCTATCTTTAATGCTTTTTCTAGGCCTCTTTATTTGTTCAACAAACACGCCTCTTTCCGCTTCTTCTAGAATTTTCGTGTTAAATTAAGTATTTTTAGTTAGTTCTTATCAAAGAGTAATTTCGAACCTAACTTTGCCGGTTAATGCGATTTATAGGCGTCTCTATTTGGCTTTACAAACGGCTCTGTTTATAGCTCAGTGTTCGCGGTTTCTAAGCAATTTTATTTAAGTGCTTTATGCTTTTTAAAAACCCCTCCAGCTTCGTTGATAATAATTATTCATTGAGCTGCTCGTGAGTAAGAACAAACAAACGCATCGTTTGCGTATTTGCTTTCTATTCATGGTCGGCTAACCCATATCTAAGGATTCTAACAAATGGATTCTAAAAAATTTAAAAAATTCTTTTGCACGTTTTATATTTTTTGTAAAAATTAAATATTTTGCACAAAGTCCCTTTTTTTTAAACTGTTTCACTAATTTCACTGAATTAAATTAAAATGCACCTTTTCATCCTCATGTATCTAACATTTGCATACTCAATCAGCATAACAGCTAACAATCAATAAAGCTTAAACATTTTGTAAAAAAATAGCTTTTGAAAACTGTTTCGAAAGTCCTTAATTTGTTTTAAAAAAATGAAAATTCTAACGGGGAAAATATGCCTGGAAGAAGTGAAATCATATTTCGACAATTCCTAACCATACGCAATATACACCGACTGTAAAGTTCACTTATTAAGTCAGAATCATACAGTACATAACAGAAACTTAAACAAGAACTTGATTCTGAGTGTCGAATTTCTAGCGGCATGCTTGTCTTTTATTAATTAAGGGAGTTCGGCCATGGCGAAAATAATGTGGTAATATAGTTTATTTCATTAGTTACATTATAATTCATTAGTTTCTACGATTTCCTTGTAATGGATTGGCTAAAGTATAGCACAATTTTTTGATCATGATTAAATTTCGTAAATAATATCATACACATGAAAATACTATTAAAAGCATATGAACATCAAAAATGATGAACAGAATGAAACGTTAAAGTTCACGCGTAAACAGACATACCGTCTTGTATTAATAGTTAGTCTGCCCAAAAATTTTCTTGCGTACGTCTGTGGAAGATGATATTTAACTTCAAAGTAGGTCATCAACATTAACTTATTGATTCAGCTAAACCTAGACTCAATCATATTTCACATCTTACTGAGCAGTGTTTAAATGGGCTCCAAGCTTATAATAACCAATTCCCTGAACGTTGGAATTCACTTTAGCTTGCCCCCTAGTTAACTTTAGTGATATTAAGAGGTGACTGTTAAAAGTACTCTTGAGTACACGATGTATGGTTTGTCGTTTTAAGTAAATCGAGCATGTGCCTCTGTTTGTCCCATGTTAACTTTGTGAATCTCTAATGATCAAGGGTCAACTTTCACAGAGTTGATCTCGAAAGAAAACTTTGCCATATGAATGACTACTACAGAATGGCTACCGTCAATTGCAGAAACATAAGGTGTATCAATTTTAGATCAGTGTTCCAGTTTGTTTAGTAATGATCAAGTAAATCTGTCACTCTAATTGTATTTTATTTTTAGCGTGTAGTATCGCGGCTATGTCTTACAATGACTCCCTTCGAATTGCTGTCAGTATGGACAAGAATATATGCGAAACCAATGAAGATGCACAAAAACTAACTTTATTAGTTGAAGAGAGAATGAAGCAACTACTGCACTTTGATTCACCAGCTGGACATCTTGTGTAAACTAGATTTATTTATTGATCACGCACAATTATGATTGGCCGGTCTAGATTTTAGAAATAAAATATTATCCAAAAATTTTTTTTTCTAACAAGTAAGTAATAGCAGGGGTTCAGGTTGTGTTGATAGATCTAATACATGCCTTCAAATACATTGGCCCAGTTCCCGTAATTGTATAGAACGCTTCATAGTACATCAGACTATCAGACTATCACGTTAATAGGCTATGAAATGTGACTCATTTTGAAGGTCTCTGATTGGTTTAAAAAACTATCNTATCAGACTATCACGTTAATAGGCTATGAAATGTGACTCATTTTGAAGGTCTCTGATTGGTTTAAAAAACTATCGGCTCCCGCTAGTTCTAATCACCTCAGAAGCATGTATCTTATAGTCTCTCAATGCAATCCTCTCAACTCAAACTCAACACATTCAAATTTTCTTTCAGAGGAGTTGTGGGGATAGGAACTCATTTTCTCAATTGTATAGTGACTTTATGGCATCAAGGACTCGAAAAAAAGAGTTATGTTTCTTGCTGATGCAACAAAACAGGAATGAAAAACTTCCACTAGTCGTTATTGGCAAATCAAAAAACCGAGATGCTTCATAAATTACAATTTCAAGACTAATTTTAAATACTATTCTTCAAGGAAAGCGTGGATGACTAAACCAATTTTTTCGGATTGGCTTCAGAATTAACGTCGCGATGATGCTCTGCAATAAAAAGTTGCTATTACTTTTGGACAATTTCTCTGGACTCATTAGGGATGACCAAAATTTTTCAAATATTGAACTTTTATTTTTACCTCTAAATACCACAAGCAAAAGCCAACTGCTCGATGCGGGAAGGATTAACTGTGTCAAACAAAACTACTTAAAGGTTGTAGTTCAAATGCTCGATACAGGCAAAAACTTAAGCGAAATTAGTCTTGCTGCTTATATCAATTTACTTTGTCAATCTTAGGGTCAAGTGAAAGAAACTACTGATTTACACTGTTAAAACTTGAGAAAATTTTGAACAATAATATTGAATTTCATTGAACGTTTTTGTGAAACTAAACGTTACCTGAATGNAAACTTGAGAAAATTTTGAACAATAATATTGAATTTCATTGAACGTTTTTGTGAAACTAAACGTTACCTGAATGAAAGAAGGGGTTGAGTGAATTTTATTCTGCCAGTGAGAGTTGGTTTCTGAATGTAAGGTTTTGCTGTATGTGTATCCCTTTTATTCGCTTATGCTACAAATAGCAACTCATTTTTGTTGCTCCTGGGGATAAGAGACTCGCTTGGCTACTGTGAGATTTCGGGTCTCCTCCATCTACTTACCTAGGCAACACAGAATCTTTCCCGTAGGGTTATTGGATAGCATCACGGATTCNAAACTTGAGAAAATTTTGAACAATAATATTGAATTTCATTGAACGTTTTTGTGAAACTAAACGTTACCTGAATGGAAGAAGGGGTTGAGTGAATTTTATTCTGCCAGTGAGAGTTGGTTTCCGAATGTAAGGTTTTGCTGTATGTGTATCCCTTTTATTCGCTTATGCTACAAATAGCAACTCATTTTTGTTGTTCCTGGGGATAAGAGACTCGCTTGGCTACTGTGAGATTTGGGGTCTCCTCCATCTACTTACCTAGGCAACACAGAATCTTTCCCGTAGGGTTATTGGATAGCATCACGGATTCTCCGTGGTAGGGTTTCTCTTGTCATTACTGCACTGCTGCTAATGGCAAATAACAGAACTGGCGAAATTTCTTTTATTCCCATTTGTGCCCGCTCTGACCATATTTGGAGAATTATAGTATATATTTTTATTTGTCTGTGTCCTAAAAAGAAAATAAACGGTAAAATTGAAATTATCGTCTAACTGTACTTATACTGTATCGTCTAACCCAGTACANTTTATTGAAGCAAATTGAACAATTTGGTTTTCTGTACTTGAAACAAACAAAATCTAAAATAATGTTGCAACAAGTTAAATTGATTATGTGGTTTAACAAATTAACTTTTTATTAAATCTGCTAATAATTTTAAGTTTTGATCGCTCACACATATATCATAAGAAAATTTTATACTAAACTCCTGGTAACGTATCCCGCAACATTTACAAGCCTAGGAATGATTGAGTTTTGTTTACACATTAGAAATCATAGACATAATCCCCTTATCCTAGCAGATACGACAACCTGTATAGCTTAAAATTAAAAATTAACTCATCTGATATGCATCGCTACTACACTACTAATACACGTAGTGCTAATTTGTTTACCCTTTCTGCTTAACCTTTGATAAAGGTTTTAGGGAGCAAATTTGCTTCCAAGTAATATATCCCCGAATGTATGTACAGGGTGGGTTATCTTTAGTGTCCGTATAGCCGAGGAAGAGATAAGGGCTATACTCATTCTTCCATTTTCATATGTTGTAGTCTCTGAGACTTACCCTCTTCTCTATGAAATCCCATTTTCAACAAAAAACCTGTCTCATGGCGTGTGTCAGCTTATGACTATTGTTTCAACCATGCACTTCATATGTTATCCAAACTAGAAGGGGTTACTTGAGATTGTATGCGAAGACTAACTTGAAGGGAAATCAATAGCGCGAAAACGTTAATCCAAATTCAAATTATTCAAATTTTAAATTTGGGTTATGATTTTCGCGCCACAGAATACTTTCCTCAAGGTAGTCGCCGAATAGAATCTCATGTAACCCCGTTGAGTTTGAATAACATGTGTAGTGTAGGGCTAAAACCATAGTCATAAGCGGACAGACGCCATGCGACCGTTTTCTTTCTAGGAATGAGATTGGAAAGAGAAGCGTGAGGGTCTGTCGTAGACAAGTTGACATACTCCGGGGCTTCACTTCATTGACTACAACATATGAAAATGGAAGAATGAGTATAGCCCTTATCTCTTCCTCGGCTATAGGGACACTAAAGATAACCCACCCTGTATAATGCGTAAAGGTCTGAGTATTGAATGAATTCAGAGTATTGAATGCGCATTAAATGACAAATGATATAAGCTTGACCAAGGACATCGTCTACTATTTCCATGCAGGTTTAGTTATGAAGCAAAAAATTTTTTAACCAAACATGTAAATGAAACTTAAGCTAAATTTGTTGAATTTACTTTTTTTATCTCAGTTTTGTAGGAGTGCTGTAAATTGAATTAAACAATGTTTGTGGAAATATTCTTTTCAATTTTTCTTATTATTATTGTGCTCTTTTACTATGTGAATAAGAGATCTCCACGGTCTGCACCAGGTACATTAATAATAATTCTTGTTAACTTTTTAAGTAATTTTCAAAACTTTGCAGTTCCGAGGATATCATTCCCAATATTGAGTCATCTTCCATATTTTGCCAAATATGAAAAGACTGCAACTCCGCGTCTTTTCTTAGAATGGAGTCGGCAATGTAAATCACCTATTATAGCCGTCGATTTTGGGAATTTTAGGTAAATTCTAGTCTATTAATTATTAACTGAAAAGAGTAGTTGCTTTCTATCCAAGTCAGTGTTTCCATCGCATATCTGTCTCCTCTGGCTCTTAGACACTAGTTTGACACACTATCGAGTTCGATGTTACATTAGACATGTATTCAATCATTTGTCATTTAGGGTCAATTTGGTACACTCGCTTTCCCTTGTTATTAGTTGCAACCCAAGAAAGCGTGAGACAAAAAGTAAAGTAGCCTGTGTATTTCTACACTGGACCATGGGTCTCCTTATCTCACAGGAGAGTTTTAACTCATACTTGTCATTATCTCTGGGGATTAAAGCCTCGCTTGGCTACTGTTAGAGTACGAGTCTCCTCACATCTAACCACCTGGCGATACAGAATTCTTTCCACAGAACCCCCCTCCCCAATAACACTGGTCCCCAGTGTTCATTCTCAAGAGCCTACTGTATCGTCTAACCCAGTACACCTAAACTTAATTTTCTACGGATTCGGCANATATTTGGAGAATTATAGTATATATTTTTATTTGTCTGTGTCCTAAAAAGAAAATAAACGGTAAAATTGAAATTATCGTCTAACTGTACTTATACTGTATCGTCTAACCCAGTACACCTAAACTTAATTTTCTACGGATTCGGCAAATGGCGGAAATTCAAACGCCCAGATTATTAATAACTAAAGAGATAACCTAACCTAACTAACGGGGTGAAAACCCTGGAAGACTTTGAAAAAGTCTCGGGGTTAGGGAGACTCGAACCGGGATTCTGCTCGCCATCTTATGTGAGACAAAAAATAGAGTAGCCTGTGTATTTCTACACTGGACCATGGGTCTCCTTATCTCACAGGAGAGTTTTTAACTCATACTTGTCATTATCTCTGGGGATTAAAGCCTCGCTTGGCTACTGTTAGAGTACGAGTCACCTCACATCTAACCACCGGGCGATACAGATTCCTTTCCACAAAAGTGTTTCTGGAAAATTCTGTTGCACATTTTTTCACAAAATGTTAGCGAGCAAAATTGTGGTTGGATTCCTCTTGTATTCTTGGTTTCTCATTCCGTCAGTCAAGATTGTTTCATTAATTCAGTATCAAGTTGAATAATGACGCGTTGGCCTTAGAAAGACCAGTTTACTTTAATTTAGCTGGACGAAAGAGAAGCAAACCCAGTGACGTTTCCCACTAACAATAAAACAATTGGATTTTAAACAATTGAAAATTAAACTTTGAAAGAAACTGAAACCTCACTTTTAGAATTGAGGATTTCTCATTCTAAGCATTCCCTAAATTCAACCAAGCAGTCCTAGCTTCTATTGCTTGATTGTGAGTGTTTACTCAACCGTCAACTCTAACTTGGCAATAATTTCCTTTTCAATATATAAACCAACAATGAAAATTGAATTAAACTTTAACAAAGGTAAACGAACTTGTAGACTAAATCATACCATGAAGTTANGAGGATTTCTCATTCTAAGCATTCCCTAAATTCAACCAAGCAGTCCTAGCTTCTATTGCTTGATTGTGAGTGTTTACTCAACCGTCAACTCTAACTTGGAAATAATTTCCTTTTCAATATATAACCAACAATGAAAATTGAATTAAACTTTAACAAAGGTAAACGAACTTGTAGACTAAATCATACCATGAAGTTACTTACCGTTGATATCTGAAGTAAAACGGTGAAACTTTTTGTAGCTCAAATATCTAAGTTACTAAATTAAAAAATTATATAGTTAATACAATGAATCCAAAAATTTTGCCTCAAATTAGCGATATAAAAATGTCTAGAACTGAATAGAAATATGTAGTTTCTGGAATAGTATTTAGAAATAATAGAGTGTTGGATTTGCATCCAGTATTCAAATAGTGCAAAATAGTTACTATAGGTTTCATTTGAATATGCTAATTTTTCAATGAGACCCCAAAATTCTACTTGAAATTACCAGCATGCAGACGCCTTGAGCTATCTGCAGCAAAAATGTAATTACGGAGCTATGAAGGTAATTGTAGGTTGAAAAATACTTTTTCCTGTGAATCAAGGAAATTCTTAATGGAATAGAAAGAAGAATTTCTGAACCANTTCCTGTGAATCAATGAAATTCTTAATGGAATAGAAAGAAGAATTTCTGAACCAACATGCTAGAATTTTTGGTTCTGTATGAGCCACATAAAGGCTCATACAGAACTATTTTGCATCAAAAACCTGGTTTTAATTTGCAGCACGAATTGTTAGGTAGTTTTGATAGAATTTTGATAGAATCNTCCCTGTGAATCAAGGAAATTCTTAATGGAATAGAAAGAAGAATTTCTGAACCAACATGCTAGAATTTTCGATAGAGAGCCACATAAAGGCTCATACAGAACCATTTTGCATCAAAAACCTGGTTTTAATTTGCAGCACGAATTGTTAGGTAGTTTTGATAGAATTTTGATAGAATCATACATTCGTTTGCTGTAGCATTTGACATTGTTAATAATCATTTTTATTGGTTCTANTCATACATTCGTTTGCTGTAGCATTTGACATTGTTAATAATCATTTTTATTGGTTCTAATGTTCCGAACTATGTAACTAGATCCTATGCTGCTAATCATAGACATTGGTAACAGACGGACAAGAAAATTACAATACTTTTCTACTACTAAAGTAGTCTACAAGTAACAAAGATAAAAGTAATTTTTTTATTTTAATAAAAATAAGACAAAAAATATTATAAAAACAATGTACTAAACCAAACCTCGCTCACGAATGAGAATTTTATCTCACCAATTGGAATGCTAATTTATTCTGAAGGATTATCTACTAAAACAACCGTCTGTTTCAGAACGATCATTTGGACTCCTTAGCCCTAAAATAAGATATACCGTCAACTAGGGTGACTTTGGACAGCTTGGGCAGATTCTGTCATAAAAATAACCACAATTTTTAATTGATTTGATAAAATTCATTTATTTCTTCAGAATCATATGTACAAATGGGGGTACTAATTACTTACACAACCTAGCAATTAATGGAGTTATTTTGGCAAATTTTTTTTTACAAAAACGATTAAATTTTATTTTATGAGTGGGGAGGGATTGACTTTTGACAGTTGAAGTTGATCATAAATAGTATTGCATTTATGCTTAAAAGTAACCCGACTCAACCCATTGAATGAGAAATAATTACAACTTTGATGATCTTATTTGTCAAAAAGTTGCTTAGATTGATTTTTTACATAGCCAAAACATTCAACCAATACATTCGTTTGTGAAGTTGGCAACTAGCACAGCTGCGAACGGAATTATGTACATGCCTGTACATTATAGTGCATTAATAACAAGACCTATTCTCATGCACTACGACATAAAGCTAAGTTACCANTACATGCCTGTACATTATAGTGCATTAATAACAAGACCTATTCTCATGCACTACGACATAAAGCTAAGTTACCACAAGACACAAAGTGAATGTCGGTAATTAATTCATTTTTAATTTTAGACGAAATAACTAAACACCACAATGTTCTTTAGGATTACTGCGAAATAGAAAACCATTTGAAGCATGAAATCTTCAATATTCCATGGCTTTTGCAGTTTTTTAGCAGTGGAATTAGGTTATTTAAGAAACAGATAAATTTACGAAAAATCGGCTCGNCATGGCTTTTGCAGTTTTTTAGCAGTGGAATTAGGTTATTTAAGAAACAGATAAATTTACGAAAAATCGGCTCGTTATATTGGATCCGCGGCAAACCTAAGTCTTGATAGATTCCAAATACTCAATTCTGGNGTCTTGATAGATTCCAAATACTCAATTCTGGCAGTTAGATCACATAAAAATTATTCAACGCCTAATGCTAGATATACATGGGTAAAGAAAATTTACTGTGAAGGGAACTTTGGAGGTCAAAGTTTTTTTTTCCTGTTTCGGAAACATTTCTTTCTTTCTGGGTTAAACGAAAAAAGCTTATTTTATTAATTTTTTAGTTGAGATATTTTTCATGAAAATTTCCGCGTTCAACTGGGCATGCGACATCCACGCGGGAGATGAGTTGAATTTATTTATTTTCTCCCTTCTCCCCCTGTTTTCAACTAGCCTCAACTTCCAAACAAATTCATTTACACGAATTTAAAACCAAATATTTGTCAAAAACCTCAAATTAGAGATCGGTTCTATTTGAGGAAAGAGAGAGAAAATTTGCTGGAAATAGTTTTTAAGAAAAGTTTCTGATGCGGATACATGGTGAAATTCACTACTTTTCACGAAACTTTCCATCTTTGCAGATGCAAAGATGGAATTTCTTTCCCCGTGTATATCGGGCATAAGTCTTTAGAACTATTTACTGGATCTACAGGGAATTGTCAAAGTACATCGGCATCAGTGTGTTTTTCCTAAAGTGATGGATAATTATTAAATCATGCGGTTGTAAACGTAAAGCCAGTCGAGCAAGTTGAGCATTTGAATTTCTTAAATTAATCAAATAATAAAGAATGATAATCGGTAATAACGTCAAAATGGCGACCATAAAATTATAGACGGAGTATGTTAAATTGCGCAAACGATTGTAACTTCTTTGAGGAGTTACAAGAGTTAGCATAGTTTCTCTTCTTTTAAGTCAAACTACGAAAAGCGTACGCTAGGACTCTTTCACTGGCATTTTGTTTTTCACAGAGTTGACTCAATTCTGTAACGAATGGCGTCAGTATGTAAGAAAGTTGTAGCGTTTTTGTTAGGATACAATAAAATTGGAGCAACGCAAAAGCTCTTTTTCAACTCTATAAACACATTTTTTCTATCAGATGTCCCAGTTGAATTGAACCCGTTTTCTGTCAAACTGCTAGTTGTTGCTCCTGAGTAGTTGGAACGGCAATTTTCGACAAATATGGAATAAACCTAGTATAATAAGAACATAAAGCAACAAAACATGGAACATTTGAAATGTTTATCAGAATTCAACAAACAGGAACGGCTCAAATTTTAGCTGAATTTGGACCGTCGGACAAAACGACATGATTCATGAATTTTAATTCGTATCGCATTCGTACTTCAAAACCACATTTCTCGTGTTTCAGTTCGATTAAAGATTTACATAAAGCTTGAACGACTATTTTTAATTGTTTTAAATTTAACACGTAAAATCACTTAAGACAATATTTGATTCTCGGGTAAACGTTGCGCATACTAGGTCAGACTTGACCGATATGGCTCGTTGTTGAACTCCGCTCCTAGTGCACGATTTATCTATTAGTGAAAACTCCATCTCAAGCCGTCAAGTCATTTTGAGTTAGGACGTGGATGACGGACGGACCAGACAGATCCATAATGTGTCTGCAACAGATAATAAAGTGTGTTGAGGTAGAGAAGATGATGAATGGGGAAATCACAACTATCCACTTGCTACAAATGTAATGTGTAGCTCAAAGGCCAGACTCAGCACGTACTCAACTCCATACAACAACCAAGAACGGTAACTCATCATGTGCTTCCATAATCTGCAACTTTCTTAATTTGCTAATTTTAGTGCAAATATTACTAAAATGCAAAGACCTGCTCATTATCTATTACAATTGAAAGTGGTTAGTTTTATGTGAGTTAGAATGAAATGAGATAGAGAATTTTGAGATTTATAATTTTAATTCATACCTTTCTCCTTGAGACTTAATTTTGGCCAGCAGGGTGTATCAACATAAAATACATTGACTTAGATACCATTAAGCACCAAACTGTTCAGATTGAGAGAATAACCCCACTAGTACATTTTTGCTTATGATTTTCTAACACCGCTCCATTGCGTAGTGACTACTAAAACTGCATACTAAGGTCATTCTATAATTTGTTATCGTTTAGCCTTATGCTCAAACTTTATTTTCAGATCAGTGATACTGAATGATTACAATGTAATCAAGCAAGCGTGTGGAATTCCAGCACTGAGCGGTCGGCCTCAAATACGTGCATTTAGTGTGCGTGGTGACGACAGTGGCATCAACAAAGGTGAATACAAGACTGCGTATTATCTTCATATGACCCAAAAGTTAAATGAAATTTTTGTTAATGGTTTGGTATGGTCAGATGGAGATCGTTGGATGGAGCAAAGAGTAGGTTTAAGATAACAAAAATTTGAAAAAGGTTTTTGAGATTCCTTGATTTTAGAAGAAAAGGTTTNGGTTTTTGAGATTCCTTGATTTTAGAAGAAAAGGTTTGCAAACGAACGGAACGTCAGCAAACATTTGATATTGTACAATTTTATGTTTATACTCATAATTTGAAAGTTCATAAGTTCATAATTTGAAAGTTCATAGAATTTGTATGTACTTTTTAAACTTTATAGTAATATAATTACATTTTTTTTAATCCATTTTTTCTTTNGTTCATAGAATTTGTATGTACTTTTTAAACTTTATAGTAATATAATTACATTTTTTTTAATCCATTTTTTCTTTACTCTAACAAAGCTAAATGAGCCCTAACGACAGAGCATTGAGCAATGTGGCACATTACGGAATTTCTTAAATATTTAAGAGGCGTTTACATGTGCTTTCATCAATCAGGAAATTAACTGTGGGATGTCTTAGATTCCTTGCAACTTAACAAGTTATCAAGTTATCTAGCTCAAGGATAGCCACCGGTCCAAAATTGGAAACCTTAGCTGCTTAACCCGAACAACACAATAGAAAAATAGGTCGTCGGGCCACCCTAGCCTGGATTGATCTGAATTTAATAAGTGAACGGATTCATTCTTAAATTTTGCTAACGAACTAAGACACATGTATGCTAGGGTCTTAATTTTTGTCCGATTGTCGGAACTTCATCGCAATTAAAGAAAAAAAAATTTGTTTTAAGAGGAGAAAAGCTGTTTTTCAAGCTGTTTTTTTTTCNATTTAATAAGTGAACGGATTCATTCTTAAATTTTGCTAACGAACTAAGACACATGTATGCTAGGGTCTTAATTTTTGTCCGATTGTCGGAACTTCATCGCAATTAAAGAAAAAAAAATTTGTTTTAAGAGGAGAAAAGCTGTTTTCAAGCTGTTTTTTTTTTTCAAAAAAAAAAAAAGATGTTTGCAGATTTTGAGAGATTTATTATGTTAACGTTATTTAAAAGAATATTCTTCAAATTTCGCAGAGATTCGCAGAGATAATATCCTCTATGCCACCGACTTTGGGCGTATAATTCAAGAATTAATTCGCATCTTTATTCGATTAGATGTATCCAATAATTAGGGTAATTGATTTTTACTTTTATTTATTTTTAACAACAATTTTTATCTATTTTGAGGTAAGGTTTTAACTTTTAGCCCGATTTTTAAAATCATTTTAGAAGGATTTTTTAGTTGAAAATGGTAAAATGCCCTCAATATTTTTCTCAATTCTTGTAAATCTTTAGCAAAATTTTAACCATTTTTTCCTAACAATTTAAGAAAGAATTTCAGTGTTATTTAGAAAGAAATATTCCATAGTGCATTAATAACAAAATGTTTACCTAACTAGACATATTACTTAGAAATTTGTCACAAATAATCATGACTACGATTATGGAATTTGATTTTTTCCATACAGAATTTACTTCGCAAGGGATTAGAATTAATATCAACTACAAGAAGTTGACATCCTTAATGGTAAAATTAAATTTTTTCTTCCTAGACGTTTGCTATTCGTCATCTAAACAAATTTGGATTAGCGAGAAAGTCAATGGAAAGTGTTATATTAACAGAAATTAAAGAGTTACTTGAATGGATAAAAGGTAAAGCTGGCACACCGATTTCCGATAAGAAACGCTTGAATGCAGTAAGACCAAACTCAACAAAACTTAATGTAACGGCACCACAGATAATACAATTGAATTTGTTTCGTTTGGATTTTAGGTTGCTATAAATACATTCTAGCAAATTTGCAGTGGAGAAAGATTTAGCCATAATGATCCCAAATTATATGAACTTGTATCATCAATTATGCAGTTACACTTATTTCTAAAGTATCGTGCATTATTATTACACACTAACAATTTTGTAAATTTACAGGAATGTTCAAGATTCAAAGGCACTTGGGTGCGTATAATTTATGCCCTGGTTTTGTTCGTTGTGCCCTAAATTAAGTGGCTGGGAAGTCTACGTGGAAAATTTTCTTATTATGAACCGGTTTATGACGAAATTCATAGATCATCGAATGTCAACTCATACCGAAAGCCAACGTGGTAATTTTATTGATGCTTACATTGAAGAAATTAAGTCATGCCGTGACCCAAATTCTGCTTTTTATGCTGAACAAGGAAGTAAGCAAAAATATACTGTAATGTTAATCGGATAGTAGTTAATTAGTTTTTATTCATTAGGAATAAATTTTCTAAATACAATGGAAGATGTTTTTATTGCTGCTGGAGAAACAACTAGGTAAATAACTAAACAGCTAAATAAGTATAAAACTAAATTCACACCTATAAATNCTTTGCTATTTCGTTTTTGTTAATACTAATTATGGAAATTAGTAGATTAGTTTTTTTCGTTATGTGGCGGGGCTGACCCGCCACTTTGAGATTGAGACAGGGATTGCCACAAAAATTTGGTCTCTGGTGGGCTATGATCCCACGTCTTGGGTATTCCGGACCCAACGCACTAACCATTTGTGCTACAGAGCCGATCTGTGGAATCCTGTTCTCAAACTCAATACAACTCCGAAACTCTCCTTCCTGGTCATTCATTACCAGGTAAGGAATCTACTGCCTCATTTATGAGTACAGTATTGGGGATTGAGTCTTATGCTCAAATCCCCACACGCCATCTGTCATTAACNAATCCTGTTCTCAAACTCAATACAACTCCGAAACTCTCCTTCCTGGTCATTCATTGCCAGGTAAGGAATCTACTGCCTCATTTATGAGTACAGTATTAGGGATTGAGTCTTATGCTCAAATCCCCACACGCCATCTGTCATTAACGTGTACACTATCAATTAAAAGTACTGGAGAGTAGAATTATTATGATTCAGAGAAAGTGAGAAGTAGATTCTTTACTTGGTGAAGTATTGGAAACAAAAAGTCAACTCTTGTCCATAATCCCAATAAAATCATATATACCCTTAACTCTTAATCACATCCTTTTCAATGACAAGTATAACCGATAATATGGTAAGAATGTGTCCCACCTATTTCGTTCTTCACGTCATATTTGATCTTATAGCGCACGAAGGTCAAAGAATATTTCAAATCTGAAAATCGACCAGCTAAATCCTTGTAGTGAACTAGCTTGGCGATTTATAAATAAATTTGGTCTAACTTTTGTTTACGCTTTGATTAAGATGGCATGCCAAGCTGTATTCAAAATTTGAGCCAAATCGAACACACCCATGGGGAAATCACATTTGATTTAATATCTATAACAAAATCCAGTAAATGTATAAAAAAAAAGAAAATAATAATTTAAACATTGGGTTTGAACAACTCGACTAGCAGAATACGAAATATGAGCCAAATCAGACAGATATAAGTTGAAACCGCGTATGACGACTTATGGGTCACTGAACTCGAATTAAAACTCAAACCGAAAATGGTTCGGGTATGCCTTACTTAGGTTGATATCTGTTAGATATATACGAAATTTAAAGAAAATTGCAAGTCTTCCTTGACCATCACCAATTGTTAGATATGTCTTCTACATCCTGTTTGTAGCGATAGTATTTTAGAAGAATTATTTCTGCTAGTTAGATTTAGTGTTAAATCGCTTGCAATGTTAACCAATGAATAAATTAGTAAGTAAGCATGGATTAACAATAATTTGAAATCCAATCAAACCGAAACGTTTGCATTACTAAGATAAGAATTTGAGAATTTCGGGTAACTTCTGTTACATACGCAATAATTTACTTGAGACGGAATATCCTGGGAACTAACCTCACGTTGCCAGTGATTCAATTTTTGATTTATTACTGGATTATGTTATGATAGTAAATGAAATCAAGGATTATTTGTAAAATTTAATTTCCAATATCAGATGAAGAGGGGGAAATTTCTTTTGATTTGTAAACCTGATATACTGTTAGATTTTAAAATTTCATGGAAAAAAATTTCAAATTTAAATTAATTTAGAAAAATCTGTTTAAAGTATTTCTTTACACTTTCTCGTATACCGAAATTTTTCAAGCACTTTATATATTTTGCTCTCCGAGGATAAATGACGCCTAAGCCATATACTGATAGCTATTTAGTCCCGAAACAATATCTAAGAAAANTTTTGCTCTCCGAGGATAAATGACGCCTAAGCCATATACTGATAGCTATTTAGTCCCGAAACAATATCTAAGAAAAATCTGTTGTAACGGTTATCACAAACCGAGAAAGTTCTAATAAAAAATTTCTTTCTTTTTGATAATGGAGTGAAACATTTTCTAAAAAGGAGCACTTTTAAGCATGTGTATAAAACAAGTAAGCATACATGCTCATTTGTGATGAACAACTTTATCACTGTCCGCAAACCTATTTCTATAAGTGTAAATAAAAATTNAATCTGTTGTAACGGTTATCACAAACCGAGAAAGTTCTAATAAAAAATTTCTTTCTTTTTGATAATGGAGTGAACATTTTCTAAAAAGGAGCACTTTTAAGCATGTGTATAAAACAAGTAATCATACATGCTCATTTGTGATGAACAACTTTATCACTGTCCGCAAACCTATTTCTATAAGTGTAAATAAAAATTNTCATACATGCTCATTTGTGATGAACAACTTTATCACTGTCCGCAAACCTATTTCTATAAGTGTAAATAAAAATTCACCCACTAGAACAATTATTACAAGAACGAAGCGTGAAATGAGAAGTTTTATAATCCTAGTTCGAACTGTGAAAAATATTTTATTTGTCAACTTGACTTATAAGCGAAAAATCACTTATTTTTGGTTTCACTTATAAAAGTCACTATTTTTGTGCAGGCCATTTACTTAATAGTTCACTTTAAAACGTCAGAGAAAATAAGTGAGGTTAAGCGAGGACTTATTTTTTGTATCACTTCACAAACCTATGCAAATTTATTTATTCAACTTGCTTTAATTGGTTTGTAATTTATTTTAACGTTGATTTTAACAATTGTAAACAATAGCTAGTGAATTGATTGTGAAGAAGTGAAAAAATAAGTTGACACTCAAATACCGGAAGCGATATTTGATTAAATGAACATTTGATTTTAAAATTCAATTGTCATCTTACGTGTAGATAATTGAGAACATTTATAGCGTAACAGACGTTTAAAAAATCAATTTGAGTGAAGATATACAAGTTTTCAGACAGCTGATATGCTTATCAACAGGTGCACACAAATTTTAATGTCTACAAAATTAAAATTTAAGTCATCCACTCACACTGGTGACTTTTAAATGAAGTAAGAAACTTTAATACATTATCAATGACTTTTCATTTCTTCTTGTCGTAAATCCAATCTAATATCTAAAGTAAAAATTACTAAAATTTAGCTCTCATTTCTATGAATAGCACAACAATGTCCTGGATTTTACTTTATCTCGCCATTCATCCTACCGTCCAATCAAAAGTTCGTATAGAAATTGATCGGGTCATCGGAATAGAGCGATCACCGACACTCGAGGATCGCAGTACAATGCCTTGCATGGAAGCTGTGATACAAGAATCATTGCGACTCAGCACAGTCATTGTGTTCGGTGGATTTCATCGTGCAATGGAAGATGTGACTCTAAGTGGATTCCATATTCCCAAGGATACGTTGGTTTTACCAAATTTATATGGAGTAAACCATGATGTTCGTATTTGGGGAGATGATGCGGAAGAGTTTAAACCTCAAAGATTTTTATCACCCGATGAGACGAAAATAGTTAAGAACGATAATCTGCTAACATTTTCAACAGGACGCAGGATTTGTATTGGAGAAGCTTTCACACGGAACCAACTATTCCTATTCACTACAGCAGTGGTTCAAAAATTCCATATACAACCTGATCCTAATGCTCCAGTACCTACTATGCAACCAAATTTTGGAGGNGCAGTGGTTCAAAAATTCCATATACAACCTGATCCTAATGCTCCAGTACCTACTATGCAACCAAATTTTGGAGGGATAGTAGCTGGTCCACTCCCACATAAATTGATTTTTAAAGAAAGGTTCTAAATCTAATGAAAAATAATAGTTATTAGCTATACATATTAATATTATATGAATTTTCTATGTATGCCGTGGTTGAACTTTGTCTTATATTTCCTGATCTGTCTCACACGATTCCGAATGTAATATACCAAAGTTGTAAACAAGTCTATCGAAAAGCATAAATATCATAGGATAGCTTAATTGGTTTGACAATATTATGCAACTTTGAAAACTACACTCCAGACAAATTAACACGAACTTACAAAGTTTGACAGCAGATAATTTTTGTCTCAAAATTGACCTTAGTTCGTATACAAAAATTTTCTTTTGTTAGAAAAAAATTGTTTTTATTAGTTATACGGTACTCGTAGAATCTTCCCACTAATTGTACATAGAAAGTCAGGTGGATTTTGAATTGCAGAAGGTAGGTTAATAATTATGGTATAAGTCTTCAAAAATAAATAATTACATATTGATGTTTTCTTCGCTTCTTTTTGATTTTTTATAGAGATTATAGATTTGTTGATCCTGTAAAAGGTTTGGAATTGCATGGCCACTTTGGAGTTCAAAATTCATGTTGCAGTGCAATATTATCCCTTTCCTTAAATTCGCTAACAACCACGTAAAAACAGTCGTGTAGCACCAAGTCCCCATGCTTGAGAAAAATTTACACGTCCTCTGAAAATTCTCACTCAAGGAAAGCAGATTCGCTTCATAACAGATTCACATTTTACCGTCAAAATTTTGTATGTCTCAAACGAAAGCTTGCTAGTGACTGAACAAGGCTCACCAACTGACTCNTGTAAAAGGTTTGGAATTGCATGGCCACTTTGGAGTTCAAAATTCATGTTGCAGTGCAATATTATCCCTTTCCTCAAATTCGCTAACAACCACGTAAAAACAGTCGTGTAGTACCAAGTCCCCATGCTTGAGAAAAATTTACACGTCCTCTGAAAATTCTCACTCAAGAAATAACAGATTCGCTTCATAACAGATTCGTATTTTACCGTCAAAATTTTGTATGTCTCAAACGAAAGCTTGCTAGTGACTGAACAAGGCTCACCAACTGACTCATATTTACATAAAAGTAATTAATAAACACTTTAGCATAATTTCATTCTAACCCTTTACCACAAAAACCGTTTCTAACATTCCTACAAATTTTATGCCGAAATATTCACATGCTAAATTTCTTCAAGCAATATTGCTTAATATTTTTCTAATTTATTGCCAGAATTTTTGTTCCTAAACTTTCTTTCTACTTCACCATAACAATTTTATATAAATATGTGCGGTTCTCAACTTAATCATGATTTCGTTTCACATTTTTTGCACTTGAAACATCCAGCATTTTAGATATAAGTACGCATACTCTAATATATAAATTTATTTAAATCGTATTCACACTCTTCGATAAACTAAGTTTTAAGTGCCTAACATTGCTAATAGAAACAGTATACAATTCTATTGAACAGACTTCCAATAATTAAATAGGGGAGACCTGGTAGAGTTGGTACAATTTCGGGCAATAATTTTTTCTGTGGACAGATTTGATGTCATATTACAGCAAAATGTTGGCAAAGGATTTTATAACTTTCTGATAACTCTATTTTGTCTTCTATTTCTGACTTAATTGAATCAGAAAAGATAGATTAAATTAATTACTTAAAAATTTAGGCACCAACTCTCCCTGCGCATGTATAAATGGTTCGCGGCTTGGGGTATGTTAGTGCGTTTTGAAGATTACATAGAAATTTATAAGAATTGCTTCAGAATTAATTTTTAACATTGACCTCTTTCATGGCTTTCCTAGTTAATCGAGACGTTCTTGCAATGATCTCTTCTTTAATTTTTTTTCAAAAAGCGTATCAGTCAGTATTTCTCATGTCCTTCTTTCCCTACTTCGGTTGCTTATTACTCGAGGCCAGCTTTTGGCATCGGTTGCAATTCTTCAGGCTTGAGATAAATTGGGACAATCGCAGTGAATTCAACTTTTCCGGAAGTCCTTGTCGTTGGTGTTGTGAAACTTTCCTGCGATGAGAGAACCATGGTCCAGTGTATAAATACACTGGCTACTCGTTTTTTTGACTCATTTCCTACATTGGATATTAGAATTGGATATTGGTCAAGGCTTAATATGTGTAAATTATTTGCTTAGGGTGAACCGATGTAAAAAAACTACGAATCACAAAAACTTTAGCTGTTCAACGAGAAAATTCCTGTGCAGGAAACTGCTGAGCAAATGTCCTTCGAAGTGATTACTTTAACCAGAGTCGATTTTATAATTTCTGGTGTATCTTAAATTGTCATTATTTTTACAGGGTTAGCTTTTGTAGAGAAGTGGAAAGCAGTATTTATATACATTCTCAATGTACCAAATACTCATTTGTCTAGTGGTTGTAGTTTGTAAGAAGTTTGTGAATGGAATGTGAATAGGAATATTCCATTCTGTTTACAAAAGGTTGATGACCTAGAGTAACAGATGAGTTATGATTGTCAAGAAAAATAAAGATTGCTTATCTTTGGAAGGTTGAGCGTACGCAACTGCTTTAGAACCATAAATGCCAGTCCCTTTCCCATATTGTAGTTTGACATTAGGACACCTGGTATTTTGTTTTTAACGCTTCTCGGGGATTGCTTTTGACTTGTTGAGGCGTAAACACTCTTTAAGAACCAANATGGTATTTTGTTTTTAACGCTTCTCGGGGATTGCTTTTGACTTGTTGAGGCGTAAACACTCTTTAAGAACCAAGTATAAATAGAAGTTTCTTGCAACAGTTCCAGAAATAATACCACACCTATTTCTGCTTTAGCAGAATTACATTTTGAATTTCTGTCTAAATTTCCATTAAACTATATGAATCTGGATTGGTTAGGATTGATGAAAAAGTTTCACAAATGTTGCAAATGTTTCCATTAAGTGCAAGGAATTTAACTATGACATGATTCAATGCACACAGTATTTCCCATGGAAATTCTCAAGCAAACTTCCAAAAAATGATGTTAATTATTTCAACTACTTCAAAGAAACTGAGTTCAAATTCTCTTTACTATATGGTGTAATTAGGTTTGGTAAAAGGGCTTTACTTTCCGCAAAGTATGAATATTTTGTGAACTTCATTCAGCGTTNGGCTTTACTTTCCGCAAAGTATGAATATTTTGTGAACTTCATTCAGCGTTGTTTGTGCTGCTCATTAATACCGCTAATGGAAATGTCGCTAATCTGAACGCGAGAAACTCATTGGTGGAATTTGTTACCAATTGTCCAACGCTATATGGAAATCAATTAGGGATGTAATATTGCACAATCCCTGACACATATTGTAAACAATGCTTTATACTTTATCTAACTAGGTAATGCTTTCGCTTGTCTTTTTGAAAATATAATGCAACAAGTATAAAAGTTTGATACAAAAATATAACCAACACCAACAAGTAATAAAGTGGATGTATAATAAAATGCCAATTTTTGGTTACTTGGCGGAAACTATGTGTAAATCATTGTCGAAAAGTCAAAACTAGTATAAAAAGATGCTGTACTCTCATCAAACTAATTGACATTGTTAATGAAAAATGAAAGTTTGAACAGTAATAAGTAAATAGTGATACATAAATAAATTATAGTTTACGAAATTAATAGAATTTAACCTTACCCTTGCAAACAAGATAGAAATATTCCTTGTAAATGTTTAAATATTTTACACTTTGATAAATTTTAAGAAACAGTTAAGAGTAAACTGTCAAGTTTGGACATCACTACTAAGCAGTTTGTGTTCTTCTGCCTTCAAGATTGAATGGTAAGAAGTGCATTAATTTAACTGTATATTGAATTTACCAAGTAATTTAGTTAATCCTCTTCGAAACTACACTTACGTTTTAGTAATTTAGTAATTTTTTTAGTAATTTATTGTAGAAATCANTGTTCTTCTGCCTTCAAGATTGAATGGTAAGAAGTGCATTAATTTAACTGTATATTGAATTTACCAAGTAATTTAGTTAATCCTCTTCGAAACTACACGTACGTTTTAGTAATTTAGTAATTTTTTTAGTAATTTATTGTAAAAATCAAAAAAAAAATATATGATCAAAGTGAAATCTCAATTACGTGTACATGCTAGTGAACTGCAGTTCATCTCAAGGACATACAAAAAGTGTATTATGCCGTCGATTTAAGGTATTACGGGGCGTTGCATGTGGTTTTGTTGGAATATGCAAAAGTTTGCGACATTGGCCATTCATATAATTCTTATCGGTTACACGGTGGATCCTTAAAGGTTTACAAATGTAAACCTATTATCTTTGATCGATAATTTAACAAAAAATATTTTTGTAGACCTGTCTGAGTAGCTGTGACATCTAGAAATATTCAACTGAAAATTTGTAGGCAAATTTTGTTTGTTAGTTGACTAGATAAACGTTAAGTTATTTGGGATTAACCCTAACAAATAAACAGAAAGGCTGTGTTAAATATTGAAATCGTGTTGAATGAATGGAAAAGCCAAAAAATCATATTTTTTTTTAAAGAAAGTTTTGATTTGTGTCGCCGAATCGAAGCCTAGATCAAATTTTAGGGTGCACCCATATCTCATATTCATACTTTCTTTGAATATACTTTAGATATTGAAATTTTCAAATACAAATATGAATCACACTGTATTTAAGCCCGCCGATGTTTTTAGAAGCTAATGTATAAGTCAGTCGTTTCACAAGAAATTTTAGTCAGAAAATTGCTTCAATTAACTTTTTCCCATTACCTACGAAGTTCAAATTGAATATTACACCTTGAAAACTTTCACACCGATTATAAAATACTACTAAATAATTATATCTTAATGAGTAGTAAAATGACGACAATAGAAAAACCAAAACTCACTTTCAAAAGTTGCTATTGAGTTCATGATGAACAATTAGTGGTGTGTTTTTTAACCATTCTTACCAGTTGAAAACGACCATTATTACTTTCAATAATTAGTAAACTGAACTTAGAAGCATCGCTTGTTGTGGTTAATCATACACAACTGAACTTAATTGTCGTACATAAAATGGATACTGGAGGAACTGTTGGAATAATTGAAGTTGTCCTGATTTGGAGTTTTTGGATTAATGGTTTTGTGATGAGTTCTATAAACGAAGGAATAGAATTGACTGCTGAAGAAAGAATGGACATATTTGTGTCAGATGACATTTTGTTAAGGATTATTCCTACTGTAAATGAATGTTGGAAAACAATTTTGGTGACTTAACTAATTTAGTTTAAATTGAGCAGGAGTTTAAAACTGTTTATTTGTGGAGACTGCTTTAGAACAACGGGAGCTTAAAAAACCAGAATATGAAGAACAAGGCTTCTGGAACAAAATTCTCTGGACCCAATTAAAACCTTATCATGAAACTATTAGAGAAGTCGACAAAGCCATTTCAACCAACAAACCAGCTACGGTCCTCAACAGAGCAGTGAATATTTCGGACATGTAAGTTTTGTCAGTAAACAGATACGATTAGTTAGTGGACACCATGGATCAAAATTTGTATTGAGTCAGTCGTTCCAAGAAAATGGCGGCGAACTCAGTAGTCATGGCTCACGACTTCCTGAGAAATTCAGTAACGGAGATTTGGAAATTGTTTTCTGACCCATTGCTTTGAGTACAATAAATCAATCAAGAAGTTTATTTGATCAATAATATTCTGACTTATCAATAATATAGATATTACTTTCATGCGAGAACTTGATGTCCTGGGTTCAATATAGTTCCAGTTTAGGTTGTTTATGTATGAGATTTCGAACTGCTTCATATCCAATTTAAATTCTTTTTATAAACCAACTGGCAGTTGATACAATTAACAGTAAGTATAGCAATTTTCGAGTAAATATTCCTAGGGATAGTGCACGGATTTGAATTTTGTTCAATATACCAAGATGCTTACATTTTACACGCTAGAGTGTCACTTCAACTTTAGTAATTTAGCCTGTCATGTCAAAATAATTATAGTAAGTGCGTACGTATGAAGATCCTGCGGCGAACTCATGTGATCTGTGGAAGTTCTGAAAGGTTTGATAATTTCACATTAATTTCCAGAACTGGTAGCAAAATTGCAGATACACAAATTAAGACCTATGGCAAAACTGAAGTGAAACGTGAATGAAAAATCACCTTGATATACAATGACATATTTAAGTTTTAAATTTTTGAACCAATAGCATATCGTTTTACCGAACGTTTCTGGCGAAATATTACTTTAAAATATTTATTAAACACCACTTTTTTTCAAATTAAAGGTATTAACTAGCATTCTAGTCAAGCATTTAAGCTCCATCTATAACGTTCACAAGTACATAGAAAAAGAAAGCTACTCAAAATGATGTGAATTAAAATTTCACGTCATTTTTAGCAATGTACCAGAAGCAATCACAAATGCAAACCCGGCAACCAATCGCTTTCTATAGATTAGTAAGGAATGTGCCGGCTCCCCTAAGCCTCCAAACTAAATTGATTCACTTACTCCTTAATCCTCTATGGGACAAAGACAGCCACAAATACAAACTCATCAAACCCAAACTAAATTATATGAATTGTACATGGATTTCGGTTGAAAAACCATCACACTTTTGTGAATGTGTAGGCGAAAGATGAAAACAAATTTTGTTAAATTGGTAGGTTGCTTGACGGCCCTGTCTGAAATATGTGAATCGAGATGAGACAAAACTTGATTATTTCTCACTCAGATCTGAGAATTAAACGATAAAATTCTAAAATGAAATTTTGAAATAATTTTTTGTCTGTGAGTAGGTGTTACTGTCCAGTAATTTTAGTTACATGGACAAAAATGTCTTTAAACCATTTAACGGTAAATGAATTATTCCCTACCCCTCCGCCTTAAACTGCATATAGATTCTCTTACTCGCGTTTAGAATTGCACAGTCTCAAGGGTTGGGCGGCGCGCCCAACTCTTGAGTCCAAATTCATTTCTCCCGCTCTCCGACATTCATCAAAAATTGCCCCCCCCCCTGAGCAATGCGCGTATGGAACTCTTCTAAAATTCCCTTTCAAGTATTGAAATTTTCCTCACATNGCCCCCCCCCCTGAGCAATGCGCGTATGGAACTCTTCTAAAATTCCCTTTCAAGTATTGAAATTTTCCTCACATAATTTCGAATCTCTGCATTTTTAAATGTGAAANGACATTCATCAAAAATTGCCCCCCCCCCTGAGCAATGCGCGTATGGAACTCTTCTAAAATTCCCTTTCAAGTATTGAAATTTTCCTCACATAATTTCGAATCTCTGCATTTTTAAATGTGAAACTTTGCGGCATCTATTGACAAAAACAGCCGAAATGAAGCAAAAAAGTTAATGCTGATTTTTTCTGTATTACTCCTGCAAGTAGCCTTTGTGGAATTTAAGAATATTAATGATCAATGTCGGGAACAAAATATCATGAACTATCTAATATTTAGAGTGGAAACGAGCAAAAGGTGGTGCAGCCGTNACTTTGCGGCATCTATTGACAAAAACAGCCGAAATGAAGCAAAAAAGTTAATGCTGATTTTTTCTGTATTACTCTTGCAAGTAGCCTTTGTGGAATTTAAGAATATTAATGGTCAATGTCGGGAACAAAATATCATGAACTATCTAATATTTAGAGTGGAAACGAGCAAAAGGTGGTGCAGCCGTNGTCAATGTCGGGAACAAAATATCATGAACTATCTAATATTTAGAGTGGAAACGAGCAAAAGGTGGTGCAGCCGTGTCACAGCCAAAAGCAACATTGGGAACCATAGTAATTTAAAACCTAAATATACAAATGACCTTGTTCTCTGTAGATTTCTTGCCTTCAGCCTATCGGAGAAGGTCAGCATGAACAAAACATTAGATTGGATCGAAACGGTAAAAGATGGTTGGATCAAAGTGGCCGGAATGATGGCACTGTTACATCATCAGTACGATTTCGTGTTTGATCGACTATACGTAAGCTACAAATTAGGAAGATCAAATTTGAAAAATATATATTGTGTAATAATTGTTGTGCACGTTAGTTGGAAGGTCAATCTAATTATTTTGAAGATGACCTTTACTTCATCAATGAGACACTTCAGCATTACTTTGCCTGGTTTGATATCAAGGGTAAGGAATATTAAGAGAAAGGAAGAAAAGTGTAGAGTTCGATTTTGCAACTAGCCCAAATTTCTAGATAAACCTAAGTTCACCAATTTAAAATGTGATATTTTATATGATTAGACTGTTAATCTAATTAATTGTTCTGTTTGAGAAAAAGGAGAGAAATTCTGCTGGAATGGCTTTTTCACAAAACTTTTTAAGATGGGTGTACNCCAAATTTCTAGATAAACCTAAGTTCACCAATTTAAAATGTGATATTTTATATGATTAGACTGTTAATCTAATTATTTGTTCTGTTTGAGAAAAAGGAGAGAAATTCTGCTGGAATGGCTTTTTCACAAAACTTTTTAAGATGGGTGTACGAGAAAATTAAACTTTTCATGAAACTTTCCATCTTTATATTCTTAATTTTATTAGGAATATATAAATATATCAACCCTTAATATAATTATAATTTTCGTTCCCCGTGTATAATTGGCATAACGGAATTATATTTGCAAAAAAAGTTTTTTACCACACTTTGTGTCAGCAACGTTTAATAAAACTGGCAAAACATTTTTTCTACGTGTATACGCACTGGAGATTTTTCTTCAGAAACTTGCGAGGAATTTTCTGTCTTTCAAAATTTTCTCTTTTCTTTCTTCATGTAAAATAGGCATTACAGCTGGTTAAACAATCAAAGAGACGTCAAAAATGACTTCCAAGTGTCATCTATGAGAACGTAAATTTTCAAACACGAAAGATTCATTCTTGTCATCTGGATGGCAAAAATTAAATTTCGAGGTGTCATTTATGACATCTAAACTTTCGATAATTGTAAAGCTTTAACATTAACTCCATTACCTTAAAAATCTATCAGTTCTGTCGAATCACTATTGATGCTGCATTCCCATAGCCTTTTGGTTGTGATTTGCACACTGTTGCGTTGTGATGCTTAGTGCTTTTTGAAGCATCCAAAAAAAATCTCTTCAAAATCCACGCATCGCAGAAAAATCGCAGATACATTTCCATAGGTTTTCCCATTTACATGCCAGAAAAGTATCACATGCTTGGAATCCATGGAATTTCTTCAAAATTGAAAATATTCGAACCAAATATTGACAATTTTTATTATACATTTAACAACAAATTCAGCCATTGATCAATTGAATAATTGACACTTCGGTCCCACCGCAGATTGAATTTGCAATCGTTAATAGCATTTGTTCACATTTGGGTTTCTTTACTGCAAAAATTCCGGAAATGACTTCTTCTAGATAGTTAAGGAATGGGTAGTCGCTTTTCTTCTCTTCCGTATTCTCGGTTATTAATGCCTTATTAATCGCTTCCAAATGTACTTCCAATTTATTATTAATAATGATTTTTTCTTGTCGTCCTGACACTTTGGCTTCTTTCTTTTGTCCAAATTGACTAAAATGGGAGACAAATTTTCTAGCATGCAGTTCGCTATCTTCATGGTCAGTCTGAGTACGTATGAAGGATGCCTGGGAGCGCCAATGAATTGATTCAAATCTGTACTCAATGGGGAAAGTAAACTGCTCTAGATTACCTCTGTGTCAAGTGCACTCTTTACGTCAGAGTTCCATTTGAAATTTGTAACTGTCCTATTGATAAATACGCGAAATTGGACGTGGAACTTTCAACATATCTTCCGATGGCTTATTGATTACTTACATTATTGGTGTCATTGGGCCAACTAGGAAGCTTAGTTGATCGTAAAACATCCATCGCTTGAACTCCTCAGCGCCTGTCACATCTCCTAGTCCGTAGCCCGTCTCCACTTTCCCCAGAGTTTACGTTTTCCCATTTAGCAGTAAATGAATCCCTCAGGTTTCGGCAAATCCCTTTGGACTCGTCAGCTGTTCCACACAATTTTTACGAAACACTTGTCACTTGATTAATTCATTTAATTAATAATTATATATACATTTCTTACTTTGAACAACAGTGGCGTTTGACACTCATCCCATGCAGCTCTAACCAAGTTCTTGTCATGATATTCCTTATCTTGCTTATTTCAAAGTGTTGAAAATTTGTAAACTTCTGATACCAGGCACTCCTTTTGTTTGATTGATCTTCCTTTTATCGTAGGTACTATGCTTACCTGTCATTCTCGATAAAACTCAGTAATAATTTATCTTTGGTGGTTTGAATAAGAAAAAACACTATATTTGTTTACAAATTCAATCAGTATTTCCAACTCAGGCAAAGCGCAGTAAGAAAATCGCAGCAACTTCACGAAAAATATGTGTCACTCATTTTGCGATTTACGCAAAATGATTAAACAACATCTGACATTTCTCTCGCAAGTACAAAAACTGCAAGTAAAATATCTATGGGAATGCCAAAAAGCTATGGGAATGAGAAAATGTTTTAAGCAGAGCGACGCAACGCAACACAAAATACTCTATGTGCATATTCATCTTGTATTTATTATGTACAAAATCAATGCCATACTATCCTTTGCAGACTAATTTTTGCGCATGATGCCTTTATTATTGGTGGATCATGGTAAATCATACGATATGCATATGATTATGGCATACAATACGCCATGAAATTCTTGTAAAGCGCAAATGTGGCACTTGGATTGAGTATTTTGGTGGTGGTAGGGTAAGACTGTTTTCCGCATTAAACAGGATACGACGTATGTTATACATGACTTGCATTCCTGTTACCAAATTGGTTTGAAAAATGGCAGTTATTTCATTTATAAAAACCATAAAGGTATTAGGACTTAAAGTTTCTCATAGTACATCTTTACTGATTTATTTCAGTTTTCAATATTGCACTTGTCTTTGCTCAAGAATACGCTTCTTCAAATATTTTGCAAAGGATTGTGTGAAATTGTTTTGACATATATTGTTGATTTAGGGCTTTCCAGAGAATTGAGAGAGCCGAATGTCTAAAGGTAAGTTCTCATGGCTGCTCGTATATGAGCTTCGAGCGATTTTTATAAGCGTCGAGCGTCTCGCTTCACGCGTTGAGCTTCCGAGTTCCGGCGTCCGCAGCGAAAACAATTCTCATGAAGCTCAAGCGAAAAGCGAGATACTGTCTTGAACAGTTGATCCTATTTTATTTATTCTTGTAAATAAGTCTTTTAAAATATTGAATAAAAATTATTTTATTCATTAAAATAAAAGAACTGAAAATTACCGAATTAATTTGTTAATGAATTAATTAATTTTTTACATAATTAATGAAAAAATTAATTTTTTACTAAATTATTCAAAATTAATGAAAATTTGAACTTTAAACTATTTAAAATTCTCTCCAAAAAGGTGTTTCGGATACATCAGTAGAGTAAAAATGCGTGTAGTTTGACGCAAAAAGTTCAAAATTATGAGCTTCCAGCTTCACGCAAACTTCGCGAATAATGTTACTCAGGAGCGTCTGAAGGGAGATCGATTCTCATGCAGACGCTCGAACATCTACGAATTCGCGTAAACCAAAAGCTCAAAGATCATGTGGGAGCGGCGATGAGAATTTACCTTAAGGCCAATAAAGCAATCATTTATTTTTCTTTTGTGAACTAATTATTTTTGGATAACTATATGTTAGGATGAAAACATGGTCCAAGGTGCCTTTTCTTTTTTGAATTCCATCCAGTATGAGTTTTAATAAACATTGTTCTCCATCGTAGCACTCAAAATCATGTCAAGTTCAAACAGAGATAACTTATAATCTTCTTGGAACTCCATTTTAGGTTTATATGCGTTACAAAATCACGACGGGTTTAGTGCCTTGCTTGCTTGTCAAAGCAAAAGCGATTGTGTCCAATAATCACCCAATATTGTAATTAGATCGTTAGTAACATAATGCAAATCTTCCAGTGTTAGTATCATTTAATTATTGCCCAAATGCATTCAATCAACAAATTTTGAAATTCAAATTTCTCAATACCATGGAGGCATTAATGTCATAACCTCAAAACTTCTTTACAGTGGGCATATATGGTAGGCACTCTGCATAGACCTACAGAAGTATCAAAAAGTATATACGATGTGAATTTATTTTTGATACACAAATTTCATTTCTGAGGCCGTATGTCTAGTTGGTTTATAAACTAATTACATTCTCTCGAATTCACAGACCTTGAGGCAACGCCAATGGCTCGTAGTAGCAATGAGTTGGTGAATATGACAAAACAGTTGACAGCTGGTACTGGACCGTCAAAGGATTTGTTTATTGGACTCAAAGAATTACTCCGGTTAGAGGTTTGTTATAAATTATAAACAACGTTGCCGAAAAATAAAAGGGAATACCTATACTAAAATTTTTCGACATACTTTTTGTGATGAATATTTTATAGTATATTTTTTTATAGTTCTATTCTGAACATCTTTGAGAAGTAATGGAATTGGTAAAAATTAACCCGTGGCATTAGAAACATCGCATAAATTTTTCTGGATTGTTGTTGATTAATGTTTCGGAAGTCGACTTTATTACACGCAAGCAAATATCCATGAGATGCGAATCGCTACATTAAAATGCTGTTGAATTCAATTCAAAAGAATTGAATCAAGTTAAGAAAAAAAGACCTATCACATTTAATGTTGAGCAGGAGTTTATCTCAGATTTCGATAAAATTTTGCGTGCAATTAGGACGTTGTAAAGGCCCTCGAAGTATTTAACTTTACTCATTCAACCTCGAGAAGTCACCAAATTTGACATACATTTGCCATGAATTTGTCAGATTTCACATAATTTAACATTTGTGTTATAACAACGTTGTAATAGATCAGGAAAGCGGTAACATCACTTATTTAACCTGTAGAGGTAACAAAAGTTAACAAAGCTTACGATAACTTTGATGAACTATCCAGGTCATGTAAGTGAAGTTATCGCTTCGAACGACCATTGCAATGTCATTTTACAAATCTAATTGTATCTGTGAGCAAAAAATCTTACAAAATTTGCCAAGGAGCCATGTATAACGTCAAATGTGAGAGATAATTTATCCGACAATGCTCATGGTGCAGAACTTTAGGGCACATAGCTCCCCTTTAATGAACATAGTTTAACGGGAACGAACTATGAGGATAGCTTCTACTCTATTTTAACCAAGGTGCAGTATAAAGTGAAATAGATTTCAAGTGCAATATTTTAGTTATAAAGCTACCAACCATGTAATACAAAATAAGTAAATTTACAGAGAACTTTGTTTAAAATGTATTTTCTGTAAAAACTTCGATGCATCTTAAGACCTTAATTGATTCTAATTAATTGTTTCAAACAGGGGAAGCGACTAGCCAGTCTGCTAGATCGGCAACCAAACATGTCTACAAATTGTTCTGGAAGTGAATCTTTGGCAGGAAAACGTGGAAGAGTTTTTCGTTATCTCCCAGTTTACGTCCTACTACATTTGTTAAATGGAGAATTCAAGTATTATATTATGCGAAATGTGGCCAGCATGTACAGATGCGTACAGAGTACGTCAAAATTTGTAATTTACATAAGTTGGTACAATTAGAGGAAGCCTCCGTGGAAAAAATGCTACTTTCAGATTTATTAGTTTCGAAAATCAAAAATTTCATATCTATGGATCGACAGTACAGCATGTATAGACGATAATGTCACAACAAATTTGACAAATTTTAGACACTCCGATTATCCTCAAGTTTATTCAATTAATCTTTCTTTTCAGCTTCTTTGTTTTTGTTTCTTTCATTTTGGTCCTTTCTTGTTTTTTAATCATATTAATCTATTCTCCGATGAAATTTAGGTATAAAGGTTATTTATTCATTCATTCATATTTAGGTATTCTGGACCATACCTTAACCGGAATTGGATCAAACTTTGTGAGGGTGTCAGTAACCATTCTAAATGCTAAAGAAAAATAATAAACCACCCCTTCCGCCCTGTTTGTTGTAAGCAGATAAATTTAATTTTCCTAAAATAGTATTTTTTTTTTAAATTTTTGAAAAAGGGAAAATTTGTTTTGGAATTTGAAATTTTTTTTGGGAATAAAATTAAACATCTAGCTAGCATAATTACCTACAATTAATCCTTACTCCGTACCTATTTGGTTGATTCTTGATAAACATATATTTATTGACACCGTAGGACACTCACCCGACTTATGGACACATAATCTGTACAACAAGTGAACCAAACACACTATATACAGTTAAGTTTCCTTTGGATTCACTGAATGGGAGCGTATTTTCAAACATTGAGAAAAATAGCAATTTACACTAAAAAAGACATCCCATATCTGTGAACTTAACTAACACATTCTGTGAAGGATAACTCGCAGCAAAACTAATATAAAAAAGTTTATAATTAAAAATATAATTATGTTGGCGTCGCTCATCGTCCCAATAGGTGTGTACAGTGGAGACGAGTACACACGGAAAATTGAGACCGTGTGATCTATTATCTGCTAGAGGATTTCTTGAAATAGCATGAATCAATTTTGCGCATTTATTTGAATAAAAGTCAGATTTTTCGAAAATCGCAAGAATTCCTTAGTTCCAAATTGACATAACAATTTCAGCTAAACCTTTATAAATTTTACAAAATTTAGAGGTATTGTTTTCATTGTCCTTCTCTGTATTAGTACCAACTAATGATCTAGCCTCGGATTTAAAAGTGCTAAAAACTGTGGTTATAAGTAATTAAAACGTTTTAGAAAATCTAGAATAATAAGTGTTGAAAAAGTGTTGAAAAAGTGTTAAATAAGTGTTGAAAAAAAAATTTTTTAATAATTTTCAACAACTTAGCCGATGATACTGGCTAGGAATCGCTCGCAATTTCTATTTCAAAGTCGGNAACAATTTCCAGCTAAACCTTTATAATTTTTATAAAATTTAGAGGTATTGTTTTCATTGTCCTTCTCTGTATTAGTACCAACTAATGATCTAGGCTCGGATTTAAAAGTGCTAAAAACTGTGGTTATAAGTAATTAAAAAGTTTTAGAAAATCTAGAATAATAAGTGTTGAAAAAGTGTTGAAAAAGTGTTAAATAAGTGTTGAAAAAAATTTTTTTTAATAATTTTCAACAACTTAGCCGATGATACTGGCTAGGAATCGCTCGCAATTTCTATTTCAAAGTCGGCAAGTCAAACTTCAAGTATCAGTAAGTTTTGAATGCTCTGTTAGTATGTTCGAATTTCTAAGTAAAATCTGAAACTGCATCGAAGCATGTCTCTATCTGGGTAAAGGCTGGTTTAGTTAGTAGAGTGAATTTAGTGGACTCATTTCTTCAGCTAAAGAATGGTCTCAATTGATAAAAAAAAGTTCTAAGAAAGTTTGTAATATCAGTTAAAAGTTCCAGTTTAATTTTTTAAGATTCCAGGCCGAAAAAAGTGCTAAAAGTCCGGGAAAAGTTTTGTTAATCGGTATAATTTTTGCTCCAACATATATTCCGAAGCTCAAATGTGTGCTCCTCCTTATAAACTTTTTAATTACTTATCGTAGTCATGATAATGACTTTTAATATGCTCATAATATTTNAGATTCTATTTGTGCTCCTCCTTATAAACTTTTTAATTACTTATCGTAGTCATGATAATGACTTTTAATATGCTCATAATATTTCATTCAAAGCAAAAAAGAAGAGTAAATTTCGCACAATTGTAGTTTCTATGTGGAAATACGAGGGTGAATGACAAACTTATTGCGAGTTTTAAAATGAGCGGAGAACAATTAGTACACTTTTAAAATGCTAGGAGAAGTGGCGCGAAAAATTAACAAAATTAAAATTGCTAATAATGACGATTCAAGAGGATTAATTGCAAGGGCATGAGAGTTGGAATGGTCTTCCACAAAAGCAAATCGCAGATAAATCGTTGACGAGAGGAGTGGACAAATAAATTACTATGACAATTGAAATTTTCCTTAATAGCTCTTCTACTAGAATGTAGGGAGAGCTTTTTGACTTGAGCAAACTAAGCAGCATTTTGCCTACCATTTTTGGAAAGAGAACAAGTCAAACTGATCCCAGGAAGGACTTCGGCTCGTTCTTTTATAGCTGAAAAAGGGTCAAGGGACGCGTGCAAAAAGACTATTTCCAGTTCTTTCTGTCGTCAATTATGTTAATTTTAAGAGCTGCAGTGGCTGACCAGGCAGATTATTGAAAAGGCTGATCCATTTTTCTTCACGTGGAAAGGTTCTGAATCTAATCTACCTAATGAGCCGAGATAACTAATTTTTTATGTCCCGACCCCTAATATTTAAATATTTTCTTTTGTGAAGTCTCATAACTAAAAACAGAGACTACACAGTGTCAATGTGGAAGTGGCTTATTAAAGTTAAACAAGATGGACTTATGGGAATGCAAATGATTTGAATGAGCTAAATTTGGCAAATTTGAGAATTATTTAAATTCATTGAATCGTATAAATTGGTGACGTATACCTACACCGATTAGCTGTTATTTCATTCTTCTTCTAGGAAAATCAATGTTCTCTGTTTTAAAAATCAACAAATTTCAAAGTTGCATTTATTTCAATTTTTGTATTTCAGCAAGAATATGTGAGTCGCAGATTGCAAGTTTGTCAGAAATACATTTGCGCTCGTTTTATGCATACTATTTTACTGGAATTGTGGAAGCATTTGAAGAAAAAAGCAAGGAAGCTCCAGCTGCATCGTCCATACCTACCAACGCTTGGCGTTGGCGATGTGATCCACAACCAAGAAAAAATGACAACGAAACAAAAGCAGGGAAAAGGCAACATGTTGAAGGTGTNTTCTCTGTTTTAAAAATCAACAAATTTCAAAGTTGCATTTATTTCAATTTTTGTATTTCAGCAAGAATATGTGAGTCGCAGATTGCAAGTTTGTCAGAAAGACATTTGCGCTCGTTTTATGCATACTATTTTACTGGAATTGTGGAAGCATTTGAAGAAAAAAGCAAGGAAGCTCCAGCTGCATCGTCCATACCTACCAACGCTTGGCGTTGGCGATGTGATCCACNTCCAGCTGCATCGTCCATACCTACCAACGCTTGGCGTTGGCGATGTGATCCACAACCAAGAAAAAATGACAACGAAACAAAAGCAGGGAAAAGGCAACATGTTGAAGGTGTTACCTTCGCGAGATTTTATGATTACCAAACGGTTGGTTTATTATGTCAAAATTCTGCTTTTTTGATTTGAATAGTGACTCTTTATAAATATTATGAATATTTTATAAACTCTGCCAGTTTTTTGTAGCTGAGGAGAAAGAAATATCGTTAACAAGAACATGTCGAGAAAGTTGCGACTTATTTGACGGCGGATACTCCTCAATACCATGTGAAGAAGAAGATTGGGATTGTTTAGAAGAAGAAAAGGATTTCGATTGTTTTGAGTTGCGAAGACAAGGGTTACCGTGTCCAGGAAAGGCAAGGACATTTTGTCCAAATGGCGGAATAAAAGTGAACATTTTCTTGTTACTGTTTCTAGTTGTATTTATAAAAAACAACAGTTTCTAAAACAAAATTTTATTCTATTCCAGTGTTCGACGAGCAAAATGAAGAAGGTACAAGTATGCAAGGGACAAAGAGACTGGCGTCATATTGAATGGCTTGATCGCGGTGAAGGAAAAGTATTGGGTAAAAGTAAGTGGGGTTATGCAGTTCAGCAGACTCATGTTCTAGATAAGAAAAAATCATTGAGCAGAATACGACATAAGATTTGCTCAAATTGCACTATTGGAATGATTGACGATAAATTGGTTCACATCAATTAATTCACTTTCGAGTGTATTAAAATGTTAATTCATTGGAGTTTTGAATTTAGTAGTAAAATATATTCCAAATTACCAAGTGTAAAACTTCTTTCCCAATATCATCAAGTANGGAGTTTTGAATTTAGTAGTAAAATATATTCCAAATTACCAAGTGTAAAACTTCTTTCCCAATATCATCAAGTATTAGAAACGCATCTAGCGTTATTTTTAGCACTCACGCAGTTTAAAAAACTTCGAAACAAACTACAGAATCGNTGAAAATGTTTAACAACCTCCAATTTCGTAACACCCGGGTTGGATTCAATCAGTCGTCCGAAACGAATTCTAAGTACTTCTTGTTGTGATGCTGTTATTTCCTCAGTGGTATTACTAGGGAAATTAGGAAACCCGTTTTCCACAATACAAAATCCCGCTTAATCCAAAAAAAAATACTACTAATATGAAATTCGCGCGATTAGTAATAGTAAATTCTCAATTTACGTCAGTCCCTTTTTTTCCGCTGCACCCGTTATTAGAAACGCATCTAGCGTTATTTTTAGCACTCACGCAGTTTAAAAAACTTCGAAACAAACTACAGAATCGTTGAGCTAAAAAAAAAGTGCAATGCGAGTGTATATGTTCTTCGTTTTGTTTATTTTGAGTTTTTTTTTTGAATTTATTTTTAATTTGAATAATTTCCAACGCTAGGTAGATTTTAATTGTCTCAAATTGTCTTTCTGTCTCACGCTTATGTTCCATACAGCTACCTAAACTTTAATTCATCCAATATAAAATCATCGGAGCAACTACTGGTTTAAATTATTGTAATCCACTACAAAATTTTTTAACATCGAACAGAGCAGCTGCAAACTGGTTTTGCGATTGTTAATCTTTCTGTCTGTCCATCAACCGTGTATTTCACGTAACACATCTAGGCTCCTTTCAACAGTTCCCACCTGATGCTTGGTTGTAATATTGTTGTATTTCTTTATAATAACAACTTATTGGTGCCACGGATAGTGAACATTTTACTTCTTCCAATGCAACATCAATTTTTGTGTGAGACATTTTGAAGGTACTATTGTAAGCATGTTTTTATAGGTTACTAACCAAATCTTTCAGTTCTATTTTAAGCATTTCTTCTTTGATACAAATGAAATGTTTTTTTTTTGATTTTGTGATAGGTGAGGTATGTTTGTAAAGTTACCATCAGTTAATTTTTTCCCCTATTAAGCGTATTTTTCTATTGTCCAAAACAAAGCCTTTTGTATGTTAGCATTAATTTTTCGGTGTTAATTTGAAAATTCTATTATATAATCCAAATCAAACTTTGTATTGCTTCTGTAGTTAGAGAGCAATGTACTTAAGTTTTGTAACCATTCAACTTTTATTGTTCATATTTTCGTATGACCCCAACTAAATTTTGTTTTAGAACAATGACTAAAGGCTTCTATTTAATTTTTGACGCTATTATAAGTATATTAATAGGATTGCAGTTCAACAATAACATAGATTTGATAGCCAGAGAAAGCCAGTCTGTTTTAAATAAAGCCATTATGGCCAGTTTGTTATAAAGCCATTATGTTATAAAGGTATGACACAAAATCGAATGGCTAAATGACCTGACGAGAGGTTGTTTACTAGTAATAACTATTTCATGGATTCTACTAAAAAATATTTTAACCTGCCAGCAGATTACTATGAACCTCTATTTGCTATTTTGAAGTAATTTACCCTTCGAATTATTATTTTTTGTTTGCTTCGATAACATTTGGTTTACTATTTCCATTTTTGGAGAAATCGGTGGAAGACGGTGCAGGAATCGTTGGAGCACAACCAAAATGTTTGATGCTAAAATTTAATCTTATATTTTAGAAACTTCTTGCCAATCCGACATTCGGAAACTTACATCAAATGCTATAGGTGAACGCTCAGGCATCACAAAACACGAACCTGAAAATTGTGAAATTTGCCTTTGCAAATGTTATGAACCATTGAGCAATCGGACACATCGATACATTAGCCTTGTGCCTCAAATTGCCAACATCCAAAACCAGTTTGCCCTTGTTGGAGTCAAGCTTACTAAAGTTGGGAGTGTAATCTATCCACAGGTGACGTAGTAAAGCAAGCACTCTGGTTAACCACACACCTTTGAATTAATGAACTTTTTAACTTTCCATAATAGATTGCACAGGCCAAGATTAAATTTGGGATTCCAAATGTATCCACGGTGGAGTGGGTTGACACAATTCCTGCGATGGACTTATCCGATTCCTCAAAAATATTCCGATTTGGTAGAAATTCGAAAAACATTTTGTTGGATGATATTCTGGCTCCTATTGGACATGTCATTACGGGTTTACGATTTGTCAGAGTCAATCAGACTATCACAGGCGACTATGAATTGGAATCCTCAACAAACGACCATGTCATTTTTCCAATTTTTGTAAGCAAGATTTCATCAAAGTAATAAAATGACACTCGATAACGAGAGTTTGAAGGCTTTCTGATTTGTAGGGAGATACTGGTGAACAGCAAACCTGGAGGTTTGGATCGATCGAGAATGAATTGGCTCTTGAAGTTCATGTAAGATAATAATAAATCTGTCAAACTCGAAACGATGCCGAACCATGCCAAACCATCCAATTTTTGTATGCAGATGACGGCTTTGACTGAAATTGGTGACCTAAACCCGGACACGTCAGTCTGGAAGTCAAATGCTCGAAACACAAGCCTTGCTCGAAAGCAAATTAGCATGGATGAGCCAGAAGAACCAATTCTAGCGGAGCTAGCTTCACTCACAAGCTCCCGTTCAAACCAATTCCTAGCAATCCAAAGCACATCTATAAAAAAAGATATGGGTCAAACACCAGTTCCATTTTTTGATACGCAAGAGTTGATTGAGTTGAATAATATGACATTGACTAGGGGCTTGGGACTTTACTATAAAACTCAACCAAGCTATGGAGGATTTATTGGATTCCGTATGATTTCTTTGCCGATTTCGGATTCACCACAGAGCCAAAAATATGATCTATGGCATTCCAAAAAGATACGAGAGTTTAGTTCACCCTAACAAAGTTAAGAGCGCCGTGTGGAACAAGTTAATTATGCAGTCAAAGATAAAATACATGATTATAACTATCAGCACAATCACTATATTACTCTAAACATTCGGGAACACCTGGAATACTTCTACAAACAATTCCCAAAATATTTCTAATTATCTACAGGAGGGAGTGTTCCATTAATCCTTACTCTAGCTATATTAATTATTTAATTTGAATTTACATTTTCAATAAACGTTTTTTTTTGTTAAAGGTATAATTTAGGCATATATTTCACCTATTATTCTTCATTTTGAGTAATCTTGCGTCGTGAAACACCAATTGTTTACTCTTTTTGAGCACTTTTTTTTTGTTTAAAAACTAGTTATAACTGGTTAAATTTTGCAGTTATGCTTTGATTTAAAGGTTTATCTGAACAAGTATAGTGTCTTAAAGTTTGAATAAACACTGCAGGTTTAGGATAATAAAAACATGCTTCAGAAGTCAACTGCTTTTTCCAGTTGAATTTAGAAAATATCGTTTAACTACTTAGACAATATTTACAACTGGATCATCCCATTTTTGGGTACTTGGGCTATTGTATAGATTATGCGGGTTGCAGATACTATTATGCTGACTCTGGCCATAAAATAATCGGTTGAGATAAAGAGAAACATTTCAATACCAGGCTAAGAGATTGGCATATGTGAGAGATACTAATAGATTTGAGAAATATTGTCATACTACCGTAAAAGGTCGCTTTACCTCCTAACTGTTTAAGCATCTGTAACACGGCAAAAAATTACCTCTGGGGTAGCTGCCTGACCCTAATTTGTGGCACGTGGTTTCACCATCTCTTTTAAATGTTGCCATCGCCTGCAAATCTTAAATTTTGATTACCATAGGAGTGTACAGAGTTTGTAACTTATTGCTACATGACAAACTATTTTTTATTTAATTTCACACACACTGATGGAATTTGGTTCAANCCTCCCTACTATCCACCGCCCTCCCTACTACCCACCGCCCTCCCTACTAACCACCGCTTTCCCTACTACCCACCGCCCTCCCTACTGCCTGCTGCCCACCGTACTCTCTACAACCCACCGCCCCCAAAATGAAGCACAAAATTAAACTTAAGCTTTATCATAAATCAAGAGTCAATGAGAAAGCAATCCAATTATTTCAATTTGAACTGTGATTTTATTGTATTTCATTTTTTGAAATTCAAATTGCAAGATTTTACTCTCGTAAATTACGAGTGCAACCAACTAGTCGTTTTATTATGCAAATTTTAAACTTGAATATCAGAAAATTCAATTGAAAATGCGATAAGTAACGAAAATTAGCACACGAGCTTTAAATTCATATTTCAAAATTTCCCAATAAATAAATGAAAAATTAATGAATACTTAGGTCTGACTGGCACAGTCTAAAAAACTTTTTATTGATATTATTTGTTAGTCCGGCGCCTTAGTAGAAGTGGTTACAGAACTGGACACTGAAAATATGGATTCCGCGTGGAGCTGTATCTAATTCCTGTGCATACAATTTTCCTTAGTATAACAAAGTTTTCTCACGGAATTAAATCTACGATATTGGTCTTTAACCTCAACAAAGTGAGGCTAAAAGAGGCATTTGTTTGATTTACTTAAAACTTGACACCATGAAAGATCGTAGCCTCTAGTGTAATGATTGAATTGGTTTCAAGTTCCTATATTCGACAACTTTTAACGTCCCAGGATAAAATTATTTCAGAATCTAAGTTTAAAGATTAATTATTAGAAGCTTGATTTATATTTAAACGTTATCAGAATGATATAATATTAGATTGTGTCTAGTTTCAGCTCTACGGAAAACAGTTGCCAATATTTTCCCTAAGTCAATTTTAGTGACCTGTACAGGTTAAGGATATCTAACAAAAGGCGAAATCCCAATAGCGAATTGGGTTAAATGAACTTCTATTGGACGATTCATTAGTAAAAGCAACAGATTCCTAAGTTTGGTTAACCTTCTTCGTGCTATTTTAAGAGTTGACTTTACGTAGTATTATGCACAGAGTTATCATACTTTTCGAATACATGTATCTTGTTTGTAGTATTTTCGTCGGTTACACTTATATTATTTGGGCAGCTCGTCCAAAATTGCAAAGAAAGTAGTATTATTCAGCCAACAAATGAGAAGAAAATTTTATTCAGAAGATATTGCACTTTTTAAAATTGACTTTAAAATTTACGAAATTACCATAAGCTTGATTATTTTGTAAAACGTGGAGAGGATCAATTCAGCCTATATTTTCCGAATGGCGATTGAATTAATATTGGATTATTTATTCGAAATTTAATAAAAAGTACTCAATTTAAAACTCGCTACTACAAGCCAATACCTGACGGTGCTTAAGCAATAAATTTTGTGATTCCATCCGTTGGTGATACTTCCTATTTTACAGCCGAATTTGGGCTAATTAGAAATAATAATATACATCAGTATATTGTAATGCCAAGTACATTTGCCTAAGATCTTAACAGGGTTATGCTAAAGAACTTTTCAGGAAAATGTGTACTTGTTTAGCATGATTTGTGTTAAATACGATGTTTTCAATTAATTTGCATGTGGTCCTTGTTAAAACGACGAGTTGATGTTATAAACAAAAAGAATGTGAAAATGTCACAGTATTTTTGATCATAAGAGTATGATGAAATGATTACAGTAATTATGTTCACGGATTACTAAGATACAATCGATAACCAATCACATTTGAGTAATGTTTAGTCATGTAAGTGATTCAAAGCATTTTTGCAAAATTCATAATGATCTAATGCTTACAAGACCTTTAAAACCAAACCTAGCGCTGTGCTCTTATGAACGATAAACAGTTTTATGCCATTCGCAAGGTGAAAATTAAAACCTACATGTCAATTCATTTAGAAAGACAGCTTATTGAGGCTTCGCTTCATTTAATTACAAAAACTTTATGAATCAAAAAAAAATACTAAATTCTGAAAGCTTATATGCAGCTTNGTGAAAATTAAAACCTACATGTCAATTCATTTAGAAAGACAGCTTATTGAGGCTTCGCTTCATTTAATTACAAAAACTTTATGAATCAAAAAAAAATACTAAATTCTGAAAGCTTATATGCAGCTTGTTATACTGAATTTAAATGTTTGATACTAAGATATCCACGTATAACTACAATAAGGAGCATATCTTTAGATCTGCGTATCATCAACTTTTTGCNTCATCAACTTTTAGCACTTCTTTCTGTTACCAAATTTATTTATTGATCAGTATGTAGAACTGCATGTTTCCGTAAAGTTCTTCTTGTTGAAAAGTTTCACATGTTCATTCATAACGAGAAATTTTAAATTTCTGCAAATTTGGATTTCTTGTTGACATGTAGTGCTAATATATAAACAATCCGTTTTGCAAGATATCACTACTAGTTGGTTATAAAATGATCTTTTATTTCTAACTCATATCCCAGAACTACATNATCAGTATGTAGAACTGCATGTTTCCGTAAAGTTCTTCTTGTTGAAAAGTTTCACATGTTCATTCATAACGAGAAGTTTTAAATTTCTGCAAATTTGGATTTCTTGTTGACATGTAGTGCTAATATATAAACCATCCGTTTTGCAAGATATCACTACTAGTTGGTTATAAAATGATCTTTTATTTCTAACTCATATCCCAGAACTACAAGTCTTTATTCATCTCTAGATTGCTAATTTGTTTACATCAGGTTGATGCTTTAGTTACAACCGTCGAATACCGAAGATGTGCATCTTTGTACCTCAGATGAAAACATTTATAACCTCATACACAAAAACTCCATGGTATGGTTTAGTCTACGGGTGATTCTACCGTTGCTACTTTTTATTTCTTGTACAGTACTTTAGTAGTGGAAGTGTACATTGATCGTGCTGTGTGTCTGAATCCAACGTTTTGTCACTTCTATTTTTTATGGATATTTCAGTCTCTAATAATATAAAATTATATCCGTGCTGTATACGTGTCATATGTATATAAGCGGTTTGTGATCCAAGTTTCTAGAATTAAGAGCACATGTGGGTAGCAACAGAACTCCCACTGTACGAATAATGAACCTATGCTTAGGAATGTGTTTTGCATTGTAGACCATTTGAACCTCTAGGTTTGTTTATCAGTATTTCGGTTTTCAGTAGGAACATTTTATCAAATGTATCAAACCACTTCCGCTAACTGTAGTCCGTACTTCTGCACTATGTATGTTTTCACCCAGTTATTCTACAGTATTACATTTCACAAGCACACTTTACAAACTACAGGAAGTAAAGAGAAGTTTCACTTTCTATGCTTACCATAAGTCTTTGATAAGTTAATGTTGTAGTAAATATCGGTGTGGGGACATCCGTCAATTGTGGCAAGTGTATTGGTCGCAGGAAAAATACCGCAGCTCAAAACAGGATATTTTATAGGTATTCTTCTCAAAATTCCTAATTTTGTTTGTAATCCACCGAGTAAGATGAATAAAAGATTAATGGTTTTGTAGGATTTATATTCCTTCTCGATTTGAATGACCCTCTGGATTTCCAAAATGTGTTCCATTGCATCAACTTTTCCAACTGGTAAATTTAACATGGCACAAGCTCTGCAAAATTGTGATAATTTTTAGTAATATTAAATTTTAAACGCGAACAGCGGTGGAGTTGTTTAAACAATCTTTGTGTTCCTCTATCATTCCATACCTTTGCTTAGATGCAAAATTCGATGTTTTACTATAACAAAGTTTTTCGTATTCAAACCTATTGAAGCTGTTCGTGGAGAACCTTGTTCTATTTCCAATTTACCAGTGACCTGTGCACCTTAAACAAATTTTTCACATTTCTAAGATGAGAGTAACTGGTCATGTTCAGTTGCTTTTTGAAACATTTTCCCTATACTGCTAACAAAATTTCTCGCTCAAACTTTCTCTAAGAAAGTGAATATCTATGCTTTACGTAAACCGGAATGTTCGATTGATTTTAATAAAAGTTAAATAAGTTTTACTTTGTTGAGAAGCAAATTAAGTTCATGTTACGACTGCAGACTGCTAATCTACGTATAAAGGAGCTTTGTGCATAAATTGTGAAATTAAGTTTTTGCGTCTCAACCAAGCAAAAATTGTAAAGGCTAAACTGTGACACAAAACAGGTACCCCACTTCTGAAGCTTAGGCCACTCAAAGTGAACCGTAACAAAATAAAAATGACCAATTTGAAATTAATTTTTTTCAGATTAGTTTCTACTTGAATGAGTATGTCGTCGTTCTGATGAGGTAAGTGGAAATAGAAACGTTTTAATTGTGCCTAAACTTTACTGCACTTGGTTTCCAAATAGTGTTGTATTTATGTTATTCTATTATTCCAAATCCTCAAATAAACTATACGTTGATTAAAGGTTACAATAAGGTTTCTTCAACAATTTGTGTTCCGCATGAAACTAGAAGTGTAAATACCAATATTCACAAAAAGAAAACCTTTTTAGGATTATTTGATTATCAAATCCTTATTACAATTTAATTCATACAAATGGCTTTTATTATAATTCTATTTTTCGTATATTTTTTAGCAATTAAATTCAATTTTTCCAACTTATCCTTGCATNAATAGTGTTGTATTTATGTTATTCTATTATTCCAAATCCTCAAATAAACTATACGTTGATTAAAGGTTACAATATGGTTTCTTCAACAATTTGTCTTCCGCATGAAACTACAAGTGTAAATACCAATATTCACAAAAAGAAAACCTTTTTAGGATTATTTGATTATCAAATCCTTATTACAATTTAATTCATACAAAAGGCTTTTATTATAATTCTATTTTTCGTATATTTTTTAGCAATTAAATTCAATTTTTCCAACTTATCCTTGCATTGCTTCTAGCAAACAAAAATGAGAAATACACCCGTTGTTGCTACTGGCTGTGAACTTAAGACATAATTAACCTATGTAAAAATTTTCTGTTCTTGCTAAGGGGCGACAAATTTCGTCAACAATGTATTTAAACAATGGCAAACGCGCTGTAAAATCAGTCAATTCTCAATAATATAAACTAACAAAACAATATATCGCTCACCAGTATCTTCTGGGGTGAAAATGCTAAATCAGATTGAATTCCGTCGAGAAACAAAAATATTATAATAGCATGGTTTCTGAATAATTTGATCAATGTTAGTTACTCACTACAAAATTGGCTGATTAGTACAATTCTACTTACATTGTGTTTCTTAATCCTTCTCCTCTTTTTGGCAAGTTGACAAACGGAACTATAAAGTCGTACGTTGGTAGCACATCGTTCCTAGTTGCATGCATAAATTTCCTGATTGCACATGTGACGCCGTAGAGAATAAATGCAGAAATCGAGACATTGTGTAGATTGCAAAATGTTCTAACATCAATTAAGGAAATTTTATTTGTCAAGGCATAACTACTTTCTTCGGTAAGCTCGGCAGGTGGAATGTTCCAAAAGTTAACATTTGATCCATTCTCATTAAAGAATAGTCGATTCAAAATACGAACTCCACCTTCCATCACTCTGAACCCATTAGTGATAATTTTTTTAAAACTTAAGGCTTGAACTGTGTTTGGTTGAATTAGTGGAACCACTGGATAATCAGAGCATTTCATCAAGGTGCTAAAAATTGCTTGCCCATCACCCAGTGAATGATGCATTTTCAGAAATACGGTGTAACTGGCTTCCATTTCTACCAACATGATTTCCCACAGACTTTTGTCTCGCTTAAATCCGGTGTTTAAATGAGCCATGCCAATGTTAAAAGTTTCTTCCTTAGTGGGGAAACCTATATCTTGTTGATAGATTTGTACGTGTTTATTGATAGCAAAGTTTTGCTCCCATTTATAGAAAGGAAATCCCATCCAACTGAAAGGATACTGCTGAAATTCAGGATATACTAGTTCACCATGTTTGTTCTTTAAATTGATCACACGCTTTGCAACAGTTTCTTGAAATGTTGCAAGGTCCAACGATCCTTCAACTTCAAAAACAATACTTATATTATACGTTGTGTAAATTTCTATATCTGCAGGAAGAAATGCAGCAGCGTGATATGAAAGGATTTTGACATATCCACTCTTGCATTTACCAATTTTTGAAATTATCCAACGAAAAATGTGTATGGGACATAAAAATAAAATAACTATAAGAAATATGCCAATGTTTAGAATACTTGTAACTAATGTTTTTAAAGTCATAATTACTTTATGAAACTATCGCCGGAGACCTAAAACCAAGTGGTAATAAATGAAAATAACTATTAACAAAAGTGATAGCATTTGCATTGAAGCTAATCTCGTTGACAGGTTATGCAAATGAGCTTGATTACAACTTACGAGAGCAACTTAGTAAGTATATCTATAGTCTAATGATTTTTTACACACGAACACGTTGAGAGGATATATAATTTATAACTTGTGGTAAATAGATTAACGAATCCTGATATAACCTTAATTTTAAACAGATTCAGGTTTCTCCCAGATGCATCAGTCGGATGAGCAAAACAGGGGATGCAAAATATTTCCAATAGAATCACAATTTTTATCCACGAAACCTCCAGTGTTCCGACACAACAATGGGAACTGCATTTTTTGCTCATTTTCTACGTTTATACGGAAACGGGTACCATATCATACATAAATATAATGTAATGAGATATGTTTGTAAATATTCTTGTATGCGAATTATTACTAAATTCAAGCTTCATACCGTGTAATTTGTTATTGAGTTACAAACTTGCTGTTATTTTCCCACCTCTTTTCGGGAATGTTTTATATGCTTTATCTATTCACTCCTACAGAAAAGCAATGCTGTAGATGTGCGAGATTTTATTAACAATATAAATTGCTAGCTATCTTAGTAGAAACTACAACTGGGGTAACTAGTGAATGTTTAAGTTTCCACAATTGGTTTACTACCGTAATACAACAACCAGAAAGAATCATAAATTAATTTATAAGTTGTTTTGACGCTGTCCATCGCCTTTCAATAAAAATAAAGTTATGAGTGTTAAAAACCAATTAAAAAATTTTTTAATGTTTCAAATTTAACTGATAAATAAACTGAGAAACTTGGTTCTGTAGCGGTTTCAGGCAANCAATTTTTGAAATTATCCAACGAAAAATGTGTATGGGACATAAAAATAAAATAACTATAAGAAATATGCCAATGCTTAGAATACTTGTAACTAATGTTTTTAAAGTCATAATTACTTTATGAAACTATCGCCGGAGACCTAAAGCCAAGTGGTAATAAATGAAAATAACTATTAACAAAAGTGATAGCATTTGCATTGAAGCTAATCTCGTTGACAGGTTATGCAAATGAGCTTGATTACAACTTACGAGAGCAACTTAGTAAGTATATCTATAGTCTAATGATTTTTTACACACGAACACGTTGAGAGGATATATAATTTATAACTTGTGGTAAATAGATTAACGAATCCTGATATAACCTTAATTTTAAACAGATTCAGGTTTCTCCCAGATGCATCAGTCGGATGAGCAAAACAGGGGATGCAAAATATTTCCAATAGAATCACAATTTTTATCCACGAAACCTCCAGTGTTCCGACACAACAATGGGAACTGCATTTTTTTCTCATTTTTTACGTTTATACGGAAACGGGTACCATATCATACATAAATATAATGTAATGAGATATGTTTGTAAATATTCTTGTATGCGAATTATTACTAAATTCAAGCGTCATACCGTGTAATTTGTTATTGAGTTACAAACTTGCTGTTATTTTCCCACCTCTTTTCGGGAATGTTTTATATGGTTTATATATTCACTCCTACAGAAAAGCAATGCTGTAGATGTGCGAGATTTTATTAACAATATAAATTGCTCGCTATCTTAGTAGAAACTACAACTGGGGTAACTAGTGAATGTTTAAGTTTCCACAATTAGTTTACTACCGTAATACAACAACCAGAAAGAATCATCAATTAATTTATAAGTTGTTTTGACGCTGTCCATCGCCTTTCAATAAAAATAAAGTTATGAGTGTTAAAAACCAATTAAAAATTTTTTAATGTTTCAAATTTAACTGATAAATAAACTGAGAAACTTGGTTCTGTAGCGGTTTCAGGCAANTAAAAATTTTTTAATGTTTCAAATTTAACTGATAAATAAACTGAGAAACTTGGTTCTGTAGCGGTTTCAGGCAAGTCATTTTTAAGTTGCATTCGGTCCTCGGGAATTCGTTGTAAGTATTTTAGTTCCACATGGGATATGCCTGGGCAATCCCAAATAATATCAAGGATTGAAGGTTGCTTTCCTAATTATTTGCACTGTTTCTCATCAAAAGTCCCATGTTCATGCATTTTGCTTAGTGAAGATAGATTTGGAAGTAAGCATAACATGTAGAAGCATGTAGCCTTCGAAGAGAAAATTTGTTCAACATTAATTGTTTGGAAATTTCGGGAGGTTTATTTGGTGATAATTTGGAACATTGGAAGATTGCTTTGCGAATTTAAAGTTGACTTTTCTCAAGTGCTCTTCAGGCACAGCAAGCTAAAAACCTGGATAAATTTAGCCTCCTTCGCTAATTTCNTTGACTTTTCTCAAGTGCTCTTCAGGCACAGCAAGCTAAAAACCTGGATAAATTTAGCCTCCTTCGCTAATTTCCTTTTATATAGATCTTGGTGTCCGGCTAACTCAACATCGGTTAACCCATAAAGAATCATAAAAAAATTATATGATCATTTCCAACACTGCCTATAGACGGATACATTTTTGAAAATATTCTTAATGCAGTGTGACCGCTTTGCGNTTGATCATTTCCAACACTGCCTATAGACGGATACATTTTTGAAAATATTCTTAATGCAGTGTGACCGCTTTGCGTTACATTGCGTCGGCATGGGAGACGGATGACCTAGAATCGAATTCACAAAAATTAAATTTTCACTTTATTCTTGTGAGTGCATGTGTTTTCAGAAATTGATACATGGTGGGAAAGCAAAAGGCAAGTCAATAAAACAGTTGTCTATACCCACTTTCTCAATAAGACGAAAAAGGTGGTCCGGATGTGGGCGAGGGTCTTCTACTCCTGCCCAAAGAGTAATGCTCGAGTCGTTCCAATACAATTTTGACCTTTGCAGGAGGTAAGACACTGTATTAAGTGACTGAACACCCAATCCTGCTCTTATTGGATAGCTCACTCTACCCGTCGCATTGATATAACCCCGTAGTTGTTCAATCATTTCATCCATTTGCTCAAAACTGTACGAACCCTCGAAGTAATCTAGAAGCAAATAATAGTACTTTACCAATAATACATGACTTTTTTAAGTATTACTTTGTAAGTCTAGAATAGCTATTTCAAAACAGAATGGACTGTGATACAACTTTTTACGGTGGAGAATGTCACCGTGAAAAATTGTTACCCTTTTCAGTTCATGTGGATTGGAAATTTGTGATTCCCTTCTTCCACGCTCCATCGTACCTCGCATTCTTCGGGTAAGAATATGATGTCCATAAAATTATGTTGGAATCTATGTTAATTGTAGTTAATATTGCGGAACTACAGCTAACAGATGGACAATACAAAGTACAACGAGAGTTGAACGGTAATAAGACGGTAATAACGGTAATAACGGTAATGAGAAAGTTAAACAGTAGTAAAAATTTCTGAGGATTATTTACAAAATCAACAAATTCTCACTTACATAATTTGTTTTGCATAGTGTAGGACCAACATACACAATAATACTTTTGCACTAGCAAAAAAATAATGACGCCCCACTTAACCTAGTCGATAATGTGAACCTTCATTTTAGTTATGAAACTGCACCCCTTGCACCAGCTGCATGTCCGTGTAGATGAGCATTTTTGAATCTAAAATGAGCTATGATTCAACTGGTTACAGTTAAGTTGAAAAATGTCCACCNATTGTAGTTAATATTGCGGAACTACAGCTAACAGATGGACAATACAAAGTACAACGAGAGTTGAACGGTAATAAAATGGTAATAACGGTAATAACGGTAATGAGAAAGTTAAACAGTAATAAAAATTTCTGAGGATTATTTACAAAATCAACAAATTCGCACTTACATAATTTGTTTTGCATAGTGTAGGACCAACATACACAATAATACTTTTGCACTAGCAAAAAAATAATGACGCCCCACTTAACCTAGTCGATAATGTGAACCTTCATTTTAGTGAAACTGCACCCCTTGCACCAGCTGCATGTCCATGTAGATGAGCATTTTTGAATCTAAAATGAGCTATGATTCAACTGGTTACAGTTAAGTTGAAAAATGTCCACCNATGTAGATGAGCATTTTTGAATCTAAAATGAGCTATGATTCAACTGGTTACAGTTAAGTTGAAAAATGTCCACCTATTGAGGTGCTCAGTTTAATAATAATAGTGTTTCACAAGTGGCTCTTGTGTAAAGGTGACGTGGTGGACTCAAGGTTTTCGTCAGAGTAAAAAAGGATAACGTTAATTTTTCTTAACATGGTTTGAACCTCCTGCAACATATAGGGTGTGCAACCTTTTTTGGTGCCTTCTTTGTCCACTTTCATCGTAGATGCTCACAATATGTCTAGACGATCACAATAGAGTGGGGTAAGACATACTTACGGATATCAAAACTAGAATTTACGATGCGGGATTCTATACTGGTACAACTGCTATGCATTACTCATTCTAATTTCAACATTAATCCCGCCTAATCCTAGCTTATAGTTGTTTTTCTAACATTATGTCATAGCAGACTATCAATTTTTATGTCAAGCCTACCTCGTCATCACATGAAAAGATGTGGCCATGTAGATTCCTTACCCTGAAGATAAAAAGACGATCATAAATAAATAANTCGTCATCACATGAAAAGATGTGGCCATGTAGATTCCTTACCCTGAAGATAAAAAGACGATCATAAATAAATAAGTAGACAAAGGTAGGTAGAGTATATTGATGGACAAATAGAGCTAGATAGAGCGATACATAAAAGGATAATCGGAATAGAGATACATATACCCTATGATAGATTGAGCTGGATAAATGGGTAGGTAGATGGACGAAAATAAATGAATAGATAATTGAAAGAAGATGAAAGAGATGTAGAAATACTTCACATAATAGAAATAATTATAAAGACATGTCGAATTGCAGAACCAAATAGTCAGTTGAAACAGTTCGACAAATTTAGGTGCAAAACTACTGTATACATTGAACCTATATGATATACCGGTAGGAAGATGTGAAGATTTGCAGAGCCAATAGAAACAGTGATTGAGTTACCAAAGTAGCAGCAATCGTAAGTTGGTTAGGAATTTTAGCTGCAAAATAATAGAAAACTGAGAACCAGTTAGAATTAGCCAAATAGACATGTAGAAGGTATTTATATTAGAACTAAATGTAGGCAAATGGTGTATGATACAGATATTGTATACCGTATTTCTCGGTTTAAATCCCCTGAGGAATTATTATTTCAAACCGGGCAAAAGGTGGGGAATTATTTCGAGGAGGGAATTATTTCGAGGTGGGGAATTATTAATTGGGAGTGAAAATTTTGCTTCTTTTATAGTTGCTTACTTTTTATAAGAGATAAAAAGTACAACTAATGGAATCCGAATGCGTATCTAGCTTAAACTTATTCAAAACGTAAACTGAAACTAAGAGTTTACTAAGCTTTTTTGTCGCCTTTTAAATTTTTAACTTTCCTCTTTTCAGGTAATTTTACATAAAATTGTTTCTAATTTCGCGCTTGATGAGACTTTTAATAATTCCTCATGGGGATTTATTTTGAGGTTGGGAATTATTTTGGAGGAGGAATTATTTCGAGGTGGGGTATCGAGAAATACGGTAACAACTGTAGCAAAACGTCACAAATCACTTTGTCTTAGATAAACTGAAAGCAAGTTTTTCCAAAGCAGCGCCAATGGATTTTGCAATTTGTTGTAGTCATTGAGGATTTTGGGAACCATCTCAATTGATTATTATGATATATAACCCCTCAACTCTAACACGACGATAATATACCTCCATCCAGCTTTGTTATTCGCGTTTAATAATTAGAGGCAGCATAACAAACTCATACATAATACGATTGGCTCATCGAGTAGCGATCCGGTCCACAAAATTGACCCCTAAACTTAACATTTGGTCTTGTTTCTTACCAATTTCCTAACTTAATTGAAACAAAAAAAATTTTTTCCCAATTGATCGTGAAACAGAAGTACTTAATACAGACACAAATTGTCACTTTAATAGAATAACGGAATTTGACTAAAATCCATTAGAAGCTACCCGCTATTTGAATATTCAAACTGCTAAACAGAGTGAGACATTCAATTAGTATAAATCTCAAACTTCGCCGAAAGCTTGAAAGCATACACTTATGGAAAGTATTATTGAATCAACTTTTTCGATTTTCTTTCACATTGGATATTTTTATAAGTTTTGAATACCAAGAAAACCAATTTTGACACAGGAAATGACAGATGCTTCTCGGCAAGAAATTGAAGACTATGTGCTCGGAATTGAAACGTAGAATTATTGGATAAAATAATAGTATTTGAAAATTATTGGTCAAATCTATGCTTTTCAAACTTTGCATTTTAATGACAGACAGAAAATGGAAAAACATTTTCTACTATTGAAAGAAATGAAGGCATAATTAAAAAGCAAAATGCGAAACAATAGAATAAGCTGGAAGAGAAAAAAGGGTGGTAAGGGGAAAAAATAAACTGAATCAAAAGCTTAAAATTAAATAGAAAGCTGTAATAACTAATTCAAAAGTNTAACTAATTCAAAAGCGCAGATTTTTGTAGAAACCTGTTGGAATTTTTATAGTTATTTCTCTTTTATTTTAACTATTGCAGTATTTCCCTAGTAAAGAGTCACTTTTGCGTACATGATTGTCAAGGGCTTACATTTAGTTGACCTGGTGGTTTGAATGGTATCCCGTGAAAGTTTAGTACAATGGAGCACGCTAATAAGACCATCCTTTATTAGAGCAATTCGATTATATGAACAATTCTTGGCGGACTTAGTTTGGAACAATGCATTTGGTGATATATCGCGCAATAAGACCAACCATTATAAGACTGAAACGGATATAAGACCCAAATTTTAAGATAAACTTAGTGCCAGATGGCACTATGTGCTAGTGTTTATTATTTTGCCTTCCACAAACTTCTTTTGCTACTTTTCAACTCTAAATTCTTAGATATACGAAGTAATTGATTTTAAAAATGTGTTTCTGTTCACTATTCTAGATAAAAGCAAGCCAATGACGCAGGTTTCCTAAACCGTGTAAACAATATTACATTCCGCTTTTGAGAAAGGACTCAATTTAAATTTGAACAAATTTGGAGATAAAATCTTGTGCGCTTTCCATGACAGAGCGTTACACGTGCTTTAGTTTATGTTTATGGTTTTAAGTACAATAAAACTATACCCATCGACGATTGCCGATGGGTATAGTTTAAACCAGAAAAGAATCTTATTGATAATTTTTGTTGTCTCACCTTCTTCAAACCTAGTCACCCATCCCGTGGAGACCGTTGTGTTTGGTAGATGGGTTGTTATAAGCTTCAGGAAAGTGTGAGCATGAATAGGCTTAGACGTGGAGTTGATTGGCCCCTTGAGGATATCACCATTAACCCAGAGAGGGAACATAAAGTCATTCGCTCCTTTCAATTTCAGAATTGTTAACATGGGTTCCAGTGCATCCAAATACTTCAAGTCAAGCTTAACTCCTTTCCTTTGGCGAAGTTGTCGTTCTTTATTGAAAGCTAGGACTGTCGTCATGTATGTCTCCAAAGACTGGTCACTCCAAATCTCTGGGCCATGTGCCATCACAGGAATTTTCTCAGTACTGTTAGATCCAACCACGTAGCCCATTAGCACGTCAGATTCCAACATCATTACTTCCGAGTCAGATAATGCAGCAGCCAAAGAGGCGATAGAATTTGCAGCATGTGCCCATTTTACTTCCGTCAAATCAGGCGGGAAGAAATCCTTTCTCCAGTCTCCGAGAACAATGTCGAACACTTGACTCAGAAGAACAAAGATTAAAAACCAACTGACAAACATTTTGTATTTAGTACTGCTTAAAAACCAACTGCCTTAAAAATTGTATTTAGTCACTGTAGCCAGATGTTAATCAAAAACAACGTATAAATTTTGTTGATATCGTTAACAAAGGTAACGTTCGTAGAAAATACAGTTGATAAAATTGCTTTATCAAAACACTTCTAAGTGTAATCAGGAGCTGATTTTGATTAAGGTCTTAACGATAAGATTAACTGCAGGTTAGGAATTTTGATTACAATTATATTAAATCAACATTCCAAAGCGTTAAGTTTCAGATTATTGAATTGATTATAGAGAAAAATAAGCAAAGGATTCAAAATTATTGATGATTCTGTTCTCTTATTTCATACAAATGACTTTCTACAAGTTCACATATGGATCNCTTAAAAACCAACTGCCTTAAAAATTGTATTTAGTCACTGTAGCCAGATGTTAATCAAAAACAACGTATAAATTCTGTTGATATCGTTAACAAAGGTAACGTTCGTAGAAAATACAGTTGATAAAATTGCTTTATCAAAACACTTCTAAGTGTAATCAGGAGGTGATTTTGATTAAGGTCTTAACGATAAGATTAACTGCAGGTTAGGAATTTTGATTACAATTATATTAAATCAACATTCCAAAGCGTTAAGTTTCAGCTTATTGAATTGATTATAGAGAAAAATAAGCACAGGATTCAAAATTATTGATGATTCTGTTCTCTTATTTCATACAAATGACTTTCTACAAGTTCACATATGGATCACGAACACATAACATAGCATTCAGTGTATCACATTATCAGTACACACTAGTAATCTACCAAAAAAATTATCATTTTTAAAAAGCCAGGCTGGTATACAGCCAGTAATACGTAAACTTACTATTACATATAGTTTCTCTAAATTCTGTCATATTCTTCACAATTCCTCATTTGTTAAATTTGAGTAGAATAGGATTTCCATATTGAAATTATTAGAGGCTTCATAGAGTTTGAAATATCAACATCCACCATTTCAAATAATAAGTATCTGTTTGTGAAAAATACCTATTAGGAAAATAATTATTTTTGGTAGCAAAATAATTACTTTCAACGTTTTTGCATACATAACCTGCAGATGAAACCAGCAGTAATGAAATAACACTTCAAAATTTTTTAATAGTTGCCAGTTTTTATTGTTTTGACTAGTATTTGATTAAGAACATTACCAGATTACACAATTTAATTCATTTTTGTTAACCCTTTATCAAGAAATTTTTTAGATTGGGAAATTGAGTTAGTAGTTTCTACGGTTCTGAACGTTGTACGAATTCTGTGTATCAAGTATGGAATAATTATCTTCGGAATGCCACACGATTTAATTGATAACTATTTCGTTTTAAGATTTTTTATCTAGTTTTTGTTCCGTTAGATTCAGCATCGAATTTCCAATAAGAACCCATAAATATATTATGTGTCTAACAGTGTGCATTTCATCGTAAACGCTGGATAACGAGATGGAAATACACAGTACTGAACGAATAATCAAATGCTTAAAAAGTAACAATTCCATGCTAGTATTTGAAGAGAAAATTCCGTGTTTAATTATTTGTCAATATTTGGTTTAAGAAAATTTCCTTCGAAGTAAATGAAATTTTATTTTGAAGGTGTCCGCCAAAATTTCATCAAAACAATAGTTTATAAACCAAAGGTTCATAAACCTAATGTTAATAATGATAAATACTCCACAGTCCAAAATATTATAAACACGAAAGATTATAAATTTGTTGAAGTATCGATGATTGTGAAAAAATGAAGTCAAACTTAACACATCATAAAAAGGGATTTGTTTGCTTAAAACATTATGTTGATAAAAATTTTTAATTCAATTCAATATTAAATAATATCAGCTCAAGACTTACTTTTTCAGCTAATCTTATTGTTACAAACCTTTAGAATTTATCTGAAACGACGAAGGGTTGATGGTTCTGTGTTAAACATAATTCGAAACTCAACGGGAAAACCTATTGAGATTATACAAGATGGAAATCACTGAAATGCAAGGATAGATGGTATTAATGAGGCTGACTTGTATACTTTAAGTATTTCAAGTACCATGGTTTGAGCAACTAATTGTATATTTATCTAATTTGACGACACTTAATTGCATGGAATTTGGTTCCGATAATGATTATTGGCATTTCGTAAACCCTGACGAACGTTAGGACGATTTTTATTCAATGCAAAAGAGAAAGCAAAAGAAAATGTGGTATCACCATCACAAATTTTTGTCCCATAAATCTTCGTATCTGCTATGAAAAGCTTATCTCTACAGAAGAATGAAAGCTCAGGTTTTCCAAAAAATCCTACAAGTATTCACGACTTAACTATTCAAAGCACAAGAATAAAACAAATAAAGAACAAACGAAAGAACCACACCTAATTATTGACACTGCACCCTCAGTTGCCAAAATTCTTTCCGAATTTCTTGACACGCTAGAATGCGAACATTACTGTTTCAATTCAGTTTTGTCTTGTTGCCATTCCCCAATCGGTAATTTTGTTGAAAAGATCAAGCAACAACAATGTATAACTAAAATGTAGCCATGCAACCTAACTATTTGTTTTAAAACGGAGAAATATCGAGAGTTCGTACTCAAATTGTAAAACATTTTGGGAACCGAAGCGGCCAAGAATATTTGCCTTGGTTGACAGAGAATTTAAATTTGATGTATGGTTTATGCCACTACTTTTACATGAAAAGATCTCACTGTTTATTGCGTTTTTATTACTCTGTCTTAGTAGCGGTAAGCTTTTGATTTGTGGACATTTATTATGAACATTTGACAGTTATGAACTATTGATTCAGAAAATTTTGGGTAATGAACTTTCACATCTATGAACTTTTTGTGGGAAGCTTTTTGAAAGCATATTGAAAAGTATCATGTCTCTAGGATCAAACATATAAATTTTATAATTATTGAATATAAAGGTTTTGTAAAATAATTGCTTACTGAAGTATGTGACAGAGTAATATTCGAAGACCTTAATTAAAAAAATGATAACACATAATCTTTAGATCCTAGAGACCTTATTTTTGCACTTTTTCTAGTTCTCAATGTTCTTAAGGAACATCAACTTATTTGCATAAGCAAATAAGTTCACTGAGATTTGCACAGTTTATCTCATTTCTACCCGGGAGACTAGGCAAGTTAAGGTTTCGGATCAGGATCCGAAACGAAACGATAATTACGTTTCGTTCCAATTCGTTTCCGATTTTTCGGGAAACGTTAAACTTCATATTCGTTTTGTTTCGTTTCGGATGAGGGAAAGGCATAATCGGGAAACGAACCGGAAACGGTAAATTGTTTTACGTATGTTAAAAATCAAAATGATTGATATTAATTTACTTCATGGCGATATGACGTGGAAACATGTTTCAGCTTATTGCAGTTGCACAAAATTGTAACTTATCGTTTTATTTCAGCTTTATTCTAGTGGAATTCTTTTAACCGAAATTTTTCATTGAAGTCAAATTTGTTCTACTTTTTGCGTGTTAAATAGCCGTTACGTGTGCATATACTCTCTTTTATCTATAGAGTTAAATAATCCATGATGATCTCGTATATTCAATGATATAAATCGTCGTCGATTTCCTACATTTTCTGGGATATTGTGTAAAATGATTGCAAATGATGAGAACTCCACAGACGTTATTCTCAGGAATATCANATTCTTTTAACCGAAATTTTTCATTGAAGTCAAATTTGTTCTACTTTTTGCGTGTTAAATAGCCGTTACGTGTGTATATATTCTCTTTTATCTATAGAGTTAAATAATCCATGATGATCTCGTATATTCAATGATATAAATCGTCGTCGATTTCCCACATTTTCTGGGATATTGTGTAAAATGATTGCAAATGATGAGAACTCCACAGACGTTATTCTCAGGAATATCACAAACAGGAGCTAATCAACAAAGCAAACTGTTCGGGATTTGGAAGCAAAGGTGTTAATTATATGCTATTAATCTTGTAATTTGTAAGTTAATCACATATTCTAATTTTCTCCCAGTGCGAGTGGCTGTTTTGCTTCTTAATAGCAACGGCATTTATTTTGTTTTTATGATATATCCTGTACTGTTGGTTTGTGCTCTCTATTCTTTCTTTGTGTTCAGGTTTTCTGAATTAATAGCTTTTTCATGCTTATTATGTACGAAAAAGATATTAGTTCCGTACTTATTTTCTCCAATCGTCATTATTTGCTACTGGTTTCTACCAAAATTTCTGGAACAAAGTGCTCAGGAATCGGCAGAACTAAACTCTTCCAGGATTTCCATTTTTGCAATCGTAAGTTCATTACAAATACAATAAAAAATTTGTTTATTTGTAATTTTATTAAATTCCATATCGTTCCCGGATCGTTTCCTTATTGTTCCCGGATCGTTTCCTTATCGTTCCGTTTCGTTTCGGATCGATAGAGAAAGTCACCGTTTCGTTTCGGAGTGAGAACTCAGTTTATCGTTTCGTTTCATCTCCATGTTGTAAACGGTCTGTTAAAAAGCCTAAGGGAGACCCAACCCTTTACAAAAACAGGTCCAACTATCAGATCCAACTAAATTGAATTCATCTATATCAAACTCATACGTACCCCATTCATCCACATCATCCATTCTTCTTAAAAATCCATTTATTAGTTCCAAACCAAGTGTTGTCCTCATTCCAAAGAAATTAGATATATCAGAATCAGCTTTAAGTCTTCTCNCTTAAAAATCCATTTATTAGTTCCAAACCAAGTGTTGTCCTCATTCCAAAGAAATTAGATATATCAGAATCAGCTTTAAGTCTTCTCTCTAAAGGTTTAAGGTTTGTCCCATCGTTCAACAAAGCAAATCTTTATGACACTCATAAAGATTGTGAAACATTCTTCCGAAGACTTAAGTTACAAAGCTACTTCCATGATCATAATTCTCCACAAACCGCACCCTCAATTGAATCAATAATAAACACCATAAATCCCAAGAAAAGTATTTGGACTCCAGCTTCATTTCAAATTCCAGACTCACTTAATCACTTCATTGAAGTCTTCCGTTCAAAAATACCAAAAAATGATGTTCTCAAAAAATACCACGGCCAAACCTGACTCAAGAAGAAATTATTGCGCTTCAAAAATTAAAATCAAGAACAAATATTGTCATACGTCAATCTGACAAAGGTGGTTCAGTAGTGGCATGGCGAAAGAACCTGTATATCACAGAAGCAGAACGGCAATTGCTAAATCAAGAACTCTATTATCCATTAGATGAAGACCCAACATCTAAATACCAAGATATTGTTAAAAGTACCATTACCGAACTCATCTCTCAAAAACATCTACCTGTTAAAGCATACATACTTGTTCCTGACAAACCTAAATTACCTTACTTTTACCTCCTTCCCAAACTCCACAAACAAGGCATTCCTGGACGTCCAATAGTTTTCACTATCACTTGCCCGACATCACTAATTTCCGCTTTTGTTGATTTAATCCTCCAACCAATTATATCTCAAACACCATTTTANTCTTGCCCGACATCACTAATTTCCGCTTTTGTTGATTTAATCCTCCAACCAATTATATCTCAAACACCATTTTACCTCAAAGACACAAATGACACTCTTCTTACCCTGGATTTAGTCATATTTTCTAGGACTAATCGGCTTCTGGCAACTTTCGATATCGTGAACCTCTACACAGTTATTCCACACATAGACAGACTTCTAGCAATGAAACATTTCCTTGAAAAAAGAATTACCAAAGATCCCTCCACCTAAGCCATTATTAGACTAGCTGAACTCGTACTCAATCTTAATTCTTTTCAATTCAATGAGAATTTTTTCAAACAAATCAGAGGAGTCGCAATGGGAACAAGAATGGAACCTAGTTACGCTATTTTGTTCTTAGCTTACCTAGAAGAGAAGTTCTTTAGTACTTACATTGAACCACAGCCTGACCTTTACAAAAAATACATTGATGATTGCATTCTCTTGTTTTCTTGTACAGACTCGGAAGCCGAATTTTTCACACATAAATTAACAAATTTACACCCGTGCCTTAAATTCACCACTAGTAAAAGTTTTAATAGTTAGGGTAAGGATCTGTAGGAGTAAAGTCCAAATGATGATAAAATTTCTATTTCAATCTACTACAAATCAACTGATTCGAATTCATATTTGATGTACAGCTCCTATCACCCTCACCATACCATGAACTCTATACCTTTTTCTCAATTTCTTCGTCTACGTAGAATTTTCTCCTTAGAAGATGACTTCATCACTCAATCTCATTGTCTAATTCAGTTCTTCGTCAATACAGGATATCCTTTACACATATTACAACATTCGTTTCTGAAAGTTAAATCTATTCAAAGAAATTCACTCCTCATTCCGAAAACTAAAAACACACCAAATTGAACCCCATTCGTTCTCACATTCTCCGAACCTTCAAAGTCACTAGCATCTACTACTTAGAACCTCTTTAATAAAATTATCAAAGTTTCTCCATCCATTCAAAACTTATTTCCGAATCCTCCAATCATTGCATGTCGAAGACCACCTAGTTTGAAATCAATATTGGTTAAGACAAGAAAACTAAACCAATCATTGCTAGTACCCTGCTTAAATCCAGGAACTTTCCCATGCGAAAGAAGTAGATGCAGAACTTGCCAATTCGTTTCCAAAAGTTCATTTATCCAAACAATCACCTCATCCTTCTTAATTAGGAAAAGATTTAACTGTATTTCTATTGGTCTAATTTACAGCATAACATGAAAGAAATGCCTTTCTATTATTAACATTGGTCAATCATCACGAAGTCTTTCCACTAGGTTCATGGAGCACTTGCGAGGCATCACCAATCAGTCAGCTACATCAGTTTCCCAACATTTTAACAAGTCGTCTCACTCAGAAGATGATGTCGTTGTCTCTGGTCTCGTTTATGCACCCTTAGATGAAGCACCAAGAATAAAACATGAAAATCGGATTATTTTCCATTTTAACTCACATCACCCACCTGGACTCAACACCATTTTTTCATTTCTATCCANTGAAAATCGGATTATTTTCCATTTTAACTCACATCACCCACCTGGACTCAACACCATTTTTTCATTTCTATCCACCACAAGGCAGTGAAATACCTACTGACGGGGATTGGGCGATCCCAAGGTACCTCAGCCTGGGCTTTCTCGGTTCCAAAGAAATTGTCATAACAAGATTTTCAAATTCAAAAAATTAAAACAAAACTTTTCTACCATTGTCAAATCCAACATTTTTAAATTTCTTTACGCAATTATTAATTCTATATTCAAATCTTCAATTATCTCATCCACTGAAGAAGACAACAAGTCGAAACGTTTGGTATCTAAACTAAAATCTACATTTAATACAACGTGGATTGCGACCCTCATCACTTTAAATCAATTACTCACCCTTTTTACGCCTTATTTCTCTAATGAAGCTATATGAAACAATTATGCACTCGATTTTATTTTATGGTATTGAAACATGAGGACTACCATTTTGTAAACAATTNTATGGTATTGAAACATGAGGACTACCATTTTGTAAACAATTAGAATCTACCCAAACGGTATTCCTCCGTAAACTTTTAGGCGTAGGACATAGTACACCTAGTGAATTAATTAGGTTAGAGACCGGTAGAGTAAGGCTAATTTACAATATAATTAAAACAACATCAAGTTTTATTAAACGAATTGAACGAAAGGAACTTGATAGATACCCTAAGATAATATTAGACTCTCTTGTTAGTTTAAGCCAGAGCAATGACTTTATTAGTGTCATTGCTGTCAGACTTTAAATTGGGCAGGACAATATATGAGATTACTGGACACTAAGAACAACTCAAATTTACCAAAACATATACTAGTGATTGAAAATTCGGATTTANTAGAATCTACCCAAACGGTATTCCTCCGTAAACTTTTAGGCGTAGGACATAGTACACCTAGTGAATTAATTAGGCTAGAGACCGGTAGAGTAAGGCTAATTTACAATATAATTAAAACAGCATCAAGTTTTATTAAACGAATTGAACGAAAGGAACTTGATAGATACCCTAAGATAATATTAGACTCTCTTGTTAGTTTAAGCCAGAGAAATGACTTTATTAGTGTCATTGCTGTCATACTTTTAATTGGGCAGGACAATGTATGAGATTACTGGACACTAAGAACAACTCAAATTTACCAAAACATATACTAGTGATTGAAAATTCGGATTTATTGAAACTCAAGCATGACTTAAAGCAACAGGATCTAAATTCCTTGAACTGAACATTTAAGCTTCTACAAAAAAATTATCAATACTCCCCACGAAGTCATTGAACCCGAACCATACATACTGTTAAACATCAGCTTGGATGAAAACAGAATTTTAGCGGCAGTCAGACTTCGGTCAAGCATTCTCATTTGCGAAAGAAAACTAAAAATATTTAGTGGAGAAATTGGAAGATGCTGTAATCTCCCTGGTGAAGACACAATCATCCATTTAATCACCAATTGTAAAATCCATGGAAGTGAATCAGCGCTGAGCCAGCAGAATTCATGTTTGATTTTTAATGAAAGGGAACAAATTAAAATATTCTGCACTAAAGTCAAAACTAAAATTAGAAGTAGAGATTTTCTGTTAGACCATATGGTTGGTTAGATAATTGGCAGTCAATTCATAACTCAATAGGTAATACTAAAATAAAAAAAGAAGACAACTAACACAATTGAAGGCCTCAGTGGAAGAAATGCAACTTTCAGATTTGTTGATTTTGAAAATCAAAAAAATTTGTTTTCTATGGATATACAGTGAAACACGGCTAATGAAGATTCCGAATTAACGCTACAATAATTTCAAATATAAAGAATCAAAAAAAATATGTGGACTAGGTTGAATTGACATTAGTATAATTCTTTTTTTTTTGAGAAATTGAAATTTCCCGCACTCCAATATAAACTTTTGAATTTATGGTTTCATATTTCAATTTATTAAATATTTCAAAATATTTCGTATTTTTATAGTTCAAACTATAACTGTTTTTAATATATCTTATTTGTGATCTACCAAACCAAGACATCCTCGGTAGTGTGCTCCATGACACTGACTCCTGTGTCATGACTCTGACTCTGACTCTTAGAGTTTTTGTGAGTCAGGAGTCATTTGATATTCTGACTTCTTCGTACTTACAAATCAGAGTCATGACTCTGAGAGCCGATTCTTAAAGTTGGGAGGGAGTTATGACTCTTTTCCAACAAATCAGCATATCTGACTTATTTTCCTTATTTTTCTCATCTGTTTTTATTTTCAAACGAGTAAAAAATTTAAATTTTAGATTGTTCTAGCCGATTTTCCATATTTAGTATTAAGTCAGTTCGGAGTCAGTCATGACTCTAACTCTGAAAGTCAACTTCCAAAATTGCACACGTCAGAGTCATTATTCTAAGAGTCGCCTCGCAACACTTGGAGAGTCAGTCATGACTCCCGGAATCAGTCATAACTCCCGGAATCAATCATAACTCATAGAGTCAGTGACGTTGACTCAGGCAGAGCTGGGAGTCATGGAGAACACCAGTCTGTGGAATCCCATAAATTGCTTTTCAATCTGAACATGCTTTGTTGATGGCCATAGAATAGATAACAAGACCGAAACTGCCTAAGTTAATTTAGTTGCGTTGGGTTGGAATCAATCCATAACCAATCAGAAAATTTCTACAACCCCAGCAAACCAATACAAAAGTAGAAGTTTGTATATCCCATTACCATTGAATATTTTTCAATTTAATGGGGGCGAAAGAAAATAAATTCAAGCATCTAGATTTGTCGAGTTTTGTAAGTTACCAGTGATAGTGAAGCTATTAGTCATGTTTCACTGTCTGCCCATGGAAACCGAATTTTTTTGATTTTCAGAATCAACAAAAAGTCTAAAAGTTGCATTTCTTTCACTGGGGCCTTCAATTGTAAGATAATAAAATTAACAAAGTACTTTTTATATAAAACAAGCATGGAATTATTTAACTTCCTAAGGATTAACTACTAAACTATAAAATATTATCACTAAACTCTCTAGCTAATGATCAATTATAATAGACAATTAAGAAGATTTAATATTTATTTACACTCATCTCACCCTATAAAAAAAATCCCAACAACAAATGGCATTGTTAATATAGACTCCCTCTTAGATTAATTAATATTTATTTAGACTTAAGTTAGGTATACACATGTTCCATGGACGAAAGTCCGTAAGGAATTAAAATTCAAAAAAAAAAAAANTTAGACTTAAGTTAGGTATACACATGTTCCATGGACGAAAGTCCGTAAGGAATTAAAATTCAAAAAAAAAAAAATCTGTTCCTAGCTGTCGAGTGTTACTTGCTCACATTTTGCACCTACATCAACGGATTTGANCAAAAAAAAAAAAATCTGTTCCTAGCTGTCGAGTGTTACTTGCTCACATTTTGCACCTACATCAACGGATTTGATGAATTGTACAAGTTACTATTCACCATGCAGCTAATTCCAAAAACATTTTTGAAAACATTATCAAAACCTGAGTGTTCAATCGCTGAATCCTAAATACAAACGGTTGATATTCAAATTATTAAAAAATTTAGCTTTTGCAGCAACACTAATTCAGACTAGACTAACTCATTGCCGATACCGCATATTCTTTCTAAAATCGATAAAGTACCACCATTCTTGTAGCCAGTTAAACATCTTCCAAACTTAAATTACAATTACAACATTCCTGAAGAGAGAACACTCATTATACTTCTATAAATCGGCAATGGAATAAGTGAATGATTTACCAACCAGTAATCCAACTAGTTGGAAGTTTTATATTCAAGTCAAACTGTACGAACATATAGACAAACTTTGTTTGTCCTCATATTTCCAACAGAACATAAAGGGCAAACTTACCCCTTTCCTTACAATAACTTTAAAAAAAGCTCAAACTCAACATAAACAACAACCTAAAACTCATAAAGTGAATGGTTCTGGAGACGACGAGAACATCATGATGTACTCAATGTTTACCTTTGATCCTTGGGTATAACGAGAAGTTTATCACAACTGTGGCTGGTTGTTAGAAGATAATGCACATCCCCCAGATCCATCTATAAAATCCTACGTACAAACTCTGAAACATTCATCAAACCACGTATCAGATAAACGTCATCAAGAATCAATCATCAAAGTTAAATCCTAGGTTAAATCATAGCGTCAGCCACTATTTGATTATACCTATTTCAGAATAAAACAATTCTACTTCTGTATAAAATGAAGTTGACAAAATTCAGTACGTAACCCCAAACAACCAATAGCTTACTTCTATTGTTATTTTATTTAATGGTATTGCAAAAGTCTTCTAAATGAATATTCCTGTACAAGACTCAATAAAATAGGATGTATACATGAGTCAATAATTAAAATTGGTGATTATTTATCCATGAAGGGCAGAATGATTTTTAGGAAACGTCATTGAATTAGAAATAATTCTTAGAATTTAATTCCACATGGTATTTTACAAGCGATGTTTCATTTATTTAAAGACATAAATTTAAACAGCAACTTTAGATTTCACCTTTATTCAGTAGAATATTAGCTACCTTCTTGCAAAGGTTCAATCGATACAAATCAATTATTTCAATCGTTTGATGTTTTAAAGAAACCTTAAGAATCACTCAAATAAACATATGCATATCCAAAATAATTCAATGTTTGAAATAAATCAGGTTATTCTTCAGAAAATTTTAACATCACATTTCAACCAAATTGTTGCATTATAACATATCAACTTATATAAAAAACTTCTACCTCAAATTCTCCAAATTCGGATTAAAGTAATTAGTTCAGCATATTATATTTTTATTCGAACATTATTTAATGAGTATGCAATTTTCAAATCCTCTAAGGCATTCAGGTTGAACGAGTTGATACATCCGTTAATATCCCATTAACACGGAACCATTTTTACATTTGTATATCTTTTAGACACGTTAGCACAGAATTGTCCAGCTAGCTAATAATGATTAGTGGTCTAGAAAATGCCAATAAAAATGGACAAATTTTATTCTTTTGTTTTAGAATCGTAAGTTTAAGAAGCTTGTTGGCCATTTTGTTTCCGTGGATGTTGGGAATTACGTAAAATATGCGGTCGCTGGTTTGTTCAAATTCATAATAGCATCGGAACCAAAATTCTACACCGAAGGAAACCCTAAAGGGTGCTTATATAAAACGTCAAAATAATAATTAAATTTGTTTGATTTGCTTGACTGCATTTGGATTCTATTTGATTAACTCCATTTCAGTCACCCAACTTGAAAGACGTTTTCGTTTTTGTTAGATTTTTATTGATTTACGCTATACAACAGAATAGCTTACACCAAGCGGATCAAAATTTTGGAAAAATTGTAACAAGTATAATGGTGCAAAATAATATTTTTGTTGACAAAATAGAATGGATTGTCCGCAGATGAAATTGACAGAGATTGCAAGTCAAATTGGAACCTCACAACTTCGTAAGTGATACCCTACGCTAGCATTTCCTTCAATAAGATTAGAATTTTAGGTAATTTTTGTTCATATTCAGTGTCACCAAAACATAAGAACTTTATATAAGTGAAAATATTAATTTAGCAAAGGGTGAAATTTCACAGTTGTATAGCTTTGCTGGTAAAGCGATTTGACTTTTGCGCTGTTGCTCAACAACTCAAGCCTTCCGAACTAATTCGCGTGATTCTATCCAAATATTTCCCCAATAACCAATTAAAATAATCCTTTACTAGTAGCAAAATTTAGTGAGAAGAGTCACTTTAAGCAATACACAAGTTTTCTCCTAAAAACATTTCGTTATCAATCTCAAATACGTATTCACCATACGCGGCAAAATGAGCCGAGCCCAATGTGTTACATGTAGTCATAAATTACATGAACTAATTAATGTTTGAGAAAGATTCGTACACGTGCCTGGTAATAGTTGTAAAAATTTGAGGGTCCAACTGCACGTTGGAGAATTTAAAGAAAAAATTGAATTTTAATGCCAAACGTTTCGACTTGTTATCTTCTTCAGTGCATAAGATAATTAAAGATTAAAATCTGAAAATTGAAAATTGATAATTGATAATTGAGTAATGGAAGTTAAGAAAGTAGGATTTGACAATTGTAGGAAAGTTTGTTTGAGGTTTTCAAATTTTAAAATCCTGTTGTTACACCAATTTCTAAGCCAATTTCATTGTTACCGATATGGGCATGAACTAATTAACCTTGTAGTAGAATTCCGATGTTAGACTACTTTTCATGTGTTGAACCGCCGACATACAATTTAATAGTAAGTACAAGGTATCAGGTCAGCCAATGACAAGTAAATTGTAATTCAATTACCCATTAAGCATTACGTTTTTAAATTGAACTCAACTACAATTACAATTACAATGTAAAAAAAAATTCTCAATTACATAATCGATTGCAAGTAATTGTAATTGAGTAATGTTCAATCACTTTTTCTCAATTACAATGTAGATTAATTTAGAAAGTGCTTATGATGTGATTAATTTAACAAATTTTGAATTTTATTGGATTGGATTAAATAACACTTAAACCAACAAAACAAGCAAAGTATTAGGAATATCGGATTTGTAGGATCCAAGTTCATAAAAGCTTCATCTTGGGAGAGATTAGTATACATTCTAAAGATAAAATTATGAAAAAATTTCTGGAGCTTCAATTACAACTAATAAGCTCAAATTTGTTTTCGATAATTAACAAAATTACTAAATTCGAATTAATAAATTAATTTAAGTCTGACTTTCAACTATTCACTCTTGATTTTTTTCTCTTTTAGAGATATCCCCTACCATCTCAAGACTTGTCAGGCTTTACAAAACACAAAGTTCGAGAATTCGAGTTCGTAATATGTGTCTTAGACTAGTTGTAAAAATTCTCCTAATGTTTTTGTTTCTAAGATGATCCAATGTCACCTATTATTCTGAAACTTGCTAGTAATATATCCTAATTTTCTGAGGCTTTATTAAAATGAACTAATTGCACTTGCGTACCCGAAATAAAACAATGTTTATGAAATGCGTATGACAAATGAAAAGCCGNTTCTAATTTTCTGAGGCTTTATTACCGAAAATGAACTAATTGCACTTGCGTACCCGAAATAAAACAATGTTTATGAAATGCGTATGACAAATGAAAAGCCGAAGTGGCAACTTTTTGTATTTTTAACCGAGAATGGTTAATTCTTAAGTTATTTTTAATGTCTCACATTTAGCAGTATTCAGACAAGTATCAAAATACTTTCAACTTCAAATTTCTAAATGTGATTTGTCATTGTGAAAAATAAGTTGTACTTTACACTTGCCAGTGCATTCAGGTTTCTTCCGAAATATTTTTAACTTCGTCAATGCTGTATTCTTGATAGGTGTCTTCATCATATCTCCTTCATTTCGCAGAAGTTCCAATTCATAGGAGGGGTCTACCTTTTTAGTTTCACACTTTCACACATGACTTTATTGTACACTTTTATGTTGAAGCGCGCATGAGTGTGAAGCCACAACGGGTGAGACCTCTATACAATTCACACTTGAAAATATTTCAACTCTTTCTGTACTAAGTGTGCAAAAGTGTGAAAAGGAATCGGGTGAGCCCTAGTTTTGAAGTAACTTCTACTTGAGTTTTAGTAATTAAATTATTTAGTAAAAAGTTATTTAAGTTATTTACTATTATTTAGTAAAAAGTTATTTGCAACATATTTGAGGATGCTTTGCACGATTTGGACGATCTTGGTTCTGCTGATGAGTCAAAGGNTGCAACATATTGCACGATTGATCGATGCTTTGCACGATTTGGACGATCTTGGTTCTGCTGATGAGTCAAAGGAAGATAAAATTTACCTGAATTTAA
>NIPM01000115.1:542959-566609 GCA_002738285.1 Holacanthella duospinosa | reverse complement strand
ATTGGAAATGATAGAGTGAGTTGAGAGAAAGATAATGACATATGCATTGTACCCAGACTCGTAGGGGAACATTAAAACAAATTAATTTAAAGAAAAATTTTCACTCAAACATGCGGTCAGAATTCCGCTTCAAGTGGTCACAACTTTTTTGTTTCTTACGTGAGAAAAAATATTATAATTGGAAATTATAGAGTGAGTTGAGAGGAAGATAATGACAGATGCCATGTACACAGACTCGTAGAGGAACATTGAAACAAATTAATTTAAAAAATATTTTCACTCAACCATGAGGTCAGAATTCCGGCTCAAGTAGTCACAACTTTTTTGTTTCTCAGGTGTGAAAAAATATTGTAACTGGAAATGATAGAGTGAGTAGAGAGGAAGATAATGACATATGCCTTTTACCCAGACTCTTAGGGAAACATTGAAACAAATTAATAAAAACAAAATTTTTCAATGAAACATGAGGTCAGAATTCCGGCTCACGTAGTCACAACTTTTTTGTTTCTCAGGTGAGAAAAAATATTGTAACTGGAAATGATAGAGTGAGTAGAGAGGAAGATAATGACATATGCNCTTCTAAAATGTAGTGTAGCTTGGAATGTTCCAATTAACAATGGCAGATGATCCCCAGTTTCACTTCTTATATATATATGAATGTAATCAATATAATTAGTAGACAGTGGGATATACTGCAAATGTGTAAATTCTTGAGTTGTTATTATTCCATCTGTTCCACTGTAGTTCATAATTCGAAGTATTGGAGCCATTTCATTACCAATATACTGGGGTTCGACAACATTAGCATACACAAACATCCTAGTTTGTCCATAGTTAAATTGATGTGCAAACCCACCCAGAAGATANCGACAACATTAGCATACACAAACATCCTAGTTTGTCCATAGTTAAATTGATGTGTAAACCCACCCAGAAGAGAATTTTCACTTACAACTTTAAGATCCAACAATCCAAGAACGGCTAGCATTCTAGGATTCAAAACTACATATTTTTTATGTTGTACGGATTCTACGTATGTCATTAAGACAAAATTATCTTGAATTTGTAAATTCAAGAAAGTAACATTTTGATTGATAAACTGGAGCAAATCCGTAATATTATGCACATCTCTGTCTACTTACAGCAATGTATTTTTAAATTCTACTTCAACCAGTGTTTTTGAAAATGATTTCCCTTCTTTAATATACCGATGCTTCACATCTTCAATTTTAGATTTTGTCTTTATAGATTCAAAATATATATTAGCTGGAATCGTCGTCAGACTTTTCTCAGCTGACTTCACTTCTTTAATAGCCTCTCCAACACTGACAAACTGATCATAAACTGTAACTTTAAAAAGTATTGTCCCAGGTGGAACTGTCACAAAGTCTTTTTCAGAACGTGCCTTATCGCGTGAGCGAACAAAGTATGTTGGGAATAACATTAATGATTCAATAGGAGGTGGTTCTATATCGGAATCTTCCTCAGGTTTTTCTTGAATTGTATCTGTATCTCGTTTTTTAATTCTTGTTTGCGATATATATTTTGCTGCTTGTGGTATTATAACTAATCTCCTTATATCAGGAGGTTCCTCAAGTTCTGTAGTATCTATATACCATTCACCACCTCGAACTTGTACTTTAAATCCTGGATAATATCTCTGCATTTCCATATTTAGTGTATGCATAGGGTCTGCTACACTAGTGGTAGCTCTTGTGGTGTATACAGGTATCACCGCCAATTTCACTATTACTGACTCAGAGCTTTTTGGTATTTCCGGGTTTGTTACGCTGGGAAACATGTCTTCCTTGATACGCAAAGAATCAAGAAACTTATACTCATAGCTTACACCATTTCCATAGTAATTTGTTTTGTCTAGAGGATATTCAATTTCTAAATTCTCCAAGTATGACGGAAGTATTATCTTATGCAAATCACCATATTCAAAAATTTCTAAAATCTGAGTATTTTTTTGAATATACGGCTGTTTATACGTATAAGTACATTCAGACAAAGCAACTTCATAAGAACTGCTGTCTAAATTAAGCGGTATAGACAATTGATTTCGAAAGTTTGATATAGTATTAGTTGGGAAAAATGCTGGAGACGCATCACTTTGCAGATGTACGTAGAAATTGTCCATTCTCTATTGAGTGTGGCTTGATACTAACAAACTCACCAATGTTGCACTAGATTTATATAATGTATATTTTAAATGTATGTATTTGTACATTTGGTAAGAACTGCTTTTACCTAGCTTCGAAGAAATATAGTGTTCTACAGATTTGTGAGAGTTAATTGGGAGTGCGGAATATGCCTACAGTCCTCAATGTTATGTGGATTTGTGATAGTTGTTAGGTTGTTAGGTTGTTAATTGGGAGTGCGGAATATGCCTACAGTCCTCAATGTTAATAAAATAGCATTGAGGACTGTAGTTTACATACTACTAGTAATAGTACTGAACTGAATTGGACTGAATTTTTTCAGTAAATTGCAAAATTCAAAGTATAAAATATATTCTTCCATACATTCTAATTAAAAAATGCTGTAAATTTCCAAGTGAGTTTAGTTTTTACTTTCGAGAAGTTTTAGAAATACTCGGTGCAGTTGGCCGAGTAGTGGCCGAGTACCATTTTCGAATATTGCCGAGTACGAGTACTCGGCAACGAGGCCGAGTATTGCCGAGTACTCGGGGCATCTCTAATAATTACTGGTTTTTTTTACTAAAAGTAACCTTCAACTTTACTGTTTCTAAAAAATTCGCAAAGTGATTTTATGTTATGAATACTTACGCCCGTTGTACACCTAACTCTAACGTGTCCTTCCTCCGAATTATTCTTCTGAGGATGTTTAAAATTTCAATTTATACCTAACGTCGCTGAAATTCTATGCTTGCTCGAGCGATGTGTAGAGTGATATTTCACTTTAGAGAATCAATTCACAGTTGCCTTAACGCCTCACTTCCTCCGTCACTTTCTCTAACTTAAACAAACTTGATAGCCAACCAACTTTACGACAGCCCACAGATAATTTAGAGCTCCTCTAAAGAAAACTTTAACAATTAGGTTAGCGTTAAAATAACTCACCGTTGTGATCAAACAACCTCTAAATGCGCTAAGAGTGACGGCTTACGTTATGGTAACACGAGGACTGACGGGAGAGTTAGGATAAAGTTACGTCTATAACAGGCGTCAGATCTGACACACTTTTCAAAAATTAATTTACTATTTTTTTTTAGGAAACCACCGACCATAGACAATTTTCGTTACGTTTACCTTGCACAGGTCTTTTATTTACAGTCTTGACAGAAGCGGAATAAATCATTCCAGTCAAGCTATTTGCAATTCTTGAAACTCACACACACTCTGCGATGCTGCTGAAGGTTCATCCTTTCCAATTAATTTAAGAGTTAAACCTTTCTAAAACGACATTAATTATAGGTGATATGACTTTCCAAATTATTTCAAATGGAAAATTGAGTTTCAAATTTAGGGTTGTATATCCTCATTTTAGATGATTGTTGCTTATAATTTATGAAGCAAAGTAATAATCTTTAATGATATTGTTGTTGTCAAGTGTGACAGAAAATTTTCCAAATCACTTTAGCCCACTCTTAATCAACTGGTTAAAATAATGAAGGATCACGACAGGATTAGTCTATGATCCCTCTATCCTTCATCTTCAAACTCACATACTCACCAATTCCTCAAAGTTCTCGTTGACCTTAACGATACAGGAACTGTCCGGATAGTTCAATTAAATAATTCTATTTTGAAATAAAAGTAAAACTTTGAAGAAAAGGGAAAACGTGTGTGAACTCAGAAGTACTTCTATCAAGGACAAACTTTCACTTGCAACATATATGGGCAAAAAATCGATNGAACTCAGAAGTACTTCTATCAAGGACAAACTTTCACTTGCAACATATATGGGCAAAAAATCGATTTTAGAATCCATCTTTCCTAATTTTGACAAAAACTCATTAAAATTACAAGTTTTAACAAGTTTTTAAGCATAATATGATAGACTAACAAGAGATAAATTATTTGATCTATGATACCTGAATATATTAATAACGGGAGAATTTAAAATATATATTTCAAAAATAATTCAGTCAATCCGTTCAGCTCGAGTAGTCACAACTTTTTGTTTCTCAGGTGTGAAAAAATATTATAATTGGAAATGATAGAGTGAGTTGAGAGGAAGATAATGACATATGCTTTGTACCCAGACTCGTAGGGGAACATTGAAACAAATTAATAAAAACAAAATTTTTCACTCAAACATGAGGTCAGAATTCCGGCTCACCTAGTCACAATTTTTTTGTTCCTCAGGTGAGAAAAAATATTATAATTGGAAACGATAGAGTGAGTTGAGAGGAAGATAATGACATATGCCTTGTACCCAGACTCGTAGGGGAACATTGACACAAATTAATTGAAAGAAAAANAAAAATTTTCACTCAAACATGCGGTCAGAATTCCGCTTCAAGTAGTCACAACTTTTTTGTTTCTTAGGTGAGAAAAATATTATAATTGGAAATTATAGAGTGAGTTGAGAGGAAGATAATGACAGATGCCATGTACACAGACTCGTAGAGGAACATTGAAACAAATTAATTTAAAAAATATTTTCACTCAACCATGAGGTCAGAATTCCGGCTCAAGTAGTCACAACTTTTTTGTTTCTCAGGTGTGAAAAAATATTGTAACTGGAAATGATAGAGTGAGTAGAGAGGAAGATAATGACATATGCCTTTTACCCAGACTCTTAGGGAAACATTGAAACAAATTAATAAAAACAAAATTTTTCAATGAAACATGAGGTCAGAATTCCGGCTCACGTAGTCACAACTTTTTTGTTTCTCAGGTGAGAAAAAATATTATAATTGGAAATGATAGAGTGAGTTGAGAGGAAGATAATGACATATGCATTGTACCCAGACTCATAGGGGAACATTGAAACAAATTAATAAAAACAAAATTTTTCAATGAAACATGAGGTCAGAATTCCGGCTCACGTAGTCACAACTTTTTTGTTTCACAGGTGAGAAAAAATATTATAATTGGAAATGATAGAGTGGGTTAAGAGGAAGATAATGACATATGCATTGTACCCAGACTCATAGGGGAACATTGAAACAAATTAATAAAAACAAAATTTTTCAATGAAACATGAGGTCAGAATTCCGGCTCACGTAGTCACAACTTTTTTGTTTCTCAGGTGAGAAAAATATTATAATTGGAAATGATAGAGTGAGTTGAGAGAAAGATAATGACATATGCATTGTACCCAGACTCGTAGGGGAACATTGAAACAAATTAATAAAAACAAAATTTTTCAATGAAACATGAGGTCAGAATTCCGGCTCACGTAGTCACAACTTTTTTGTTTCTCAGGTGAGAAAAATATTATAATTGGAAATGATAGAGTGAGTTGAGAGAAAGATAATGACATATGCATTGTACCCAGACTCGTAGGGGAACATTGAAACAAATTAATTAAAAGAAAAATTTTCACTCAAACATGCGGTCAGAATTCCGCTTCAAGTAGTCACAACTTTTTTGTTTCTTAGGTGAGAAAAAATTTTATAATTGGAAATTATAGAGTGAGTTGAGAGGAAGATAATGACAGATGCCATGTACACAGACTCGTAGAGGAACATTGAAACAAATTAATTTAAAAAATATTTTCACTCAACCATGAGGTCAGAATTCCGGCTCAAGTAGTCACAACTTTTTTGTTTCTCAGGTGTGAAAAAATATTGTAACTGGAAATGATAGAGTGAGTAGAGAGGAAGATAATGACATATGCCTTTTACCCAGACTCTTAGGGAAACATTGAAACAAATTAATAAAAACAAAATTTTTCAATGAAACATGAGGTCAGAATTCCGGCTCACGTAGTCACAACTTTTTTGTTTCTCAGGTGAGAAAAAATATTATAATTGGAAATGATAGAGTGGGTTGAGAGGAAGATAATGACATATGGCTTGTACCCAGACTCGTAGGGGAACATTGACACAAATTAAATGAAAGAAAAATTTTCACTCAAACATGAGGTCAGAATTCCGCTTCAAGTAGTCACAACTTTTTTGTTTCTCAGGTGTGAAAAAATATTATAATTGGAAATGATAGTGAGTTGAAAGGAAGATAATGACATATGCCTTTTACCCAGACTCGTAGGGGAACATAGAATCAAATTAATAAAAACAAAATTTTTCACTCAAACATGAGGTCAGAATTCCTGCTCACGTAGTCACAGCTTTTTTGTTTCTCAGGTGAGAAAAAATATTATAATTGGAAATGATAGTGAGTTGAAAGGAAGATAATGACATATGCCTTTTACCCAGACTCGTCGGGGAACATAGAATCAAATTAATAAAAACAAAATTTTTCACTCAAACATGAGGTCAAAATTCCTGCTCACGTAGTCACAGCTTTTTTGTTTCTCAGGTGAGAAAAAATATTATAATTGGAAATAGTAGAGNAAATTCCTGCTCACGTAGTCACAGCTTTTTTGTTTCTCAGGTGAGAAAAAATATTATAATTGGAAATAGTAGAGTGAGTTGAGAGGAAGATAAGGACATATGCCTTTTACCCAGACTCGTAGGGGAACATTGAAACAAATTAATAAAAACAACATTTTTCACTCAAACATGAGGTCAGAATTCCGGCTCACTTAGTCACAACGTTTTTGTTTCTCAGGTGTGAAAAAATATTATAATTGGAAATAATAGAGTGAGGTAAGAGGAAGATAATGACATATGCCTTGTACCAAGACTCGTATAGGAACAATTTCAGTTATTTATGGTATTTTAGATTNTATAGGAACAATTTCAGTTATTTATGGTATTTTAGATTAAGAATTGTTGAAGTATGAAACAATCATTTGGAGCGTATATATAGCTTCAGATGTGATAGTTTAATTCTTGAAAGAAAAAATGTTTAGCTGCACTATATTATGTTAAAGGGCGATTTCCATCATGGGACCAGCGTAAAATGTGGGGTCGAGTAAAAAGTCGCTTTTACCTAGGGAANTAAGAATTGTTGAAGTATGAAACAATCATTTGGAGCGTATATATAGCTTCAGATGTGATAGTTTAATTCTTGAACGAAAAAATCTTTAGCTGCACTATATTATGTTAACGTCGTAATTTTTGCGTATCGTAAAACGCTAACTAAGACAACAAGTGAACTATTTGCAAATATTATGTATCATACGCAACTGTTACTAGATTTTTGTACCTAGATTCAATAACATCCAGTAATGTTGTTGTATTATCTTGCTGTATAACTAATTGCGACCCATATTCTGTACAACTTGTGCTTAGCAGCAAAATACGACCAGTTTTTCCAGGATGGTAGAAATATCCTAAAATTACAAACGTAATCAAGCACTGTTTATAGTTCAGTGATTTAAAATGTTTGCATTGAGTTGCAATTTCCCCTTTCCGAATAGTTTCCTCGCAAGATGTGCAACTCGCGTCTTGCATNGACTGTTTTTTACCTGGTTCTTGGTTTTTTGCCTAGCTTTTGGTTTTACCCTTATGATGGGTACTACGCTTAACGTCGTAATTTTTGCGTATCGTAAAACGCTAACTAAGACAACAAGTGAACTATTTGCAAATATTATGTATCATACGCAACTATTACTAGATTTTTGTACCTAGATTCAATCACATCCAGTAATGTTGTAGTATTATCTTGCTGTATAACTAATTGCGACCCATATTCTGTACAACTTGTCCTTAGCAGCAAAATACGACCAGTTTTTCCAGGATGGTAGAAATATCCTAAAATTACAAACGTAATCAAGCACTGTTTATAGTTCAGTGATTTACNGTAATCAAGCACTGTTTATAGTTCAGTGATTTAAAATGTTTGCATTGAGTTGCAATTTCCCCTTTCCGAATAGTTTCCTCGCAAGATGTGCAACTCGCGTCTTGCATCAACGGTGTTTGATTTCCCCACACGTATATCTCGTCATAAATATTTTCAGTTCCATCTTCCTCCATTTTGAAGTCGTTTTCACCCATGCTACCCATCGAAAGCTTATCATCCTTGTCATCAATAACTCCTACTGAACTGTAATCTAGTTTCCGCTTGCTTCGATTGTAACTCTTAAGGTACAAGAAACCTTGAGCTTTTCTACGTTTCTCTCATCGCTCAACGGCGTGTATTGCATCAAATGGATCAACGGTTGGTTCGTCCTCGTCTATTTTTTCTGATTTGTATTCCTGAATGACTTTTTCATGCATTGATTTTAAGTAAAACAGTACACACAAAGAATGTTGTTGGACAAAGTCTACCACATTAACACATCTGTTGGAATGATAATCCTTCTTCAAAACTTTAAAATATGCTTCAATTGAGGCATTTTTTTTGTGAAGAAATTCATTGATATATAACCTAGGAACAGAGGGTCTAATCATTGGACAAATCGTTATATAGCTACGCTGCAGGGCATTGAAGATATTAAGATCATAGCAATAGTTCAGCTCATCACTACAATCATCAAATTCCTTTATCGAATTCCTCTTTGACACAAAGTACCTAAAAAACGGAGAATTTTCATTCATTTTAATACTTGGAATAGAGTTCTCCAAGAGTCCGACTCATGAGTCGACTCAGAGCCTGAGTCACGACTCACATCGACTCAGCTCTTTTAATTTTGAGGAGCCGAAGAGCCTTATTAGACTCAGACTCTTTAAAACTGCAGTGCCTAAGAGCCGCGGCTCATGAGTCTTCGGGTATAGACTCCTTCTATTATACAAAAAGCTCATGAGTCGACTCTTTTCAGAAAGAATCGACTCNAGCCTGAGTCACGACTCACATCGACTCAGCTCTTTTAATTTTGAGAGCTAATAGGCACATGAGGAAGCATTTCCTAACCTTTCAAGAATGGTAAGTCTTTTTGGCAGTTTCAGGGACTGGCGTCCCAGTTGAACGTGTTTTCTACAGGATCGCAATTATTATGCAGTCCTCAACGACACAATATGAAAGCGGATAAAACTCGAAAATGTCTTTGCTGAAAAGGTCGGGTCAAACTAAAAAATCAAACCGAAATTTGTAACTGGGTGCCTGACACTGTTGCCGAAAAAATGTTCGGAAAATAATTTTTATTCAGTTGGTTACATTGGTAATATTCTTACTCAAATTCACCTACTTATTAATTAGCCAGAGATTACTTAAATAATAAAGTACTAAACTAAGAATCAAAAAAATTTGCAGTTCTGAGCCGACTCATGAGTCGACTCTTTACGCCCATGAGTCGCGGCTCAAGACTCATCACCAAAAGAGTCGAAAGAGCTGAGTCGACTCACTGAAATCAAAAAAGCCTGATTAGGCTTGGCTCAGCCTTTTTTGTAAAAAAGAGCCGAGAGCCTCGACTTATGAACCGTGCGGCTCAGACTCTTTTTATTTTGTGAGCTTTGGAGAACTCTAACTTGGAAGCAGATACTCGTCTGCCAGTTCTTCTTCGATATTACTTATAATTGACATGGTTTCTAACAATTTCATGACACCCAGCACACTGTCCTCACTTCCTATAAACTCAGCTATTATCGCACCGCTCAATTCTTTGCTGAGATATTTCGTGCCAAACAACAGTATTATTTTTCGCACAACGTCTTTGCAGCCAGCAATGTCTGTTGTTTCTTGTAAATTTCGTAAAGCGTGTAGCGCAATTTTTTTAACTTCTTTCTTAACGCCTTTTTTGGTCATACTTGCTGAGAAGGCGTGCATAACGTGTGCCAGGCAAAACACTATGAACATTTTTGTACTGGGCTATTCCAAACCTTCTTCCAAGCAAAAATGCATATGACGATACGGCTGGTGAGATGGATACTTTGTGCATTAGAAGAAATGCAGCAACTGATTCAGGTAATGGTTACCAACCTTAAAAACCTATTAATAAAACTAATTGAAAGTACGACAATTAGGCGTTTAGAGTAATAATATTATTGCATTTGGTTATTTAAGTATTATAAGTTCTGAAAGTGTTACATTTTTCAGTTTTATGTACAAAGAGAATTTTTGTATAGAAAGGTATACATCAACCACTCACGTTGATTATGCTACACTTGCTCCTACAATGGTTGATTCAGCTGTTTCCTTTATGGAGAAATTGTCATTTACTGCTGAGAGAGAAGTTCAAATTGCTAGCGCTTATTATGTAAGAAACAATTTTGTTTAATATGAAAAAAAGTGCACGATTTTAGTTATTTATTACTGCTTAGGGAAAAACTGCTACAGACGTTAATGATCAACGTCAATTACAAACCAAGGCACTTACGATTATACTGAAATATGTATCAGCAGTTCACTCACCAACGGAGACAAGAAGAATGAATATAATTGAACTATAAACTGAGTATTTATCTCAAAAGCTATGTAAAATGATTTTCATCAAGTTTGACGATTAGAGAACTATTTCAAGTTAAATACTTACTTACTCACCGACGGGCTACAGATGATACTGCACACGAGACCACGATAATAAAATTACTTCCCATTTTGCAAATATACAAAATAATTGTCGCGGTGTGTAAGCGTGCAGTGTTAGTAATTGTGTAATAACATCCATGNGTGTTAATAATTGTGTAATAACATCCATTTCTGATAGGAAATATGCGTAGGGATGTTTAATTATTAATATTTTTTAAGATTGAAGAAGGTGAATAAATATATCTTGTAAAATTAAATCTAATACGTTTACTGCTAATAGTTGCACAAGTTATATAGCGAGTTATTTTCAAAAAATTGAATGCATTTTAATAGATATGGTAACCGACTTAGCCATATATCCCAAAATTCTTACTCAATATTTCAATGTACAGTGGTTTCTCACCAACTGGTTATTTTATTTTGTTATTTTTGTTAAACGCATATATTACTATTTATATAACCACTTACCATGTTCATCTATTCATCGTCGGAGAGTATGGACAAATCGTCCTAAGTAAGCGATTGCTGTCCTATACTAACATAACAATTTGTAACACCTTGCTTTGTGTATGGTGTGAATAACGTTATCTGACATAACATATAAGCCATTTCATGGTAACAAACATTGTTCTAAATGCATTATCCAGTCTAAATTGTTGTATTATTGGCAAAGCTGTATTTAGGATTGAACAAATAAGGTCGACTTGTTCTGATCCCAAATATGAAATACAAAGTGAAAATGTGATAAAGTTAACTCTCGGGGGAAGGTGTGGGCGGAAAAGTAACAGTGGGCTTAAATGTGGTTATTAGTATTTTTGTGCAATTATTGTATTGAATTTCTTTTAACTTTTACATGCAGGTAAATCATAGATTTCTGTCAGTTAGAGACCTCATCTTAAATGAATTAGTAATCATTTTGATGATGGATGTACCAAATATAGATCACCTGATAATGAAAGCAAAGATGAGCGGAACAAAAGTAGGACGCAATGGACATCTTAACGATGAGTCCTTCTTCCTATTTGCTTATAACGACGGTAAGAGTTCATAACATTACTGAAAATGTAATAATTCAGAATATGTGTTGCAGGAATGGTATGTAACCAAGTGTTCCTAGCCAAATACCGTCTAGTTCGCTATATTTACTCGAACTAAAAAGTTATGACTACGTGAGCCGGAATTCTGACCTCATGTTTGAGTGAAAAATTTTGTTTTTATTAATTTGTTTCAATGTTCCCCTACGAGTCTAGGTAAAAGGCATATGTCATTATCTTCCTCTGAACTCACTCTATCATTTCCAATTATATTTTTTCTCACCTGAGAAACAAAAAAGTTTTGACTACGTGAGGCGGAATACTGACCTCATCTTTGAGTGAAAAATTTTGTTTTTATTAATTTGTTTCAATGTTCCCCTACGAGTCTGTGTACAAAGCATGTCATTATCTTCCTCTCAACTCAACTCTATCATTTCCAATTATAATATTTTTTCACACCTGAGAAACAAAAAAGGTTGTGACTACGTGAGCCAGAATTCTGACCTAATGTTTGAGTGAAAAATTTTGTTTTTATTAATTTGTTTCAATGTTCCCCTACGAGTCTGGGTAAAAGGCATATATCATTATCTTCCGCTCAACTCACTCTATCATTTCCAATTATAATATTTTTTCACACCTGGGAAACAAAGTTGTGACTACTCGAGCTGAACGGATTGACTGAATTTTTTTTTAATATATATTTTTAATTCTCCCGTTATTAATATATTCAAGTATCATAGGTGAAATAATTAATCTCTTGTTAATCTATCATATTATGCTTAAAAACTTGTTAAAACTTGTAATTTTGATGAGTTTTTGTCAAAATTAGTAAAGATCGATTCTAAAATCGATTTTTTGCCCATATATGTTGCAAGTGAAAGTTTGTCCTTGATAGAAGTACTTCTAAGTTCACACACGTAAGGGAAAACTCTGAATTGCATAAGCATTAGGAGCAAGGCAGAAGTTGAGTTCAATAGACTTTACTCTGCAAGCCTGTTTTGAGTGAAACTCACTCCAAGAAAAGATTCGTCACTCGAGTTGGCTCCACCTCCTGAATAGAAAAACAGAATGAAATGAGAAAAAGACATAAAATATCTAACCTAAACAATACTTCTTCACTCACTCTGGCCTAGTTGGGAGAACACCCAGCCGGGCCGGGAAAAGTCTCGACTGGGCCAAGATAACCATAGTCCAAGTTAGGGTAGAGAATGACTCATAAGTCTGAGTCATAAGTCTGAGTCAGGTGATTCAGACTTATAACTCACTGAATCCCATTTTCACACTGAGTCAGAGTCATGAATTTTTAATGTCTCAGTGAACCTGACGCAGTGACTCTTATAGAATCACTCCTGAAGCTTGAGTCAGAGTCAGATGACTCTGAGTCACGACTCACTGACTCAGATTCACAGAAATTTTAATACAATCAGTAAAATGATCATAATACGTATTCAAAGCTCAAAATGAATGATACAAAGACGCTAAGGTTCCTGCTGTTTTCGGTTAAAGACTCTTAAATAAATTTTGAAATTCTTCTTTATTTTTCATCCGATTCAAAATTAAATTAGCAAACCTGCAATATTTATACTGATCCTTTGTGACAACTCTATCAAAGTAATCGATTATTGAACACATCGAAATGTTTGAATCTTTTGTTATTTTATTGCTTTTGTCCACTCAACTCATTTTTTACTGCGTAAATATCAAACCGCAATTCTAAACTAGCTCGACAACTAAATTCAAAATTTCGAATGATTGAAAAGTTTTGGGTTTCGATTTGGAATAATTAATGTTGAATTTCAACTTAGCTTTCAGTTTGTACCAAGACTCAAACTTCGATTTCAATTTCGAATGATAAGTGGAATTAAATTTGCATTTTGATTTCGAGCTTCATCGAATAACGGATTTCGAATTCGACCAGCTTAAAGTTATGAATTATATTTTTTTTTATCCTATTGGTTGGCACCGCGGTGCTTTACACCTTACAATTGCATGAATTTACATTAATTGCATTTACAATGAATTGAATGAGTAACCGGTGCACCGGTCACTCGTTCAATTCATTATCCTATTTTGCACGACCAATCAAATTGGATTTTAGACCTTGAGTTAGAGGAAATTAATTTAATTCCTCACTAAAGATGACACGCACATTCAAAAAATTTTGTGAACGTTTTCAGATTATTAAAGTTTTTTTGCGTATAATACTTGTACTTTATTTCGTTCCGTAAAATAACATTATAATTTTTACGTATCTATAATTTGGCAGTAAGAAATCACATAATTTACCTTAGCTTTGTATGTTCTTAAAGAATCATTACATCGAGCCTGCCTAATCTATCTGACAAGTGTATGTAGCAGAGATTTGCCCTGGCTCATAATCTTTTTTTTTTCCGAAAAATTAAATAAGTGGGTCAGGAAAAATCCCGGCCAGGTATTTCTTCGTCTTGTGGGCCGAGGTTTCTTCTGGTTTGAGCTAGGTCTTTTCCCGACTGGACCAGACTGTTAGTATCAGTGCTGATTGAATAGAGCAGATTTGAGTTTTGACTTGGAGTTTTTGTTGGTCATGTTGACTCCAGAGAACTATTTTGCTGCAAAAACAGCAAAGTTGGAGGAACAGTTAAATTCAAAATATGAAGGTGTAATTGGCCACACACAAATATTCGATGGAGTTAGAATCTATATCAACGGATATACCAGTAGGTATAATTTAAGTTCTTTTACAGGTTGTGTTCTTGTTTAATTTGATATCCTGAGTCAGGATTCCTGACCATGGTTGGGATATGGTCTTGTGGGTGATCGAAAAATTTGTTTAGTTTTATGAAAAGAAAATTTCTGAATTTTGAATTTTTCGGTTGGGGTATAGGTTGGATTACACCAAGAGGTATGAAGGGATTATTGTTGCAAAACAACAGGAATGTACAGTGGGAATAGCCGGGGAGTGGACAATGACACCCAAGNTGATCGAAAAATTTGTTTAGTTTTATGAAAAGAAAATTTCTGAATTTTGAATTTTTCGGTTGGGGTATAGGTTGAAGGGATTATTGTTGCAAAACAACAGGAATGTACAGTGGGAATAGCCGGGGAGTGGACAATGACACCCAAGTTCACACACCCCACCCAGGAACCATAGACGGGCACAAGTATTTTGCGCGTAGGTTAGGAACTGAATGATTTAATTTGAATAATAATGGATAGAATATTAAAATCATAAAATCATGAAGGACACCCAAATATGCGATCGCAATATGACTGATTATTACTCAAGTATTAATCAGGATGAGTATATTTGGATCTGACTAACTACGACTTTGTAAAAGTAATTTTTGGACTATTTATTAGAAGCTTGAAATTCTGCCGGTTGACTTCTCCATTTAAATGAACTTAAGCATTCGTCACCGAAAATAATGCAGCGCGTTCATTCCGGGTTTTTATGGCACATAAACACGTGCCCATTCGCGAAAATCTGATCGCCGATTTGCATCGTTGTCATTCAACATGTGCAGTATTTGCATTTTGTAGAGGTGAAAATTGTTCTGCTTTAGAATTTTCACTACTGACATTTGGCTAATTCCGGAATCCAGACCGAGCTTCCTAGTTGTCGTGTGTGGATCGAGTAAAGTAGCAGCTATGACAGCTGCTGCCATTTCTTCTCCAGTTGCAGGTTTCTGGAGATTTTTTGGTTTCAAGTCCAACAGTGTGAACGACGATTCAAACTTGTCAATAATATTTTTTATGGTACCCTTACTTCGAATTTGATGGTTAATTGTAGATGGATGGGCAACTTTCCATCACTTGTTGGTAAGTATCCTCAGGGTAGCGGTAACTAATTTTTATAACTATTAGTCGCAGATACGGTGGTAGACCCATTCCAGTAATGAGAAAAAACAATTAAGCGTAAAACTATTATTAGTAAGCAAAAACAATGAATTAGCAAAATTAATTCCTTCAAAAACAAAACCCAAATTTTGACACCTTTTGCATTTGGGCATCTGCCCCCCCCCCCACCTACTTTTAACGCTCTAAAACAAGATTATAGTTTATTAATCTACTAGTGTAAAATCTGAACCTCATTAATTAATGATACTAGTGAAAAATGTTGTTCCCATATATGCTGTTCAGTTCGGATGGGGTGTGTGAACTTGGGTGTCATTGTCCACTCCCCAGCTGTTCCCACTGTACAATGTGTACACAAAACCGTTTCTGACTGACGGGGATGGGTGATGCGCAAATTTGAGATTTAGATGGTCTCTGGTGGAGTATGATCCCACTCCATAGTTTTCCTAACGCACTGACAATTGTGATACAGAGCCGGGTCATGGAATCTTGTATTCAATCTCAATACTACTCCTAAAGTCACCTGTGGTTGCCATTAGCACAGGTCATATCAGCCTTAAACGGGATTTAAATCTATGGTAGACGATTTATAATCTATGGTACGTACCATGGATTTAAATCCATTGTTGGCCAATTATAATCTATGGTGATGACGTCGTAACAAAGATTATAATCCCAAACCATGCATTATAATATATGGTATCTCTACGCAATTGCGCTAGTGACCAAGTGACCCCTGACCTCCGGAAAATGTTTTAAATGAAATTTTGAGCATTTATCTTCAGTTTGGTCTTTGCAGAATTAAAATAAACCCTTCAGTTCTCGAGATATTCGAGTTTAAAAATAAATCTTTTCTCCGCAAGAAACAAGGTATCGGAGCACGGAGCAACAGTTTGATAACCGCGTATATATCGGTGTACATGAAAATAAGGAATCCAATTTCATTTAATGCTATTAGTGATTAAATTATTTAGAGAATTATCGACTTAGTACCAATTTGTGCCACGAAAAAATTCACTGGTTTACCTGATAAAGTTTTTCAATGAGTGTGGAGTAGTTGTCATCCAAATAGGTAAATGAAAAAATGTTTTGCAATGTGAATTTTGAAAATCCAGTTTCCAGTTTGTATTGTTGTTGCTATTTGTTAAGGGAATAAAAAAAAATTTTCTTGATAAAATTTTTTTGAAGGGGGTGCAGGGGGGCTGGGGGGCATAGTTCCAAAGTTGGAAAAATGGGGTCCATTTGCCAAGGTTTTACTTCGGTATTTATGGACCGATTGAGATGAAACTTTGCATGAGCATTCTCAATCGCATTCCCCGAGGATAGTTCCTCATGAAATGTGATTTTTGGGTGCGGGGTCAAATTTAATTTAATAAAATGTTAACAATAATCTGGAAGGGACTGCGATTTCCATAATGGCTGATATATTTAATTTAAACGATTTAATAAAATTCACTAATTAGTTAATTTTTGAAGCTGATGGGTTTGGTGGTTTGGAAGGGGAGGAACTTGGGTTCAACAGTGGATTGCATGGGAAAACTACGTTTGTTCAAATGCTTGTATTTACATGTCGACTGAAATAAGGTCGATGAAACTTCTATGTGGGAATAGCTATTTGCACAAGGAGTTCGATGGTGCTAAAATTATCAACCTTATTGGAGTCGACATGTAAAAATAACCCAACTGAAAATAGAGGATGGTCTCTATCAAAGAGAAATGACAAGGACAAATTCTCAAAACCTGTACTAAGGATTAAATGATTTATATAGATAATAATAATAATATATAGATTAGATGATATTATATAGATAATAATTATATGAAATAATTACAGATGATTTTCTGTAGTAACATGGTGATTAGAAATATTGAGTTTCATAGTCGTTTGAATTTTGAATTTTTTCCAATCGGTTTTTAATTTCNTAACATGGTGATTAGAAATATTGAGTTTCATAGTCGTTTGAATTTTGAATTTTTTCCAATCGGTTTTTAATTTCCTCAACCAAATATGATTTGATTAATTCTTTTTTATCTGTAGGGAAAAAATTAAGTTTAAAGCTGGGGTCGAGAAATATGGCCATTGTGAAATTCAAGAAATCTCCTCAAAGGTTTCAAAAATGAGAATGTTGAGCTCACAAGGGACCATCGATTAGTAGTTCGTTTTTGAAGATCAGATTCCCCCGAATAAAGCAAGAGAGTTTCTTTTTGTTTTAAAATTGATTCCAGGAGATAATAAGATGAACTCCAGCGGGTTCAAACATTTTGTACCAATTTTTTAGCGTTAAGACCAAGCTGTGGAGAGGATAAGGAGACCCATGGTCCAGTGTAGAAATACACAGGCTACTCTACTTTTTGTCTCACATAAGATGGCGAGCAGAATCCCGGTTCGGGTCTCCCCAACCCCGAGACTTTTTCAAAGTCTTCCAGGGTTCTCACCCCGTTAGTTAGGTTATCTCTTTAGTTGTAAATAATCTGGGCGTTTGAATTTCCGCCATTTGCCGAATCCGTAGAAAATTAAGTTTAGGTGTACTGGGTTAGAGGATACAGTATGCTCTTGAGAATGAACACTGGGGACCAGTGTTATTGGGAAGGGGGGTTCTGTGGAGAGGATTTTGTATCGTCCGGTGGTTAGATGTGAGGAGACTCGTACTCTAACGCCGGTATTATGCTTCATTCTCATTCGCTAATAATGCGCATTATCATCTGTATTTTCAACAAATTAAGCTATTATACTTGCTTCGAGTGTTGTCAGGGTATCTACGCAGATTCTATGTATAAATTGAATTGTTTGTTGAAAGCTATTAAACTTAATTTGTAAATAGTATTCCTTTTGTCATGTTGTATTCAAAGTATCATTGGCAAATTATTTTAGTTTTGTTAATTTTTTCAAAAAATAATTCTACTCGAGTTCTCTCCTCCTCATCTACGAAGGGCTGGATCTTGAGTTGAGTGGGGACAACGAGCCAAAACCTGAAGACACTTTCTCCGGATTCAACTTCACCTATGGATCCCAATCATCTCTTTCCAACAAATTTGAATTTGGCAACTACTGAGCAATTTCCGAAACAGTCCAAGTCCACAAATAATTTTCATATTACAAAGAGTCAGGATGATCCTAATTAATCATCTAGTGAGAATCGAGGGCTTCTCAAATCCACAAGCAATAGTACAGAAGGTATCTCCTCACACATTGTCACCTCAACCGTATCCAATCAAAGGCTTCGAGGAAGTCTGAGCAGTCCCGGTTCTTAGCCGAATACGTTTCCCTCATTCTCGGCAGAGTCGGTGGATGTTCGGCTCTTTGATTTTGCGCATGCGACGCACAGTGAGCTCGATCATTCTGCAAAAGAACATGGAGGGGCAGATGCAGGATTTACCTTTGGACTCTCAAATCTTATCAAAGAGCTGCAGAAAATTATTAATACAAATTCCTGAAAAGTAATTTTAAAAATTACATCGCCCAAATTCATGAAAGTCCCCAGCACCTTCATTATACAAGAGAAACAAATATTCCTAGTTTCTATTTTAAATTTATATTTATTTTGAAAGTAAATTATTTTTGGACTATGAATCTGTAGAGGCCAAGGGTTACTAATAACTGCACTCTGATCCATAAGCGATTACCAGTGTCTGATAAAAAAAAGTTACAGTGAGTTGCATTTTTTGCTTTTCTACCGAAATGCTTATTTAATGTGTTTTTTTTTTACAATTATTTCTTTAATTTACATCGTGTTGTTGCTTTCTTGCCATTTATACATAAATTTTTTACTCCATTGTAGTTTATTAATTCAATTATTTAGAATAAAATGAGGCAAACACGCGGCCTCTATAGTTTGTATATCCCGCGCTTCTCATTTGGAGCCAATCAACTGAAAGGTTTAGAATCAGAGGTGGATGGATAGGGATTTTTCAGTCAGGTGACAAAATTGCTACACATGTATGTCGCACTCTGCCGAGTATAAGTTGATTGGGTCAACCTATGCGTAAGAAATTTAAATTTTAGCTGAAAATTTAACTATATGTCAGAAAAATGAAAGTAAATAGGAAGGGATGCATCACCACGCATTGTCAGGCGTCATAGCCGCTAAATACCCAGTTAAAATTTAGGATCAATCTATTCCACAGTAAGAAAAAACCTTTAACTTCGAAAATTGCGAAATAAATTTGACCTCTAAATATTTGGGGTCAATTTAGCCAAAATTTGAGGTCGAAATTTTTGGGGTCACGACTGCAGACAACATATCCATCCATCTCTGTTTAGAACCACTTAAGAATATTATGTCTCTCTTAGACATTTTTTACTGAAAGTTGTAATTAATTAAATGAAATTGATTGGTGTTTGTCTTAAACCAATAAAATTTAATTTAAGAATTAGTATTACTGTTAATTTTATTATTACAACGTCTCACATTCCATTACTCGCCAAATCATTTCAAAATTGATTTCGTTTGTTATTTCTTTGCCGTCCTTGTAATGTAGCTAATTGAAATTTAAAATATGTATTATAATTATTGCTTGCTCTGATTTGAACTACCAAAAAAATTGAGCATGTTTGTTAAAAATAATGTAAAGAGTTTACCTGTTGATACAATTTGTTCAAATGAAGCTGTTTCAGAATAAGGAAATGAAAGGCAACCGTTGCTGAATATTTTTTTTTCACCATTATAATGATTAAACTTCTATTTTACTTTTTTTTAAAGTTGACCTTGAGTCTACTTTACGAATGATAGAAAAGGAAAACTACGATTGTTCAAATAGTTCAAGTTTCTCAATTACACTTAATTCGAATGATAATTCGAACAATGCACAAATGAAAATTAATTTGCGAATGAAAATTTTCATTTTATCAACATTCGAATTAAGTATAATAGGTCAACAAAGTTGCGTAGGACACCTTGACAACATTAGAATGACATGCGTANCAACATTCGAATTAAGTATAATAGGTCAACAAAGTTGCGTAGGACACCTTGACAACATTAGAATGACATGCGTAAAAAAAAATTAAGCATAATAACGGCGTAACAGTAGCCAAGCGAGGCTTTAATCCCCAGACACAATGACAAGTATGAGTAAAAACTCTCCTTGTGAGATAAGGAGATCCATGGTCCAGTGTAAAAATACACAGGNTTCTCAATTACACTTAATTCGAATGATAATTCGAACAATGCACAAATGAAAATTAATTTGCGAATGAAAATTTTAATTTTATCAACATTCGAATTAAGTATAATAGGTCAACAAAGTTGCGTAGGACACCATGACAACATTAGAATGACATGCGTAAAAAAAAAATTAAGCATAATACCGGCGTAACAGTAGCCAAGCGAGGCTTTAATCCCCAGAGACAATGACAAGTATGAGTAAAAACTCTCCTTGTGAGATAAGGAGATCCATGGTCCAGTGTAAAAATACACAGGNCACAATGACAAGTATGAGTAAAAACTCTCCTTGTGAGATAAGGAGATCCATGGTCCAGTGTAAAAATACACAGGCTACTCTACTTTTTGTCTCACAAAGCCGAGATTGAATTTCTTCGAGCTTTGAACTTGCTAATGATGAGTGATTCAAATATCCCACAATTTTTCTGCAAATTGCTAATGTGTCGTTTACTGCTCTTTGGATGAAATGGCGTCTTTGATTACTAATTGAAGAGTATGAAGGAAACACGGCTCATTTTTAAAGTTTGAAATTCTCGTGGCTTTTAAAATGTTACTACATATTTCACTTCTGGAAGGCAAGTGAAACGAAATATAATAAACTTATATATTAAATTCTAAGAGTATTTTTTTTGCATACGCTAAACACTAGGCCTTTCGATTGAGACGACACATCAACACCTTCGGCCGAAAGTCCGGCTGAATGTCTTCGGCCAAAGCCGGAAGGCAAGACTTTGGCCAAATTTTGGCCGAAGGCTTCGGCAGGCCGAAGCTTCGGTAGAACTCTAATTACAATGTGAAATTAAAATTTTTTATTTGTTTAATTTTTTTGTTTAAGCTGAACGTCACAATTGGAAAATATGTCGTCCAACCACCTTAGGTTGGTTTTTAGTATTTAACGATTAAAGCACCTGAGAAAAAAAAAATTTTTTTTTTCGATATGCTCATTTGAACATGAAAAAGTGTCTGGGAGTCGACTCCTAGTCATGACTCTGATCCCCAATCGAATACGAGTCAGTCATCAAATGACTCTAGACTCCCAAAAAACCTGGAGTCAGATTCAGTCATGGAATACACTTATTAATTTCAACAAATTAAATTTCGTTTATTTATGTATTATTCCTATGCCCAGCTATGCAAACTCACCCTAGATGATNATTATTCCTATGCCCAGCTATGCAAACTCACCCTAGATGATGTGCAGGGAAATATAAACACTGCTTTCCAATTTCGGATCTGGAGGGCAGAAAAAGAGTTAAAAAAAGTGTATGACTTATTTTGTTTCGGAGGATAGATCCACTACATCTAGCGACAGAGACGCTAGTTCTAGTCTTTCAGACCTTACTGACTACAGATACAATGCGCATGAGAGCACACAAGGGTAGCGGCTAGTAAAGATGCGGTTACCCGTTAACGATTTGTTAACGATTCCTGGAACCGCAACACCCTATATCCCTTGCAACCCGATCTGCATGGAAGTTGCCGCACGCATTTTCAAACCGGAAGTTTCTGAAAGAATTTTTTTTTGCCATCTATCGACAATGTAGGAGTTTTTCTACTGCCTTTGACGTAAATGTGTGGCAAAACATTGAATCAATAAGTCTACAGGGGTCCGCAGAAATAAGTACACATGTAGAAAGTGTTAACTGCAAAAGGCATGAATAAAAAATTGGGGGGTTGAAACCCCCCGATCTCACTCCATGCTAACTCACATCTAACTCACTTCCTAGATGTGTACTTATTTATGCGGACTCCTGTAGATGGCTCTTTTTTAAAAACATCTGAATGGAAGATCATCGCGCAGGTCATTCAGTTCGCATCATGATGGAAGTTCGCCGCACGCTCTCGTATGAGATACCTAGTGTGATATACCTCCATTAACCCTAACAAGCTAACTTAAACTTTGCACCTAAACCCTAAAAACCTAAATGTAACAACCTCACTAAAACATAAACTCTAAGCACATAAACCTAGGAACCGAATAATCTAAAACCAAGGATTCTAAATAACTGCAGTCGCTATGGGTCTTTTTCAAAACTTTGTCCAAGTGACATTACCGCAAACTTGAATATGATATACGGAGTTAGCCCGAAAAGTGCTTCAAAATGATATATTCAAGATCCGCTAGGGGATCGTTTGCTTCAATTAAGTTTAATTCCATAAAATTTCACTGCCAATCCTTTTATCGAACCATAATTGACATTTCTGAGTTTCACATGAAATTTTTATAAGGTCCTCCCGAACCAGAACTACGCAGGATGTTTGTGTGTCACGGGGGTCAATACAGCCAATACTTCAGTGTTTCCAAGACAACCTTTGTCATAGCCACGAATTTACCTTATGCTAAAACGAAGTAATTTGAAGATTCGTGACCGAAGTAGGAAGTTTTGTATTTTAATGCATTATTTTTGGCATTTCAGACAAATGTCTGCAAAGACTCTGAAGCCGGAGTGGATTACGGATAGTATTAAAGCTGGAACTAGATTAGACTATCAAAACTACTTTCTGTACAATAAAAGTGGGTAAGTTCAGTGGAAAACTTCGGAAATGTGGATATTCGTGTTCACCTATCCACCTATTCCAATTATAAAACATGGGCATGCCATTTTGCTTGGTTTAGAATTACTGTTCTTCATGTCTCTGGTTCCCGAGCTGGCTCCTTGGCTCTTGCTCTGGCTCCGAGTTGGCTCACAATTTTTTTTAAACTTCGCAAAATTGGGAGACTGGGATCACATTCGTAATGTAGACAAGATTTTAGGCTGATTGACGCGGGGTTGCAATAAAACCCATTTTTCGGTACCGCGGAGAAATCTCGCATTAGGGTGCTAGTAGTCTTGCACTGCTGATATTTGTGTTGATAAACATTTTGAATTCATTGCGTGAAAAAGGTACATATTTGGTTACTTCTGAACAAATGTCTTCCCAAATTTTTAATTTAGAAAGAAATTTCAGAACTTTAGAAAATGTTACAAATTAAAAAAAAACATGCGAATAATGGAAGTTCGGGAAAAAAATTGCAAAATTTGGAAGAAAATTCTTTAATTGGGAAGAAAATTGAATTTTATTCCCAATTTTGTTAATCTTCAGAATTTCCAAAATTGGGAAGAAAGTCGCCAAAATTGGGAAGAAAATTTTTTAAATTTGAAGAAAATTGCGAAAATTGGGGGGAAAAAAA
>NIPM01000115.1:515685-532367 GCA_002738285.1 Holacanthella duospinosa | reverse complement strand
GGGGGGGGGGCTATTCTACAAATAAGCGGTTTGTGAATGTGTAGTGGGAATTGGGCGGGAGACCAACTCTGCAGCAGGAGCCGTTTGGTGGGATTGGATATACGGCCGCAGAGCTAAACCTCCGTGTGGAGGCAAACAGTGAATTCATAAAGTGAAAGAGACTTTATTTACAATCGATACATCAGTCTAGTTATGGGAAATTTAGTAGTCACGTTTGGAACGGAATCGCGGAATCAATACAGGAAGTGGTTGGATTGCANCAGAGCTAAACCTCCGTGTGGAGGCAAACAGTGAATTCAAAAAGTGAAAGAGACTTTATTTACAATCGATACATCAGGCTAGTTATGGGAAATTTAGTAGTCACGTTTGGAACGGAATCGCGGAATCAATACAGGAAGTGGTTGGATTGCACCAAAGGGGACCCAATATTTTCCCACTTAAGAGGAATACGTCGCGGCTTGTAAATTAATTTTTTAATAAAACATGGCTTTTCATTTAGTATTCACTCTTGTAAGCTACAGAAAATTTTTTTTTTGTTCGATGGGCTTTCTAGAATTTATGGGAGGGTTCGAAAGAAAATTATTTTTTCGAACAGTAGAAACAGTTAAAAATATGGGTACGTAAAACTATCTCTTTGTCTCAGTGGCTGAGGTAGAGGAGAGGTGTGAGTGTTGGACTCTAGTTGATGGTGTCGGGTCATCACAGAGAAAAATGTCATTAGGAATAGTTGGTCACTGAATGATTCTAGACAACATTTGTAGAGGTCATTTCATCGCTCAAGAGGGACACATAACATGATTGTGAAATTTTTCTAAGTGAGAAAATATTGGGTCCCCTTTGGTGCAATCCAACCATTATCTACACCAATGGTTTTCAGACTCGTATTCTATGTTTCGGATCAATTGACGTATCACTTATCGGAAGGTTTTTTTTCGTGGTGCAAAAATTAACCTTACTTTTATGTTGTTGAGTCAGCTGGGCTCTCGCTGCTCATACACATCCAATGGTCGGCGTGTTTTTCTGATTCCGCTCCCGCTTCCACGCTGTCTTTTCTTTTGAGTTCCGCTCTCAATGTTTTTTACTAATAGGCTCCCAAAACCTCTCTTTCGGACTGCGCGCACCTTTCTGCGCAAGGGTGTGTAAATTTCGTTATAAAATTTCAAATTACTTGAATGAATAAAGATGAGCGAAAACGGAATCGGGAGATCAACCATTATGGAGGCAGGGTTGGAGTTGAGCCGCGCGAAACATTTTTGAAGACCAGTTGCCACAATGCGCAAAAAAAAAAAAAACTTGGGAACCCAGTAAATATTTCCATATGTGAGGATTCCAAACATAATCTGTAGACCCTGAAGCAATCCCAGACAAAAGTTTTTGGGAACTAGAGTTAAAGCGGAGCCCGAAAAAAGGTTTTGGGAACCTAGGAGTAAAAAACATTGAGACCGGAACTCAAAAGAAAAGACAGCGTAGAAGCGGGAGCAGAATCAGAAAACAACGCCGACTATTGGATGTGTATGAGCAGCGAGAGCCAGCTGACTCAACAACACAAGAATAGGATAAAATTTTTCCCCACAAAAATAAACCTTCCGGTACCTAAATCCTCCAGGAATACATTTGCTTAGAATTGTACAGAACATTGAATCTGACCATGATACAACTAATTGTATTTTTTTCCGATACCAATAAATAAAAGATTCGAGGCAAGGAAGACAGACGGGAGTGGAAAAAAAAATTCAAAAAGCGTTAACTACGTATGCATTCATCGATATTTTAATTTTCTATAATGCTAAATTCATTAGATAAATTGACTTTCCAATCTAGTTTCAAGTCACTTGCATTATTTGTGAAGTTCGACATACTTAACTGTCCAAAACAACTTGGTTTACATTTAATTGGTTATTTATTTATTTTTTAAAGAAGTTTTGTAGCAAAATTTGAAAATACGCTACTAAACAGTTGTTCCTTTTGTAATAAAAAGACCTTAGCAACAAGCAAAAAACTTCTATTTTTGTAAAATCAATTGTAAATAACCTAGGTCGGCATTGTCGCTCCGCTAAGTATATTTACCGGAAACCGAATAAATTAGGATAAACTTTACCTAAAGGAAAACAGTTGGATGAAATATTTTTTCTTTAATTATTATTACCGAGCAATTTTTATTAAGTCCACGAGCTTTCTGCGCATCCGCAAAAAACGAATCAAAACAGTGAATTCAAGTTTTGCAACAAACTGAAGTATCGACTAAAATACACTCAAAAGTTTCATCAAAGTCGCATGCATAGATGGGCAAAGTAGAGGGTTTTTTTTTAGAATAACTCAATTTCGAAAATTTGGATGAATAAGTCATGTGCCAATGGTTCAGAAATCTAGTGTATATTATGATTCTGACATCCATTTCAGACGATCTAATAAAAAGTCTAACTTAGTAAAAAATTAGCAAAATTGTGCTATACACGCATTCTTTTTAGTATGATTTATATAATGCGGATCCATATTTAGCAAATTATGTGTCCGTCAATAAAGAATTTCCTGAGGATTCTGGATTTGATATATAGTGGGTCAAGTTTTGCAAAAAATCTTGAAATTTCGGTTTCGTAACATTGAATGAAAGCGAGATTTGTGGCCGAAATATTGACAAGATTATTGACTGATTGACACATAATTGGTGAATTCCGAACAAGTTCCATTGGGTAAATCATGTTTACAAAAAATGGAACAATTGGCAAAAATGTTTGCAAAGTTTCAATTGATCACCAAAATGGGAAGTCAGATTTGTAATCTGCTCTACATCTCTGATCGACTGACATATGATATGACTTATCCGAATTCGATGGTGTGATTGTACAAAAAACCTACTTTTATGCCCATCTATGCGCGCGGGGTTGATGGAGGCTTTGAATGACTTTTAGTTTGCACAAATTAGTTGTATAATATTCGCCGCTCTGCCGCACCACTTCCAAATTGGCTAATGGAAGTTTAACAGGTAAAAATGGGTTTCAATTATCATTTTCATTTTGTCAAAACTTCTCGCCTTAATTTGAAATTTTTCAATTGTGTGCTGAAAAGCATATTGAGAATGTGTTTTTGATGCTTTTAGAAAATACACAATATATCATGACTCTTTGAATAAAATTTTTTTTTTTGTTCTTTTCTAACGGTGAACTAAAATACCACTGGGCATTCCGTCTACAATTTTCAGATCTTTAAAATTTAGGAAGTATGTTCTTTCCTTAGTTTTAGAGGCATTGCGTCATTACTAATGACGCCGTTTCTATGCATTTGAATAATCGCAGCGAAGCAACACTAATTGGTGATACTTAGGATCTTCACGAATTATGAAAAATGGAGCCGATTGACGCAATGTTAATTCGCATAATAACGCATAATCACAACGTAAACGCATAATTTATTTTTAGTCTGATTTTTACAGCTTTTAGTGCATTTTATACCATCGTGAGAGCAATTTATTGTTCAAATACAACAAATTGACGATTTTATTTATCGAACACATTTAACCAATTTTATTTCAAAAATTTTGCTTAATCTAGCAATATCTGTATGCGTTTCTTTATCGGGGAAACTAAATTTTCGAAATTCAAGGCTCTAATTCAACTAATATTCAATAAAACAACGTCAGTCGTGCTCAAATATACGCACACAAATTCTTTTAAAGGTTTTCATGCTCATCAAAATGTAAATATAACCTTATAAATCACCGCGCATAATATTGCATAATTTTTTTGTAAATGCCGCATAACATTTTTGAATTTTACGCATAAAAACGGCGTCCCTAGTNAAATGCCGCATAACATTTTTGAATTTTACGCATAAAAACGGCGTCCCTAGTCATTAGTCAACGGTTCAATTTCTACTTTCGGTAGATTTAATGTAGCGTATTTGAAGAAGGTATTTTGCATGTTCTACAAAAGATTTGGACAAAATATTTAGGACGGTTAGCAAAAAATTTAATTATAAAAATTTTTTTTGACTAATTGTCCAAAGCAATTTGTTTTCAAATACTTTTTTAAACCTACAAAACACGTGTTCGAAATATTGTACACAGCCAGCCAACACTAGAAATTTAACCGACGACTAATGACGCAATATAGAGTGAATTGAGGACACCACCATGTAAAACAAATTTAAACGAATAAATTTCTGAATAGTCCAATTTTTCAGTTTAAAACTATTTCGAAAACCATCAAAAATACCTTCCCAAATGAGTTTAGGCACATACTTCGTAAATTTGAAATCAATCCGATAATTTTTGATGCAATATCGAGTGTTAATTTAGTTCCTCACCTTTAAAAAATAAAAAAATTTATTTTTCAAATAGTCATAAAAATTTTGTTCATGGATATTTTCAAAAACCATCGAATAATATAACCAGACTTTCATGCTCGACGCCAATACTTTCAATGAATCCTCATTCTGTCGATATCGGAAATGATGATGTAGATTTTGTATTTTGATGTTGAAGTTGAATTATGCCAAAAACATTCAAAGGTTGATGATCCTTGTTTGTTATAATCCAACCTCAACCCATTGAATTAATTCAAAGGAAATGGGTGAAAATTTTGCCGATATATACTACATAAACAAAAAAAAAGTAAATAAATAATTAATAATCAACGAAAAAAGGAAATATGTGCAAAGTTGAGGGCAAGGTGAAGAAGACAAACGGTTTGTACTTCCGAAGGAAACAAAAACTTTAATGTGTAGCAAGAGTGTTTTGGAGTGTTTAGCGAGAAGAATTTGTTAATATTTGCATTGAATTAGCACGGTTTTTTTTTTGTTTTGTTTATTCAAGGTGAATTGATTCCGGCTTTCTCAATTTGGTGCCATAGTGCTAAAGGCAGTACTGCAGGCCCTATCTTAAGAAGTATGAGCAAAGCACCTAGAAATATCAGCTAAGACTAGATCTAGTGTATCCTTCCTACCCCTTCTGCAGAAAAGAAGATCGCATTAAATTGCACTTTGTATTTTGCAAAATTTTCACCACATTTTATTGCGAAATATCGCCTCTTCGCGTGTGGCGGGCGTCCTTGAAGACAGGAACTATTTATATTTTTGAAACGGGGCAAACAGTTTGAGCAAACAGGATTACCTAGTGCTAGGTAATCCACTAAGTTAGGATAGCTTACAACTTACTCATTAATTCAGTTTTTCATTTCGTTTTTTTAAATTCACATACAGCGCCATCAATAAAAAAACACTGATTCAGGACATGTCGAAACCTAAATCAAATACGAAACATGTCTCCTCATTACTTCCAAAATCAGTGAATGATGACGAGGGCGAAGACACTGACCGCAACCAGAGCAACGATCTGGGAGATATTTTTTCTACGGCTGTAGGAGGTAAGAAGCTCTTCATCATATTTTTTGTTTCATGGTGATCGACTGAACTGACTGAACCAAAAGGGCTCAAACTAATTCCATTAGGTCCTCCCGGAAAAAAAACAGAGATTTCGTATCTGTGTTATGCATTCCTCTTGAGCGACCAATTCGCCTCTACAAGTGTTGCTTAGAATCATTCAATGACCAACTTGTCCTAATGACATTTTTTCTCTGTGGCGACCTCTTGAGGTCAAAGGTCATGTCATTCTTGTATAGATATAGCAACCAATCCACTGATGCTCATTTTCACTTATTAGAAAAGTCGCTGTTTTTGATCATGTAGTGTAGTTTTGAATGAAATTTTTTGCTGGTTTTTAAGTTACTTTTTAAAAGCGAAGAAACAACGGATTTCGGATTTATTGGTGTCGAAAGGAAGACTAAGCTTCAGTCGTTAAGGCGATCTTGCTATCTACATGATTTCAAATCTATTTTATTAGTTTTTACAACTTCCGTAAAACACTTTTCAACATGGGGAGCGTAGATGGGCATTCACAGATGTCACTTTCCCATCCAATACAAATATTTGTTTTCACGTTGCAATGAAATTGTTTTAGTGATGAAAAAGGGCATGTCCTAATGGATCTTAGTAAGAAATTATATTTTAAAAAATTTTAATTCCTGATTCCGCATATCGCATCCATTATTTTCTGGACGGGCCTTTACTACACTTTCTAGGAGATAGGATAACTATCCTGTCGCTCAAAACTTGTTATCTTTGAACATTATTTTAAGAAACGTCTGTAATTAACATTACCGTAAGAAACAAAAGTAAGTAATAAATTAGTGGTAGATTCGTGGTAGATTAGTGCTAGTTCGCTAGATTGCCGGTTTTGGTCGGAGTCCGTGACTTCAGAGTTAGTACTCGGTCTCCAGTAGTGGTGACTGCCTATATAGGCAGCCTGAAAATGCCTGTGCCTGTGCCTGCAGGCGTGGGCCAGGCGGGCACTCAATAATAGAGAAAGTAACAGGCATGGGCCAGGCGGGTGAATAATGCCATGGGCACAGGCCAAGCAGGCATATTCTTTTTTTTCCACAGGCGCCTGTAGGCGCCTGTGTAAAGTTTACACAATGTGTGGTCCGATGCATTTTTCAGAACCAAATTTTTTCCATAATTTTCATTTTGTCTCACCACTGCACTACAGTTGTAGTGGAAATACTGATACTGTAGTGAAAGTTTTAGTGAAAATACTGTAGGGGCATAACACATATGAAGTCATACAGGCACAGGCACGACCGAGCGTACTTTCTGTTAACCACAGGCCAGGCGGGCATGACACATATGAAGTCATACAGGCACAGGCGAGCGTGCTTTCTCACAGGCGGGCATGACACATATGAAGTCTTGCAGGCACAGGCGGGCATACTTTCTCACAGGCACAGGCCAGGCGGGCATGACACATATGAAGTCTTGCAGGCACAGGCACAGGCGGGCATACTTTCCCACAGGCACAGGCCAGGCGGGCATTAGAAAACCTTGCAGGCGCTCACCTCTAGTCTCCAGCAGAAACATTTTCGGGTGCCACAGGAGTCATTGGTTCAGACTCGGAAAGATTTGTTAGTAACTCCGGAGTCAAAAAAGATTTATTTTTTCTTCTAAATACTGCGTTTAAATTTTTCCAAATATGTTCTCTAAATAATAGAGTGGTTACAGCGAAAACAATGTCATAAATAAAGCAGTGCAAATATTTTACTACTTTCCAATAGTTAAGTTAAGAATAATCGATCTATCATAAAGTAGTGTATGCTGTGCGCTTCGTTTGTAAGATCGTACTTATAAGACCAAACCGTTAGTTTAAGGGCCGAATTAAGTAAGCCACTCAAACTCAAGTGACTGATTTGTGAGTGATCTGGAGTCTAAACTGGAGTGTGGTGAGAGCTGCTTCGAATCTCAACTCCAAACTCACATGCCACATCAATGGAAAAAACTCGTTCTTGAATACCAACTCTCCTCTCAAAGAATTACTCAAGTTGAGTCAACCCAAACACTCAAGTAGTGTACCTAAATCCGGCCCTAAATTTAACTTAGTTTATACATTCCTAAAAAAATACTTTTCCAAAAATAAATTACATTCAACGCATTCAAAAAAAATGTTTCCTTAAGCCCGATGCAATTGTCATTGCATTGGCAAAGAAAAGTTTTAGTTTTACCTTGCCGTTATTAGTAGCCAATGGTAGGATACAAACTTTATAATTATCTTCGGAGAAAAAAAATTTCTCCCACAACTCTGCTCATTCTCCTGATATTGTTAAAATAAATAAAGTTTAACTACAATTTTTCGCTAATCTTTTTTGAATAAAATAAATTATACAATTATTTTAAATGGAGCTAGCTGCGAAAGCTATCTTAATTAATCGGCTTCGTAAACAGATGAAGAAAAGGCGACGCTCTACGTACATCAGATCAATTTTTGCAAACAGACTTGACCAAGGCGAAAGTATACTTGTTGAAGAACTTGCATCAGATCTCCTATATCATCACAAGTACTTTAAGTATAAAAATATTTCAAGTCTAGATATACGTAATTGTTTCATAATTAAATTAAATTATTTTTGTGTAGAATAATTAAAGAGAATTTTGAGGAGTTCCTTCAACTAGTAGAAAATGAATTAACTCGTCATGTGACACAAAGTCGGCCAATTTCAGCAAGACAAAAGCTAGATATCTCTCTAAGGTGACTTGTCGAAAGCTAATTTTAAAGTATTATCGAAGTCACTAAATTTTGTTTCAAGTATTTGGCTTCCGGGAGCAGTCAAGTATCACTTGCTATGAGCTATCGTGTTTCACCATCATCGGTTTCTTTGATTCTTCGAGAAGTGTTAGGTGCTATTACGTCGATAATTGGACTAATGTACATACCCAAACCAAACAAGGACATTTGGAAAGAAACTGAAATCGAATTTCGAAACAAATGGAACTTTTCTAATGCTTGTGGAGCAGTTGATGGTAAGCACATCCGAATCCTGGCCCCTAAGCTATCAGGCTCAACAAATTACAACTACAAAGGATACTTCTCAATTATGTGGGTACTGGGTATCAGTGTCCACAGGCGAGTACACAACACTCACCAACAAAATTAGCGATAATTAAGGCCTGTCCATGCATCACAGTGCAATCTTCAGCCACCAAATGACCATAGGTGGGCAAATTACTCGTTTTAAATTTCCGAATTACCAAATACCAATTACATTAGCAGATTTTCCCAATTACATTTTCATAATTACTTTAATTTGGCTTAACGCTAGTCAGAGAGTGTTGCATTTTATGAAAAAATTTAGTATCCGAACTGTTGGTAAAATACTTCTGTTTTTCGTTATAAATAGCAAATATTACAAGCTAGTTTTTTGCTTCAATAAATGCATGTTAATTTACTCTATGCTATAATTTCTTCGTTTATGTTAAAAGTTACTCAGTTTAACAGCCTGAACAACTTTTGTATAAGTCATTTTGTCGCTTATGGGTGAACTGCGGTTTGACCTTGACGTGTGACCTCAGGAGGTCACCAGAGAAAAATGTCATTAGGAAAAGTTGATCACTGAAACATTCTAAGCAAGATTTATAGAGGTCATTTCGTCGCTCAAGATAGGTTGCTATATCGATACAAGAAATTTTCCAAAGTACATGACCCAAAACGTAGCGACCACTTAAGGTCACCGGAGAGAAAAATTGTACTAATAAAAGTTGTTCACCTGCTAATGCCAATCAACATTTGTAGAGGTCATTTTACACGTTTTCACAAATGACCTGAGCTTTGACCTCAAGAGGTCACCACAGAGAAGAATGTCATTAGGAAAAGTTGATCACTGAAACATTCTAAGCAAAATTTGTACAGGTCATTTGGTGTTCGCCGCTCCAGATAGGTAGCTATATCGATATAAGAAACTAGCCGGCGCTCGCCGCTCGCTTCGGTCGCGAGCCGGCTAGCGCTGCCGCAGGCGTTAAACTTCTATCACAATAATGAAGAAAATATTAGTCGGTATTCAAGCAACGTACAAACCTAGCGTCTCATGATCAAGTTATTCGTTGTCTGAAATCTTGTTTGAACGCCCTTTCTTTCTACCCCAGTTCATTACGTGGCCCCAGATTCTGAAGGACTATTTTGACTCTAGCTTGGAGTCAATTACTGAAAATTAGATAATCATATACATGCTAGTACATATTCAACGGTTGAGGGAACTTCCCCGAAGACCCTGCCTGTGCCCAATGTTTGGTTGATAGACCGAGGCTAGGAGTTAGTCCCTCGATTCATTGTACTGCGTTTCATAACTCTCTTTACAAATTTTACAAAGCAATTTTTTACAAAATTTCAACATCAATTACGCAAACGCTTGAACTAAACATGTTAGGTGTGGATTCAGCCAACATAGTGTTATTTTGTAATTTTGCTTTATCAAAGTTTGAGTTCAAGTTTTAGGTTCAAAGTACTAATAATTTTTTTGGCTTGGTAAAGGCGTCTGACGTCGTATATTATTTTGTTGATTTTGATCATTTAGACATTGTTGTTGAGTCCACAAATATTAAAGTCTCGATTAGTATTTTGATTCGACTGATTCTGGTCATAGTTGCGATTGATGAGGTTATTCAAGAGATAGTCTGATTATATTAAAAGATTATCTTGAAAGTGAATCAGAATAAGATTAATTAATACAATGAAGAGACAACAGAACAAAGAACTTGATTTCATGAAATTGAGAAAGTGAATAAGATTAATAGAATGAAGCAAGTAAATCAAAAATGAGCAATTATCACTGAAACCTGGGACTGAAAAAAGAATTCTGGTTCGATATTTTCTGGACTTTNGGGACTGAAAAAAGAATTCTGGTTCGATATTTTCTGGACTTTCTATTTTGAAACCCCCATTGCCGAAAGGGCATATGAAATCGCATTCCCTAGGTGTCATATTTTTTTTTTCAAAATTTTAATGTTTTGAATTTTATAAAATTTTGAAAACTGATTTTCCAAAAAAAATACATTTTGATCGTGTAGGGTATTTTTCGACTCCTACTACTCTTGGGAGCAGCACTGAACGCATCAAACTATTTNTGAAATTGAGAAAGTGAATAAGATTAATAGAATGAAGCAAGTAAATCAAAAATGAGCAATTATCACTGAAACCAGGGACTGAAAAAAGAATTCTGGTTCGATATTTTCTGGACTTTCTATTTTGAAACCCCCATTGCCGAAAGGGCATATGAAATCGCATTCCCTAGGTGCCATATTTTTTTTTCAAAATTTTAATGTTTTGAATTTTATAAAATTTTGAAAACTGATTTTCCAAAAAAAAAACATTTTGATCGTGTAGGGTATTTTTCGACTCCTACTACTCTTGGGAGCAGCACTGAACGCATCAAACTATTTNAACATTTTGATCGTGTAGGGTATTTTTCGACTCCTACTACTCTTGGGAGCAGCACTGAACGCATCAAACTATTTTTAGAGCTAAAATAAAAATATAAAAAATTCAACAAAAGAATAATTTTTGTATGCTTTGTCATCATGTTGGTCTGAGATTCTTCGCATTACTCTGTGCCATTTGCTCTATGATGGACCAATTAAGACAAAAATTTGTATTTGAATAGTTAAAATTAATACCAAGGTGTCATATTTTTGTTTTTCGAAATTTTGCGTTTTAGATTTTTAATAAATTTTCAAAAAAAATTTTTGTTGCCATATAAACACTCAACGTAACGTAATACCAATGGTTAGAAGAAAAAAAAATTTTTATAAAAATAAGTTTGACGGTTCGTCAAAATGTTATTTGTAGCGTTCAGTTATTACTTATAAAAGCATTAAGTGTCGAATAAGGCTACATGCACATAGAGACGCCTGTCGCTTAAAATGTATGCGCTACTGCTAAAATCATAAGCGCTAACACGCGAAAGCCTTCACATAGATTCGCAACGAGAGTTTTTTCAATCGCGATGTGAGTTTTTAGATATTTTATCGTCTCTNGAAAGCCTTCACATAGATTCGCAACGAGAGTTTTTTCAATCGCGATGTGAGTTTTTAGATATTTTATCGTCTCTCGCTCATATCTGTTCGAAACAGATATTTTTTGTGACGATACGCGATTTTGTAATGATGAGAGATGGTGAGTTGAAAAAAAAAATCAAAGTATGACCCCTGTGTGTTTCTACCTCACTCAACAGAGAACCTGCCGATCCTTCTTTTTCTTTCTCTGCTTGCTCCATTGTTTTGCATTGGCTTATGTCCAATCAAAACATGTTTTGTGACGATGCGCCATTCTATAATGTTGATAAATGGTGAATTGAGAAAAAAAAACTCGAGGGTTTTGACCCCTGTGTGTTTCCACCTGACTCAACAGCCTGCCGACGCCTCTCTTTGCTTCTCTGCTTTATTACATTGTTTTGCATTGCTCATATCTTCCAATGGAATATTTCAATCGCAATCGTAGCTGATGCTATGTGTAATTAAGCTCGATTGAGTCTACGATTGCACATTCGTCTTTGTAACGAATAAACACATTCAGAATAATCGTCGTCGCGTTTGTAAAATTCGCTGTCGCGACTCTATGTGCATATACCCTAAGACCCTACACGGTCCAAGTGTTCATATGGCAAGAATTTATTTTTAATTAAAAAAAAAATACAAATACGGCAAAATTTCAAAAACTAAAAAATATGTTTTTTGTTTTTGTTTTTTTAAACATTACACTAAACTCAAAGAACGAACAAATAACTGAGCGAAACAGAGATGGGTGTTTTTTAATAAACGTCTCTTTTTCCAAGTTGGTNACCTCAGGGGGTGGCGGTACAACATAGAGATGGTTTTGAGAATAAAATTGTCTGGGAATGACGTCACTGTTATGCACTTCGAATTCTCTAATATTTCTCCTCGTGCATTTTCATGACTTCTCATGGAACATTCGTAGAATAGCCCCTCTATGGAATTCGGATAAGTTATATATTAATCGACTGGAAATTTAGCGTAGATTACGAATTCGACATCCATTGTTGGCGGTCAAGTAAAATTTTGCAAAAATTTTGCAAATTTGTGCCAAAAAAAATTNATATAAATTAGCCCGCCACATTATTTGAATGTTTATGGTAACCGCCACGTGAGGTGAGACGGGGTTGAGTTATCTCGTTTCGGAAATAGAGGTTTTCCAGTAACTCAATTTTTTTTTTCAAAATTAATTTTTTGAAGAAATAACAATCAAAGTCAAATAAACAATAAATTTTTTCGCTTTCTATAGTTGCTTAGGAATTTACTACAAACTCAAAAATTGAGAAGAGAACAAAATATTTAAAAAAAAAATTTTTTTTTAAGTAAAACCATAAATTAGTGTCTTCTAGTGTCTTCTTGACAACTCTTGTAGTATAGAAATCTCGGTTGCATGCAGGCAACCAGAGCTCAAAAAATTAATTTTGAAAAAAAAATTGAGTAACTGGCTAACCTTATCATAGCCAGTTTAGATTAATTCCTTATAGCAACTTTGGGGTAAGTCATCCTAAAAAAAATGTTTTTTCTTTGGTACAAATTTGCAAAAAAAAATTCCAAAATTTGACTTGACCGCCAACAATGGATGTCAAATTCGTAATCTACGCTAAATTTCCAATCGATTAATGTATCACTTACTCGAATTCCACAGAGGGACTATTCTACAAATGTTCAATGAGAAGTCATGAAAATGCACGAGGAGAATTCGAAGTGCATAACAATGACGTCATTCCCAGACAATTTCATCCTAAAAACCATGTCTATGTTGTACCGCCAACCCCTGGCCCTGACTAGGGTACCGAATGACTCTGACTCAGTGACTCTGACTCACGTGACTGACTCTGACTCATCAGTTTTTCCGAGTCACTGGTTTTGGGTGATTGACTCAATAGAGAAATGGGAGTCACTGAGTCGTGNTTGTACCGCCACCCCCTGGCCCTGACTAGGGTACCGAATGACTCTGACTCAGTGACTCTGACTCACGTGACTGACTCTGACTCATCAGTTTTTCCGAGTCACTGGTTTTGGGTGATTGACTCAATAGAGAAATGGGAGTCACTGAGTCACCTGACTCGTGACTCTGTGCCTTTCCAAAGTGACTGAGTCGTGACTCCCAAGCAACAAAGCATTACGCTCGATGTACAGGTTACTCTATCCTAAAGGTCCCCAGGGGGAGTCAAACTCAAGGGTGGTCCGGCGAGGGTCTTAGCGCTCGCCGATGGGTTTTTCTCGATATGTAACTTCACGACGGAGTCAAAAACTCCGGGTTCATAGTGGGAGCAAGGTAAAATTTTCTGTTTTTTTTTCGCATTGAAATCCGCTTCATGACATTCTGTTATGTTAAAATGTTAAGATAGACGCGCAACAGACATAAGTAATTGGCAAACATGGTAAAAATAAACCATATTAAATACTTTGTATTTAATATGGTTTATATAGAATAAAATATATTTAAAAATATAGAAATATGTTGCGGAATAGATAGATTTAGCTGCCAAAAATTAATCATGAAAGTCACGGGATTTTCCTGATCGAATCCCGTGATTTTCGTGAGTAGAAATATGCACCGTGATCCCAAGATTCGTGATTACGATGCATTTGTTTTTGTTATTTGCATACAGACGAATGTTCTGCAGCGATTTGGAATATGTTTTTTCAAACATTAAAAAAAAAATTTTTTTTTTTTTGTTATTTGCATACAGACAAATGTTCTGCACCGATTTTGAATATTTTTTTTTTCAAAAATTAAAAAAAAAATTTTTTTCTTCCAATTTTTTTTTGAATTTGTTTACAGTTTTTTTTTTCAAAAAATTTCAAATTTTTTTTTGTTATTCGTTATAAAATCTGTATTAAGATGTTCTGCACTGATTTCGAATAATTTTTGACAAATTAGATAAATTTTTTTTTTCATAATACAGTGAAGTTCGGCTATAGTGACTGCCGGTATAATAGAACTCCGGCTATAGCAAACCATACTGTCCAATCCCTGCCAAGCAAATGGGAGATTATGTGTTAAGTAGTCCTGTTATAATGAAATCGGCTATACAGAACTTCCGGCCTTAGTCATACATTCCCATTTCCCAAAGTGGCAAAGGGGTGTGTCAAGCCAGGACTTAGTTGGGGTACCGGCGAGTGCCGAAGGCGCTCCCCGATTCGTTTTCCAAGCAATTCCAACACGATGAGCATACAAAAAAAAAAATCGCTTATACGTTTTACTTTCCCCTTTTCTTTCGGCTCTCATAGTATTATGTCACTTATCAAGTGACGCAAATGGGATATTTAGTAACGAATACCATTATTCGGACCAAAAACGAATAACGAAGCTTCGCTTCGTTCAACAAACAAATAACGAATATTTGGCCGAATATTCGTCCAAATATCTCATACTGTGTAAGTGGGGTATCTAAGGTCTCAGCGCCAGGATTTGCATTCATGCGTCAGAATTACGTTTTGATGAATACCGCAGATTTTATTTAAAAAAACTTTCTTTAAAGCAAAATAAGTAAGTTTAATTTAATCTGGTACTCATAGTTGAGTCGAGGCAAATTGTGATGTATGACTCACTTGAGATTACAGGAACATATAACACTTCTAAATCGCTGTCTTTTGACATTTTAGATAATTACTACTAGCGAAATTTCCGTGAAATTTTTTTTCTCACAAATTTGAGATTCTTTCTTCCATACCAGAGTCAAGACACCCAAAGTATTTCCAATCGGAACCAGTCGGAAAATATACAGTACAGTTTGCTTATAATGAGAGAGTCTTTTAAAGATTTTTTTAATTTTTTTAGGTAGTTCTTTATTTTATGTTTGTTTTTTAAGGTTTTTTAAGGTTATTTTTAAGGTTTGTTTTTGGTTCTTTGGTCATTTTTTCAAAGCATTTTTTTAAAGGTTTTTTAGGTTTGAAGGTATGCCAGTTTTTGAGGTCTATTTTTGGTTTCATTTTTTAGGTTCTCTTTAGGTTTTTATTTGTTTTTAAGGTTTTCTTTAGGATTTTTTAAGGTTTTTTTTAGAAGCATACCTTCAAACCTAAGAAAGCTTTAAAAAAAACTTCAAAAAAAAAAAACAAATAAAAACATAAACAAAACCTTAAAAAAGCCTAAAACAAAATTAAAAACAAACTCAAAAACTGGCATACCTTCAAACCCAGACTTGGCTTGACCCCATGGTACCCGTGTCAGCACCCCGCCTAGACCTGGAGGTCAAAATGACCCCCCTAAAGCTGGATCTATAGTTGCCTTTCCCCGACCGTGCTTCGAGGAAAGTGCGGTGTGGTTAAAAAATTTCANTTGGTCATTTTTTCAAAGCATTTTTTTAAAGGTTTTTTAGGTTTGAAGGTATGCCAGTTTTTGAGGTCTATTTTGGTTTCATTTTTTAGGTTCTCTTTAGGTTTTTATTTGTTTTTAAGGTTTTCTTTAGGATTTTTTAAGGTTTTTTTTAGAAGCATACTTTCAAACCTAAGAAAGCTTTAAAAAAAACTTCAAAAAAAAAAAACAAATAAAAACATAAACAAAACCTTAAAAAAGCCTAAAACAAAATTAAAAACAAACTCAAAAACTGGCATACCTTCAAACCCAGACTTGGCTTGACCCCATGGTACCCGTGTCAGCACCCCGCCTAGACCTGGAGGTCAAAATGACCCCCCTAAAGCTGGATCTATAGTTGCCTTTCCCCGACCGTGCTTCGAGGAAAGTGCGGTGTGGTTAAAAAATTTCAATGACACAATCAGTTTTTCCCAAGGCAACTGCATTCAAATAGGTACTGAATGTTTTTAACCACACCGCACTTTCCTCGAAGCACGTTGGGGGAAAGGCAACTCTAGTTTCAGCTTAAGAGTTTGGTCTTCTAAACCAAAAATTTATTTTGATTGAAAAACGAAAAATTTAAAAGGTTACAGTCAAACTTTAAAAATTACACTGCCCAACACTAACTCATGTATGCAGTGTGTTGTAATGTTGTTTTGATGAATGAGAACGGTTTGAGAAAAAAAATTACGAAATCACACTTGTAACATACATGACCAGTCTAAATCGAAATTAAAATCAACTTTCTAAACGAAATCGAGATTCAATTTTTCGTACAAACCGAAACCTAAATCAAAATACAACAATATCCTTTTGAATTCGAATTTGAAATCGTAATACAAACCCATCAGTTATCAGACCTGAGAAGTCTATATTTGAATTCATAATCCAAAGGCAATCAAGATCGAAATTTCGTTTACGATTTCGAATGAACGAAATTTCAGATTCCGATTTCGAGCATAGTGACAAACCCTGATTCCCACCAATACTCGGGCACACCCCATGGCAGAATTTTCTC
>NIPM01000115.1:480027-512965 GCA_002738285.1 Holacanthella duospinosa | reverse complement strand
TTATAACAAATCCAGATTACATTTAATATCTACGATGAAGAAGGAGACGCAGCAACTGGTAGCCGGGTGGAGAAGAAATGCAGAATCGAATTCATTTTTACTTCTGGATCGATATCTACTAGAACTTAATAAGGCTAGCAGTTCTGTAGTGGAAAACCTTATGCAGGATTCAAATGATGGAGGTATTGCTGGTGTTGTGGCAGCTTGATGGGCTATTACTAAACTGCATACCTTAATAGATGGGCAGTTTTGGACATAACTACAGTAAAACCTGTTTGTGCAACTAAATCTGGTTCGTCAGATACAATGATAGACACTCCCAATAACGTAAAGATGCAGTTAAAGGTTCCGTTGTATTTCAAATCTAAGTTTTATTCTCTTTTTTTAGTCTTAGCGAAACAATTAACCATAGTAGTTAATTTAACTTCTGACCACGATTCTAGCAATGGTAATGAAAAAAAAACCTTTACTTCACTTAACTTTACTTTGAAGAATAAAAACTTTTAGCCAAAGTTGAAAAAGTGCCGTCCAATTATTTGAGTTTTACGTTTACCACCATATGGGAAAAGTAAGACGAGGCGGAGCATGGTTGTTGCACAAACACAGGTTTTATTGTAATGTTAAACAGTTGCACTAAAATTCTTTTTAGGTTGAAGAATGACCATTTATATGGTGCCCAGGGGCGAAAACTTATGCAGTTTAGTAACACCTGCGGTTGGATTTAAGTTGAATCCGAGCTCCAAGCTCTGAAAAATTTGAATTTCCCCCTTCTTCTCCTCCTCCTCAAAAACAATGAGAGCTCCGAGCTCCAAAGCTCTGGGCTCTGAGCTCTGAAAAATTTGAATTTTCTTCCTCATAATTGACTATGGTTGGTTATATTGATATTTGCATTCTTAGAACTGTGATTCATGTAGTAGGCACATATTTCATAAAATTCAAATTTACAAGACTAGTTTTAACGAAAGCCGAGTGTTCATTGACACTAGTTAAGACACCATAGAGACATGAGCTCATAACGTCTTTATGGTTTGTTGCTATGGTGTCGCTATATTCGCGTCGTTACCATTATGACGTCGGTAATTAATAGGGATGCACCGAAGCTTCGGCCAAAATTGGGCCGAAGGACCTCCCTCAGTCTCCGGCCATTGACCGAAGGATTCGGCCGAAGAGTTAACTATTTTTCGCGCATTTAACTGCTTGTGGTGTTGGAGAGTGATTAGGTCACGTAATTAAAACGTAGCAGAAAACTGACACCTTTTTTTATTTAGTTTTTAAATATCCTTATTCTAAATCTAATCCCAGTAGTATGTTCAAGGGGTATTTCGCGTCAAGATGGCGGCCAAAATCTATTTTTGTTCACCCTAAGACCCTAATACCCTAAGTTTTTTCACCATTCACCCTAAGTCGCTTTACCCTAAGACCCTAAGTTTTTTCACCATCCATCCTAAGTCGCTTTCACCCTAAGACCCTAAGACCCTAAGTTTTTTCACCATTCGCCCTAAGTTTTTACACCATTCACCCTAAGCCACATTCCAGAAACTTGTCTAATCATGTTTAAACCTGTCTGAGCCTATGAACACAAGTATTCTCATCCCTAAGTATTTCCACCGATCATCCTCCTAAGTCAGCAGTGTTGCTAAATTCACACTACACTAGGTATTTCCACCGACACAAGTCAACATTGTTGCTACATTACACGGAGATGTGAACCTAAGTTTGCTGCCTATCTATCTTGAAGACTTAAGGTACTTCCTACAGCACAGTCATCTATGAACCCAGGAACCTATGTATTCTCATTCTGTACAGTTGAATTCGGATACACACCCCCCACTACAAAATTTATTTTCATCAATGAAACATCCAAACTCACCAGCCATTTGACCTAAGTCTGCGATGTTGCCACATCTCGAAGACTTAAGGTACTTCCTACAGCACAGTCATCTATGAACCCAGGAACCTATGTATTCTCATTCTGTACAGTTGAATTCGGTCACACACACCCCCCACTACAAAACTCACCAGCCATTTGACCTAAGTCTGCGATGTTGCCACATCTCGAAGACTTAAGGTACTTCCTACAGCACAGTCATCTATGAACCCAGGAACCTATGTATTCTCATTCTGTACAGTTGAATTCGGTCACACACACCCCCCACTACAAAACTCACCAGCCATTTGACCTAAGTCTGCGATGTTGCCACATCTCGAAGACTTAAGGTACTTCCTACAGCACAGTCATCTATGAACCCAGGAACCTATGTATTCTCATTCTGTACAGTTGAATTCGGTCACACACACCCCCCACTACAAAACTCACCAGCCATTTGACCTAAGTCTGCGATGTTGCCACATCTCGAAGACTTAAGGTACTTCCTACAGCACAGTCATCTATGAACCCAGGAACCTATGTATTCTCATTCTGTACAGTTGAATTCGGTCACACACACCCCCCACTACAAAACTCACCAGCCATTTGACCTAAGTCTGCGATGTTGCCACATCTCGAAGACTTAAGGTACTTCCTACAGCACAGTCATCTATGAACCCAGGAACCTATGTATTCTCATTCTGTACAGTTGAATTCGGTCACACACACCCCCCACTACAAAACTCACCAGCCATTTGACCTAAGTCTGCGATGTTGCCACATCTCGAAGACTTAAGGTACTTCCTACAGCACAGTCATCTATGAACCCAGGAACCTATGTATTCTCATTCTGTACAGTTGAATTCGGTCACACACACCCCCCACTACGAAACTCACCAGCCATTTGACCTAAGTCTGCGATGTTGCCACATCTCGAAGACTTAAGGTACTTCCTACAGCACAGTCATCTATGAACCCAGGAACCTATGTATTCTCATTCTGTACAGTTGAATTCGGTCACACACCCCCCACTACAAGACCCCAAAATTTATTTTCACCAATGAAACATCCAAACTCTAGTAGCATGCGTGGACCCAAATTATTTCCACCGTTCACGGACCTAAGAACCCAAGTAACACCGCAAGCATTGACCAAAGTCTGCGGCGTTGCCACATTCCAGAAACTTGTCTAATCATGTTTAAACCTGTCATAAGCTATGAATACAAGTATTTTCATTGCCTACAGTCCACGTACCTAACAACCTAAGTAGTTCACAATCCAGCGACCCAAGTCTGTGTTGTTGCCACATCTCGCAAATTTATCAAAACATGTTTAAACCTTGGCTGAGTCTATGAACACAAGTATTCTCATCCCTAAGTATTTCCACCGATCATCCTCCTAAGTCAGCAGTGTTGCTCTTAGGGTCTTAGGGTCTTAGGGTGAAAGCGACTTAGGGTGAATGGTGAAAAGACTTAGGGTCTTAGGGTAAAGCGACTTAGGGTGAATGGTGAAAAAACTTAGGGTCTTAGGGTGAACAAAAATAGATTTCGGCCGCCATCTTGACGCGAAATACCCCTCGAACATACTACTATCCCATTTTATCTCCTTTCCAATTGCATTCTTTTTTTCCCTTAACTCCAATCAATCGCATCGACTAAAATAATTCAACATCCCTCTCACCTGTGGATGACTTATGACCAGAGTATTTCATGTCACGTGTGCAAATGTAGTGTTGCAAGTGCCAAGGTAATTGACATCTCAGCGTTGTTATATCCGAATTATCAAGATATAAATCTCATTATTAATGAGGTTTATGACTCATAATAATANGTAGTGTTGCAAGTGCCAAGGTAATTGACATCTCAGCGTTGTTATATCCGAATTATCAAGATATAAATCTCATTATTAATGAGGTTTATGACTCATAATAATAATAACAAATTGCCTGTGTGTTAATATTGTATGGAATATTTAACAAAATAATTAGTTGAATGGATGATATAAAGTAAAAACCAAGATTTTCGTAGGGTTAAATCGATTTTTTTAGAAAGTCAAATACTGCTTTAATGAGTAGTGTTCTCCATGACTCTGAGTCCCAAGGTTTTTGTGAGTCGGGAGTCATTTGATGACTGACGTTTTCAAGTTTGGGAGTCAGAGTCATGACTCTTTTTCAACGTGCGCAAATGAGACTAGCGGACTTATTTTCCTGATTTATTTTGAAATTGTATTTCTGAACTTAATACCTATTTATCTACATCTCCAATGTTGTTGGGGCAAAAGGAAAACCCATTTGAGTGGTGGAAACTGTATCAGCCTATTTACCCTCAATTTTCATCAATGCCAATAAATACTTGTCTGTCCCAGCTACACTGTATGCAATGAAAAGATGTTTTCAGAAAAGGGGAACATTTACGAAACTAAGAGAATTAGCCTTACTCCAGAGAATGGGGAAGTACTCACTTTTCTTCACCACACCTCCATCGCTTATATTTCGAATATTAAAAGCACTATATTCCATTTATTCTTTTAGGAATTGTTAGGGACAAAATGAAATGTGTACTTATCCCAAATTCCATGTCAGTTAAAATGTTATGAATAAAGAAAATGGGTTCTTGACGTTGAGACCTTTCGATAGACATCCGACATGCGCAATGAAAAACTCTTCTGCCGAAGCTTCGGTCTTCGGCCACGAGCCGAATGTGCCCTTCGGTGTATCTCTAGTAATTAATGACATTTCTGAGCACCAGGGTGATTTTAGATTGTTTGTTGTCGCTTCGCTTTATATAGAGAATTATGCCCTTCAGGGTATAATTTTATTTTTAACGCGAAGCGACAAACAATCTAAAATCACCCTGTTGAGCACCAGCTAGCTCCCTGCTTTTCTCTATAGCAATCTAGTCAGGAGCCGCTGTATGTCGTCAAGGAACCTCGATCAAATCATTGAAAAGTCTTAATTTTTTTTTCATCAATTTTTAAAGTCATTTTTCACATCGACATGGATTGCTTCTTCGTCTCAGTTGGCCGTCTCAGTCGTCCACACTTGCTTGAAGTCCCAGTCGCCGTAACTCATTCGAAAGGCAATGGATCAATCGTTTCAAAATCTGAGATTGCTTGTGTAAGCTATGAGGGTAGGGCCAAAGGAGTAACAGCGGGAATGTGGTTGGATGAAGCAAAACGACTATGTCCAGAACTGCAGACAATCCCATATGACTTCGAAGAGTACAGACGAGTGTCCAAGATTTTCTTTGAAACTGTTGCAAGGTGACTTCAACAACATTATCCGGAAGGTTTCTTAATTTTGCTTCGATAATTTTTTATGACCTCATAAACAAATCATTTCAGTTTGACTCTGGAGCTGGAGCCAATCAGTTGCGATGAGCTCTACTTAAACGCCAGACAAATTTTGTTGACTTCATCTACTTTTCCTAATCAGTTGGCTACGTTCCTGAGAACAGCTATTAAGGTAACTAATAAATGCTTTATGTTACCGCTTCTTAATACCACCCCGAACACGCTGTTAATAATTTTCGCTTAATTTCAAAATCTGTTTTTTAATAATCAAGTACTCAACCCTCCAGCTAATACATATTAAGCATTCAAATTCAGTAGTTGTGTATCGCTATCACACCCACAAGTGATTGTGTATGTCTATGAACACCTAAGTCATTGAACCCCATTTTTTTACAGAATCTCCCACAGTGTTGCCAGTTCAATAGTTATTCATTCTCTCATTCGTTATGTAAAATACTGGCAACATGGGAGGAAAAAAGTTGTGGTGTGTATAGATATACACTGCAGTGTATATACATCTCATACTTGTTTTCTATGTGATTATTTGATTCAGCAGTAATCCCAATGTGTATAAAAATACACGGATTTATCAAATTAGAGACTTAAAGATATGTACAATTTGAAAAAAATGGGACAGAATGATGGGCGGGTCATTAGGGTTAATTTAAAATTCTGGGCTCTAAAAAAATGTAAAACGTGTGTATAGGCATTCACCAAGAAATTAGCTGGAGGGTTAAGTCAGTAAGTTTAAGTAAACTATCAATGCTTTCTCTTTCTTTATCTAGGAGTCAACCAAAATCGATGCAACTATAGGAATTGGCAACAATAAACTCACTGCACGAATAGCAACGCGTATGGCTAAAGAAAATCGAAACGGAGTACTTCATTTAGCATCTTCAGATGCGAAGGAAATTATTCGAGAACTTCCAGTGAGCAAGTTACCAGGTGTTGGGTATGCAACTACGGATAAAATAAATAATGTCCACAAAATAAAATCTTGTGGAGAGTTAGAAAGTTTGAACTTACAAGAACTGAAGTCTAGTCTTGGTGAAAAAACTGGAGAGAAGCTTTATTGGTAATGTTCATAGAGATACAAATTAAAAAATCGACAAAAATTTCTAGAAAATTTTTAGGAATTCTAGAAAATTTTGTTAATTTTTGAATTTGTATCTCTGTGGTAATGTCCTCGACATCCTAAGTACCCCATTTTTGGAGCGATAAGTACAAAAAAAAGTAAGGTTTATACTAGAGTTGCCCCGAAGCTTCGGCTGTCGAATCATGGACTGTTATGCGTTTCGGCGTCGGCCGAATCTTTGTTGCTCTAATTCGGCGTTTAGGTCGAAACATTGGTAACTGGTTAAACATTGGTGACTGACACGGATTGTTTGAATTTGTAACAATAAAAGGCGCCATGATAATCCTAACGTTTAATTAAAATTATTTTCATCGGATTATGAATTATTGACCTAACGAATTATGAATTATGAAGTAACGCTGGTTCCTTCGCCTTTTTGATTGTGACCAATATTTGTTCTTGACATTCGGCTTTCCAATGAATCAAAATGAGACTCATGTGCCAACTCGATAAAGAGCTATCTACAAATTTTCAAAGCCCGAAGCTACGTTCAAATGACCCTGCATATTAAAATATATTTTAATTGAATTACACTGTTTGCAAACAGTCTGCATACTTTCATGAAAGTTTTTATAATTTAACTAATTATAAAGCTCCACCGTCTCAAATAGCAATACCCATATCAGTGGCTGTCATAAAACATGAGTAATATTGAAGTTGTCATCGATAATTGACGCAAAATGGCATAAACTGTCTGGTCATTATCGCTTCCAAAACGGGATCCTTAGGACTAGTGTTGAATTTTTATGATGTCTTCTTCAAAGTTTCAGTTTCTATTTTTATTCATAACTGGTGATTCAGGCTCTGTCGTGGTGTTGACAATGATCCAGTTAACTGTGGACCACTTCACCACGCAAAATCTGTCTCCGCTGGGTGCAGCTTTGGTGTACGGTTTTCGACAACGGCTGATTTGAATGACTTCATTAAAATTCTAGCTAGCGAACTTTCTAGACGTGCTGCTGAAAGTCGTTGTACTGGAGATAAAATTACACTCTCTTTATGGATCGTTCGAAAAGGATTTATCAATGAACCAGTGAAGCCAGGGGCTCATGGAATTGTGGATATTCATACAAGGTACAAATATAGGTTGTTAGCATAAAGTTGGTGCATTTAGTATAAGTATGATTATCATCATCTTCTGATGTGTTTCGCTTTGCCGTGCTGCCAAAATGGATTTAAATCAATATAAACTTTCGTCAGCCAAATTCCAAATTAATGTATGGTTGTATTAGAAAATTAATCAAAATCTTATTACAGAATTAAATTGAGAATAATTCTGTTTTCCATTTTACTAAAATTCGAAGTAAATTAAAACTGAAAAGTTAAAAACTTGTTTGTATTCCAAGTCCAGTAGTTTTAAGTTGCGATTACGAAAGGTCCACATTTCTCCACGTTCCGGTAGAAGACGAGAACATACAGTATGTTCCACATTAAAGTTGCCTCAGCTTTCATCGCCTTTCTCCAAAAATGATCAAGTTGACTTAACCTCAAAACTTAATAAGATCTTGAAAAATAACTCACCGAAGCGATGGTTCGTTTTTATAAATTTCTGATACTGAATTTAATTTATTTTGGACTTTGAAGATTAGATATTAATCTAACTTTTTATTCAGAAATTTACCACTGTAAACTTATGTGACCTGATGGACCATCACTGTCCTTGGGTAAGAATAAAGTTTGTAATCTGAATTGAAATACACTCAACTCAGCACTAATTTTTAAAACTCTTATGTAATTTTGTCTTTACTCTTATGTAAACTTATTCTTACCCAAGAATAGTGATACATAAACTGCAGTGTTGGGGTCTGAAAAAAAGGAATTTCATGAATACACTCATTTTCAGAGTCCAGAACAAATTAAATTCATTATCAGAAATTTATGAAAAGTACTTTCGGTGGTTTATTTTCAAGATCTTATTTAGTTTTGAGGTTAGTCTAAAAGCTGGTCAATTGACCGATCACTCAATCAAATGTTGACCTAGTGATTAAATCAAATTAATACTGATTGCCCAACCGAAAAATTTTAAGTTTAGATTGTCCGAGCTGATTTTCCATATTTTGTATTAGTGACTATGGAGTCAGAGTCATGACTCTGATTCTGACTCGAAGTCTACTTCCAAAAATCCAGGAGTATAGTCATAAGTCGGCGCCCAACATTTTGAGAGTCAGTGTCTCTCAAACTCAGGCCAAACTGTGAGTCATGGAGAACACTAGTCCTCCCAACCGAAGGAATAAATGTTGACTTCTACTTTTAACTAAAAATTATATACATCAAGCTTAAATTGGCTTAAGGTGTTACTAATTTTTGCGCTTAAAGCGAATTTTAAGAAGCCAAACTATCATGGCGCAAAGCATTGTTTTGTATCGTATCCGTACGGTGTTATAGCGCGTTTCTTGCGAATGCTAAAAGTATTGGAGCAAATCGAAATAAAAATCTCCGTGTCTAATATGACCCAGTTGGTGTTATAACGGTTCACCAAATAAGCGAAGTACAGTCAATAAATCTAATGTTTACTCAAAAAACTACTGTACACTCCTAGAAAAGATGACGAGCAAGATTTCGTTCGAGGAGTTTGGACCGCCATCTTGGATCAAGATTTTAGGTATAATTTTTTTTACTATATTCGAATGGAGCAGGCGGCAGACTCCTCCTTGTTTAAAAAAAAATGTACGTCGCAAACTTTTTTTTTTGGAAAATTTTCACATCCGAAGAAAGGTTTTTTTGGAAAATTTTCACTTCCGAAGAATGGTTTTTTTGGCGAAATTTCACGGTTTTCACGTTAACGTTTCCTTCTGGGGAACGAAAAACCTAATAAGTCAGAAACATTTTGAGTTGGGAATCTCTAATGTAAGACTGAAATTTTCACTGCCCACCCTTTGGTAGAATCCAACCTGATATGAGTTTCAGAAAGTATCGTTAAATCAACTCTTGGAAGGATATTGTTCACGTTGATTGATCAAATTAACATGATGCACAACAAATCACAGTTCAATTCAACATGTCTTTTGTTTTCAGAACACGGCAGTTGCATATTCACACCCGAGAAGTGGATATAGTCTATAATATGTCTTCGGAACTCTCGAGGTCTATTACACAAGGATCTATTCCACCAAATTATATCCGTGGTGTCAGAATTTCCCTAGATAATCTTCGACATGAGTCTGACATGAAAAGGACTGAAAAAACATTCACGCAGAAGACCATCCTATCTGCTTTTTCATCAATAAATAAAATGCGGAACCCAACCCATAAAAATGGCTTTGAGAACGACTGGGAAAGCGGTTGAGTTTATAATTTCTAGGTTCAAATCGTCTGGACATTTATTTTTATTTTTTCTATTTTTTTTGAGTATAGAGTCAGAAGTGAAGCTACGGCAGAGTCTAATAAAACCACACTCACATCAGGATTCAGATGATGAGAGTATTGAGAAGAGTTCAAACTCTCAGAATAAAGATTTTGATCAAACGACCTCACCAGTTAAAAATTCAGAGCCCCGTACAACTGTAGATCTAGATGATGTATCCTGCTCAGAGGAGGACCAAGATCATCTTGATTTTGTACCAAATTACGAAGCTTCTGATGATTTTATAGATTTGAGAAGAAAGCCGATGCCATATCTAAACGGATTCAACTTAGTTGATGACGTGAAATCTTTCCTCCGTGGTGCTATTTCTTCAAATTGCAAGCCAAATAACACAGATGGTGAAGTCTTAGAAACATATTTAACTGATGTGCTGAATGGAAATCATTTGAAAGAAGGTTGTGAACTAATTTATTGCATCTGGAGGTAGGACTTTTATGCTAGTTTTACACCGTAAAAGATTCATACGTACAAGTGCAAGACTAGGGAAAAGTTTTGTATTCCATCGAGTAACCCATACCGCACCTATCATGGAAACCCCCTTTCATGCAACGTCTCTTTCATTTGCGAGAATTCGAACCGAGTTTTAATCACGAAACCTAAGTAGCCGAAATCCTAACGGTTAATCTGATCTTTCAAGAGCGAGAATAATAATATAGTATAAACTCAAAACAGAAGTTTGACCTTCAGTGAAGGAGAGATAATTTATTTTTTGTCTGTTAGGAAAAAAATAAAACAGTATTGGGTGTCCAAATTTTGTCAGGAATTTTGAAAAATTTGTCAATTTAGGAAATATCAGAACCCGAGCATTACCAATATCCCGAGTTACGAAGTAAAGTTGACAAACTTATGGAAAAAATTACGAATGGATGGCACATTTTATCAAGAATTTTGGAAAAATATGCAATTTGGAAAATATCCGAGGTAAATACCCGAATCCGGGAATTATAAAAGTTTCCGGGTTAGGAACTAAACTTAACCAATTTGGATGAAAAAAATGACGATTGGTCAAGATCAAATTACGTCAAGAATTTTGGAAAATACCCGAAATAGGGTATTTTCCGAATTCAATTCAAAATTCCTGATATATTCTGGTACCCACTCGTAATTTTTTCCATCCAAAGTGGTGAAGTTTAGTTTCTAACAGGGGAATTATTATAAAACCCGGATTCGGGTATTCTCTTTCTCAAATTGGATAATTTTCCAAATTTTTTGACAAAATGTGCCATCCATTCTTAATTTTTTTCCATCTAAATTAGTCAACTTTACTTTGTAACTCGGAATTTTGATAATACCCGGGTTCAGGTATTTCTTATGTTCACAAATTTTTCAAAATTTCTGACCAAATTTTTCAAAATTTCTGACCAAATTTTGACACCCTGTACTATTTTATTTTTTTTCCGAACAGATCAAAAATAAATTGTTTCAAACTTGACGGATGGTCAATGCTTTTATTTTGAGTTTACACCAGGATTGCCCCGAAACGGATAAAATTCTGTTTCGGCCGAAACAAAAACAAAGGATGAACCCTATCGGCGAGGCCGAATTTTTGGCCGCTGCGTCGGCCGAAACCGCCGAATCGTGCGTGATACATATCTATCGAATCGGCTTGCTAAGAATATAACTGTCGTCAGGGTTTCATTATTTTTTGAGAATAAAACTGTCGTAAATTCATTTCATTATTTTTTTTTGGTTCGGAACGCAACTTTTGATTTCGTATTTCAATTTAACTTAATTATGACAAACTTACTAATAAACTGTGGAGTCACTAGTAGACTATTCCCACAGTTTTTACAGCCTGTTGTACAGCTATGGCCAAGTTAATCCCGGGCGTAGAAAGTCGCTTTCCCCAAAACAGATTTGAGAAATCAAGTAACGCGCAATTCAAAAGTTGGAGGGAGTGAAGTTGGCTTGTGGTTGAAAAACAACAAGCAAAATTGAAATTAAGAATAATTATTATTTATTTTATTTATTTATAATAATAATTATTAACAATAATATTATTATATAAATATAATATATAATTTATATAATATAATGTTAGGTTGTTAGGTAATATAATATATAATATTATATTAATAATATTAATAGCATAATAAATAAATATAATATAATAAATATATAATTATATATAAATATATTTATTAATAATTATTAAGAATAGATTCAAATATTTTTTTGTCGGTTAACGTTTGTCAGTTAAAAATTTCTGTCGTTTAATCGCTTTATCAATTCAGGTTCTAATATTAATAATTATAATTAAATTTATAATGGTAACATAAAAGTTAGTAGGGGTCTACCTTTTCATATTGCACACTTTCACACTTTCACAGAAGTGTGAAGGAGAAGTGCGAAACTCCTCCTCAGAAAGTGTAAAGAACCAATTACAGAAGTGCAGAAAAACAGGTCTCACCCGAAAAAATTTCACATTTGAGCACTTTCACAGAAGTCTTTACAAAAGTGTGAAAACACGCCCCAAAATTCAAAACTTGCCAATGAGACTCCATAGCGGGACAAAGTGTGAAAGTGTGAAAGTGATCAAATAATTTTTTTCACACTTGTTTACACTTCTAATTCTCCGTCAATTTAAAACGTGATTCAAAACTTCAGATTTTCGTTTCAATTGTTTTCAAGATTTTGATTAACGACAAAAATCATTTGAAACAAAATTACCTGCTCAACCTCAATTAAATTCAGGTAAATTTCATCTTCCTTTGACTCATTAGCAGAACCAAGATCCTCCAAATCGTGCAAAGCATCCTCAAATATATTGCAAATAATATTTTACTAAATAATAGTAAATAACTAAATAACTTTACTAAATAATTTAATTACTAAAACTCAAGTAGAAGTTACTTCAAAACTAGGGCTCACCCGATTCCTCTTCACACTTTTGCACACTAGTACAGAAAGAGTTGAAATATTTTCAAGTGTGAATTGTATAGAGGTCTCACCCGTTGTAGCTTCACACTCATGCGCGCTTCAACATAAAAGTGTGCAATAAAGTCATCTGTGAAAGTGTGAAACTAAAAAGGTAGACCCCTAGTATTTGATTTTTTATTAACATCGAACACAGACATTTAGCATTTCTGTTATAATCTTCTTTATAAGATATAACAAGGAAGTCTGAACGTCGCAGAAGTTAAACATACTTATTTAATTCAGATCTTCATTAAAGAACTAATTGCTCTAATGGCTTTACATAAAGTGCTAAATGATAATATTTAAAAACCAAGCAAATTTGGAGCGTAGATCGTGTAAATTGAATGGGACATGTATTAAATCTGGTAATTACCATTGATCCTCTCAGATTCTGAATTACTTGTGAATTTACAGCCTCATCAGTGAACTTAAAGCTGACAGTAGTGAAAAAAACTTGACGTGGCTAGTTCTGTTTCTGCAAACATTGAAGAAGGCAAGAATATTAATATACGAAAAATATGGGGAAAACTTCTGTTTGCCTACTACCTTCCCCTTCACTAATTCGAAAGACGGAACTGGCTGGCTCGATGAAGACTTAACGAATGGTTCTTGAATTCACTTTGGATACCAACTTTATAAAATAATTCTTAAAACAAATCTCGTCCAAAAACACATGTAATTTTTCTTACCATCTATTCCTTCGAATTACTACGATGATACAGAAGAATCATCTCTTCATCTTGCATGAGTGGTGGTTGAATGTTTGGTTTCTTGTAGCGCCAACCCTTCCAAATTGCAACAGCGGTCAATGCTAACGAATTGTCATCTACTCTGCAACGAACACTTTAGAAATAAAATACTTTTGCAACGAACACTTTAGAAATAAAATACTTTACCTATTCCCATGCCTGCCAAACCTGCTGGTAGGGTTGTTAACTTGCCGTGTCGTGGCGTGTTTACAGTATACACGATACAGAAAGATAATTTTCCATGTCGATACGAAATGGAACGAACGAATGATTTTCTTGAAGACACGCCACGGAACGAAACGATAAGACCAAAGAGAGCACGGCACGATTACAAGATTTTTTGCTAAATCTTTATACAGTTTATTCCTTATTCACACCAAAATTTAATTCCTAGAACAATTCTAGCGTAGAATTGTTAGCAAGCATAATCCAATAATATTTTGTCAACTAGAGACTCAGAGAGGTAGAATTCAGAATTTGTTTTGCTTAATATACAGGGTTATTTAAATAAGTCTGGTTGTTAGGGCATAGAGTGACATAGCGTGTGCCGCTGGTGCTGCCACCAAGTACATTACTTTAGAAAATAAAATTTTTGCACAGAATTTTCGTGGCTAACAACTCTTTCGGTTACTAGTACTCTCAGAATAGTATTACTTTAAATAACTCAATTACTTCGTTTATGTGTGCGCAGAATTTCAGAAAGAGAATAGATTGGAGCATAGGATCAGGTAAGAATTAGAAATAAATATTACAAGTATCATTTCAAATAAATAATTTTCAAAAACAAAAAGCATAATATTTTGAATTTGCTAAGTGAAGGATAAGTCAAGTGTTTAGACTTAGATCCCAGTTTATAGTGTTCCACCGGCGCATACCTCGAAACTTCTCAGCATCGTTGGCAATTTTTCAAGTTTGAATGGAGAAAGTAATTTGTACCAATAAATAACCCTCTGCACACAATTTTAAATATAGGATGAACCAAGTTAATCCGGGCCGTAGAAAGTCGCTTTCACCAAAAAAAATTTAAGACAGCAAATAAACAGCGCGAAATACAAAAGTTGTAATTAATGAAGTTAGCGTGTGTTTGAGAAAACATTCCTCTGCAAAAATTAATTTATTTAAACAAACGCCAATGCTGAAAGATGGGTAGTTGAGAGAAATACCCAACTAGAGGAATGGGGTACGATCCCTTGGCATCTATTCCACCTGACTCAACAGAACTTGCCGACCCCTCCTCTCTCTGTCTCTCTGCTTTGCTCCATTGCTTTGCATCGGAACAGATAGTTTATAGTGATTACAATAAAATTAACTTCACTTCTATCATTTACTATTGTGTATCGCCTGCACCAAGCCGTTTTTGGTGAAAGGCGAAGAAAGAAGGCCCGTTCAGTTTAAGAGGTTAAGTTGGTTCATGCTGTAGTAAACGTATACAGAAACAACTTTTGGTAAGTGCAAAAATTTTTACAAATGACGAAAGTATATTTTGTAGCCGAGAAAGATTGACACAGTGCTGGAAAATATTCTAAAACAGGAAGCCACTTTTGTTCCGCACTCTTTGCTTGAGAAAGTTCGCCTAATTTGCTTATGACCAACTTACTGTAAACCAAGAATGAAAAACCGTGAGAACTTTCACCAACTCCTTTCACGCCAAAATTTCAGTGCCGTAAACAGTATGCAAAATAATTTTTAGATAAGGTGACGTTTCTTTATAACTCGGTCAATTGTTTACCTACTTGAATGAAACTTGGATGGAATGTGTACAATTGTCTTAAGACACAGCCTGCCAAAATTTACCAAAATTGGTTAATTGGATCTTGAACTATTGCGAAATTATAAAAAAGAAAGCAGTGAAAGGCGCAAATAAATTTTAAGATAGGCTGGATTTTATTTATTTCCCTATTGATTTTGACAAAAGGGTACAGTACACTAATACGTATGTTATAACTAATACTTAATTGATCCTCCTTTAGCCAAAGCCACTTCAAAAATACGCTTCGGTAGTGACATGGCGAGACCTTGGAGGACTTTCTCTCCAACTTCACTCCAAGCATCTTTCACCGCTTCCTTTAGATTGTAAACACTATTGTACTGTTTGCCATCAGCATATACCTTTCGCGCAAGTATTCCCCAAAGATTCTCAATAGGATTTAAGTCCGGAGAAAGTGCTGACCACTCCATAACTGGGATACCTAGATGTTGGNTCCAAAGATTCTCAATAGGATTTAAGTCCGGAGAAAGTGCTGACCACTCCATAACTGGGATACCTAGATGTTGGAGAAAGTTGCTGGTTGACTTAGAAGTATGGCAGGACGCCCCATCTTGCATAAATACACCATTTCCATTTCCCAATTGTTCAAAATTAGGCAGAAAACAAGTGGCCAAATGGTTTTGGTATTGAGCGGAATTTTGTTTTGGAGTGGCGAAAGCTAACGGCGACTTTCCAAAGTAGGAAAAAGTACCCCAGATCATGAACGATCCACCCCCACATTGTCGCCTGGATAAAAGTAACTCTTCCTTCCGCAAGTCATACCAATATGAGGAGAAACCATCCGGGCCGTCCAGATTNCGCCTGGATAAAAGTAACTCTTCCTTCCGCAAGTCATACCAATATGAGGAGAAACCATCCGGGCCGTCCAGATTTCGTTTTTATTTCATCGCTCCAAATGACACTTTTCCAACTTTCACTCCGAGAAATGTTTTCTCTAGCAAACTTCAATCGTCTCTCCTTATGGCGCGCGGTTAATGAAGGCTTTTACATACGTTTTTGGAATTTGACTTGGCCGGATGCTTTCAAATAATTCCGAACGGTTTGGGGCGTGACATCAAGGTTGAGGTTGTATTTGATTTTGGCAGCAGAAATTGAGTTATTACTTGCCTCTCGCAGAATTAGCCGGGTAGTAGCAGGTGAAAGTTTATTTTTTGCGCCTCTTTTCTTGAGTTTGATAGTTTTTTTTTTTACTTTTTCAAGTAATTCCAAATTGCGCAAGTTGATCGTTTCAACATTCTACCAATTTGCACATTTGAATGACCTTGAGACACCAAAACACTGACCTGTCCTTTCTCAAAATCTGTAAGTGCTTTCCCTTTCCCCATTCTGATAATTGAAAGATAAAATTATATATATATTATATATATTATATAAGTTAACATAAGTGAAGTTAAGTTTTAATTACTAACTTCGTGTAAGTAATTAAAACTGCTGAAATTACCTTGGATATTTTGCAGAAAGTTGCACAATATCACAGAATCCGCAACCTGTCTTAAAATAATTTGCAACTTTCACCGCCAAAATTTGAATTTTGAGCAAATAGTGTACTCATGTATCAATTTTCCCAAAGTTTAAACATGCTAAATTTCTAGATACAGTAAGGTACTCCCACTCAAAAAATCATATTGAGATTGGGTCATAATAGCCTAAGTTATTCATTAGTTTTAACCCTATCTTAAAATTATTTTGCATACTGTACAAACAATGTAACAGGCCTTTGGCAGCTTTTATAATTTATTTAAATTTCTTTATAACAATGAAATTTCGTATAATTGCATCAACTCATGATCTCCTACGCTAACAATTTCATCCTTGAATTGAATATTTACATAATCAAATTAATAAGGTATGGTTTAAAGTATTTCCTATCTAAAAATCCACTTTTATTAGTGAAGGTCGTTTCCAACATTAAGTTTAAATAATATTTTATACAACATTGTCAAAGCTTACCACGAGTTACAAACATTTCAGAGTTAGATGAATCTGTTCATCATCCGCAGAATATATTAAATTCTGAATATTTCGTTCCAAAAACGCTCAAAGTAATCTAATATTTAGGTCACAGATTGCGACCGTGAGCAATAAATTTGTAATATTATATTGACTGAAATTCAGTTTCTGCGACTAAACACTTTGCAGCATACTGTACAATAAAAAGAAGTGCAGTCGATCACTCTGTGCAGCCATTCAATTAATTTAGGAGTTTTGGTACAAATTTTTTTTCAGAATTTACTATTTACTGATGAACAAAACTATTTATTCTTTTCTTCAAAGAATCTTTCTTTATCTTTTAACAAAATCTTTTTATTTTTGATTTAGGGTAAAAAATGTAAATTTTTAGATTTCTCTTAATTAAAAATTATTTTCAAAATCTAAAACCCTTTAATTCTTAGTTAACTAATTGGATTAAGCAAATATTCAAATCAAAGGACTAAGATTGGTTTGCGGAGTGGATCATGTGTGGATTAAGNCTTAATTAAAAATTATTTTCAAAATCTAAAACCCTTTAATTCTTAGTTAACTAATTGGATTAAGCAAATATTCAAATCAAAGGACTAAGATTGGTTTGCGGAGTGGATCATGTGTGGATTAAGTAATACGAAATTTTAATGTTATAAATAAATTTAACTAATTTACAAAAGCTACCCAGGGCGTCACTTACATTAGACGTTGTCGGCACTGAAATGTACGAGAGAAACGAGTTGGTGAAAATTCTCAGGGTTTTTTTTTATTTTTGGTTCTACAGTACCTCGCCAATTCAATATTTTCCTGTCAATTGAGTGTTTATTTTATAAAATGAACACGCGAAAGTAGGGTAACAAAAAATCAGGATAATCAGGTCTCTAGGATAGAATAGATAAATATTATTTTTTGAAAATCAAGAGTTATCGAACATAATTCTGAGACAACAGTAGAGAAAATGCGTCTAAGAATTATATTTGAAAAATTTAATTGTCAAATCATCACTTTTTACCCTTTGGAATTAGAAATCTTATGTCCTTTAATAAAACTTGCGGTGACAAAAAAAATTTCTTAGTATATCGTGTCTGACGCAAAAATTCTCTTAAACTAAGCAATTTAGATATAGGTAAACTTATTACAATTATCATTGGTATTTATTCATGATGTCACTCATACTATTTTTATTAAGGTCATAGGTCAAGTGTTCGAGTTTTTGATTTTATAATGAAAAATGGAAGAAAGAGATAAAAAAGAGATAAGGAGAATACAGCAAAAACATTTGTCATATATTTTCTATATGGCCTTTTTTGGTTTGAGAGATGGAATGTGAAGGGTATGTTCACTTTACTTATAAGATTTTTTTTAAGTTTTTACAACAACCACAAACACTGTAGGTGTCCATAGTTTAGTGGTTAAACCATGTGAGTTTGGTGGGCTTCGTCGGAGGTTCAATTCCTGGTGAGCGTTGTTACTTTTTTTTCTCCAAAATGATAAAAAAACATGATTTATTTAATGATATCATTTGCTTAAATCAAGTCATCTTGTTAATTTGTGTCAGAGTTGCCGCAGTTTCAGGTTCGAAAGCAGGTTTCAGGTGCAGGTTCAGGTGTAGGTGCAGGTTCAGGTACAGGGTGGACCTGAACCTGCTTGGTAGATTCAGGTTCAGGTCTTTAAATTACCTGAACCTAATAAAGAAGGTGCAGGTTCAGGTTACCATGTGCCGGAACCTTCATAGCAGGTTCAGGTGCAGGTACAAGTTCTAAATAATAGAACCTGAAATCAAGACTCAAAACTCAAAAGTTGGCAAACTCTTGAAGTTGGGCTAAAATTGCCCATCTCTGGTATTTTCGTGGTGGTACTGGAGTTCGGAATCGTGTATTTTGACTTATGTGAATGTGAGTCGTTTGTGAATTGACAATCCTTCTCAATCAGTGAATTCACCTGATTAATCCTGCTGCTCAGTGTTAACAAAATTGACATGTTGAGTGGAAGTAACAGGGATGGAAACAGTGGGGTGGAACTGATACTTCTCGATGATGCATCCGAAGTGGAAATTGACGCAAGTAATCTATCGTCAAATTCTCGTGTGGAAGATGCGCCTAAGTCTAGGAAAAGATCAACTATATACGCTAATTACAACCATGAACCTGTTTACAAAAACTACTCGTGCAAATACTGCAGATAACTAATTTATAATAACTTTCATTTAGTTGGTTGGATTCAACCAATCGGGCAGTAATAAAACTTTTAGTTACACAATTTTTAATCCTAGCACTTCCATTAAAGAAGACAAGAGATATACGGGGAACTTGATCAAACATATTCAAAGGGCACATCCAATGTTTTCGGAGGCCGGTAGCAAACAAATGACACTTAGTAAGTTCATTGAAAATGGAAGCCAAGATTTGAAAAATTGATAATCGTGAGTAGTTATGAGAACGTATAAGACTTATAAATATATATATATGCTGTTTAAGATATGCCATATATGCCATATGCCATATAAGACTTATAAAATATATAAAATAATTTCTACTCATATTCTACTCTGATGTCACATATCGGATCAAAAATTTGAAACGAAAACGAAACGCAACGGTAGTTACCGTTACGATTTTGGAACAAAACGTTGGCATCACTACTCGTGGGACGAGCTACCAGGTCAAATCGGTCCGGAAAATAAATTCCAATCGGAAATTATGTATTAGATGCAGGAAGTCATATACCCAAACCTCTCAAAGATGGCGCTCGACTATCTAGCAGCTTCTGGGACTGGTGTCCCTTGTGAAAGCGACCACGGATGATCCCTGAGACAGTTCGAACCTGTATATGTCTAACTCCCGTTTCTTACTTAATGTCATTTGTCCTTCATTCGAATGAAATGCAGTATGATTGATGAATTTNATGTCTAACTCCCGTTTCTTACTTAATGTCATTTGTCCTTCATTCGAATGAAATGCAGTATGATTGATGAATTTTGCAACAAATTTTGCAAACATCTTAATTGTCAAGGTGAATTGGATTGCAAAATTTGTTGTAAAATTCATCAATCATACTGCATTTCATTCGAATGAAGGACAAATGACATTAAGTATAAAACGGGCGTAAAAGGTTAGATCAAATCAAAGGACGTGAACACCTTTCGTGACTGTTTTAAGATCAGTTCAAGATAAAATGCTTGGAAACATTTAATTATAAACTCCATACATTGGACAATAAAATCCAGCCACTGAAAAATTTCTGAACCATAATTTCAGTATATATTTTTTTTGTTTCAGGTTCAGCTGCAGGTTTTCAGGTTCAGGTTCAGGTTCAGGTTCAGGTTCTTGAACAACCTGAACCTGAATGGTAGTATTAGGTACAGGTTCCTTATGGACCTGTACTTGAAACATCAGGTTCAGGTTTCTGTTATCTACAACCTGCAATGCAGGTTCAGGTGCAGGTTCTAGAAGAACCTGCACCTGCGGCAACTCTGATTTGTGTGCAAATTTTTAGAAAATTAAGACATGAAGGATAACTATATACACTTAGATTAGAAAACTTTAGAGATTTATTGGAGTTATTTTCATTGAGGTCAGAGGTGACCTTTCATATTAAAGTGAAGTTTGCTAACAATCTTAAAAGCTCTTAAAATCCTGTTCATGTCTAAAAAATCAGTTGGCTGGTTGTTATGGAGTAAGAATATCGGTCAATCAGTCCGAGGTCCGATTCATAGTAAGGGTATTATTTTTGTCCAATATTTTTTTGGTAAACTTGGCATACGACCCCAATGAATTTCGAGTGAGCTTGGCCTATATATGACTCGAATATTTTTGGTTGAACTTGGTATTTGAACCCAATATTATTTTGGGTAAACTTGGCAGTAGTGGGGGGTTCCTGCTTTAGGAACAGAACCAAAGGAGAAAGCATAGGTTTATCTGTCGTAAAATATAATGTAGTGAAATCAAAATACAATACACATTTAACCATTAGTTAATGTAAAAATCATATCAGTAGCAAAAATGGAGTCGTACGAGAAATATCGTGCCAAACAAAGTACGAAAATCTCCAGCAAATTTGAGGCACGTAGGGTAGAATTAGCATTACAACTTGACCAAGTGCTAGAGTTTAAAACAATAAAGCAACGAAGAGAATCGAAAAGGCGTATGCAAGCAACTCAAGACGAATTTTTACAACTCCATTATGATATAAGAAATAGGGATCCAGAAAAGCGCTGTGGAAAACCATGTTGGGTCTGTGTGGCACTAGCAAACCTAGGATGCGATGTTAAAACAGACGTGTCTCAGCCCTCTAGAAAAAAGAAAACGGAAAGTATATTTAGACAACCAAGGTGATATATACATCAGTTATAAACATGGCGTCGACTAAGAACGTTGTCCAAATGAACAAACAATGTAGAGCACGAAAACCTCAAGAGATTAAAAACAATTTACAACGAACAGATTCAAAAAACTTACAGAGCGCATGTATACAACTGCACTATGATATAAAGAAACATTGGCATCGCTTCAGAAATATACTGTGGAAAGCTGGACGGGACTGCAAGAAACATGTAAAATTTTGTTGGGAGGGTATATAATGAATAACTGAAAAATTTCCAAGGCAGTATCAATTCATCATTACAATGGATAATTTTTACGTGCACCTACAAAGTGACTCCTCACCAGCCTATTTTCCAGACAACACAATATCTAATTTCAGAAATCAACTATCAGCCCCATTAAATCTCGACACCAATCTTTATAAAGTTGCTTTGGCAGAATGCACTAATACATTCAAAACCCCATATTTGAAGAAGGGTATAAAAATATGGGACCAGGTTGATTATGCAGGTGTAGATGACATTATATTTACTTCATCATCCCAAACTTCCCTTTTTCACTGGACAATTCCAAGTATACCAAGATGGATCCAACGTATTCATATGAAATTATCCCAACGTCACAGTTTCGTATGCAAGTCTACCAAGCCTGATACAGGGAATAACCATTGGACTGTTGTTAAATATGCATCAGTTCCTGTATATGCAAGACAGGATATTGTATCTTTTGGTGACCTAGTCCAAAATATTGATTACGAACTAACAGCATTTTTTTATAAAATGGCTCAAAGAAAACATCAAGTTGAGAAAAATTTAATACTTCATAATGCATCACGAGTCGAAGCGAAACATGTAAAGGACCTGAAATTTTCTGATGTTGCCAATACGTTTATGGCACACGATCCACAACTAAATCAACTAGATGACATGCAGAGATTGTATAACAAGGATTTTGTAATACGTTTTAAAACAAACAAAACTGCAGTTTGTCCAGCTGGATATTTGTTGTTTACAATCACTCTTTACGATCAACATTTGCATATAGACTTTTTGAAAGTAATGAAACAGGGAAGTTTCATTGCACTCAAATATTATAGTGGAAAGGGTGAAAATACAAATCACATTCTTCTAGATCCCAAAATTAGTGCAATTCTAGGAATGACAGAGACAAGATATATTGTCGACAAAAAGGATTCGTCATTCGAAAGTGAATATGTGCTAGGACGCTTCACCCATCAATTTAACTATGGACAAACACGGATGTTCATATATGCAAACATTGTTGACAATCAGCACATTGGAAGTCAGATGGCACCTGTTTTGAGAATTGTAAACTATAAAGGACAAGATGGTGAAGTTACAACTCATGAATTCCAACATTTGCAGTATTTACCATTATCCTCGTCACTAATCGGTTACATACATATGTAAATAAGAAGTGAGACTGGCGACAATTTACCATTCGACTCTGGAACGTTCGCGGCAACACTTCATTTTCGTCAAAGAAGATACTAAAAATGTATAACTACGACGTATAAATTCTACAGTCCTCAATATGGTGAAGGAACAGAAGAAAAAATTGTGTACTATAGACCAAATTTACTACGACAACATGGGTCTGGATTGGGATCCTTTTTTAGTTCACTGGGAAGATAACTACTACCACTAGCAAAAAAATTCATATTACGACACGCAAAAACAGTCCTCAAAAATGTCGCCAGAGATGTTTTACAAAATGACAAAAATGTCATTGATAGTCTACGAGACAATTCTATACAAGCTATAAAAGATGTTGGGAAGCAAATATTAAATCAGTCAGGTTCAGGTGTTCATCAGACGCACACGAATTTGAAACGTAGAGTAACCAACAACTTGAAGGGTGGAAAATCTAAGAAGAAACGCATTACTACAAAAAGAAAAAAGATAAAGAAACATCAAAAATCAATATTTTAAAAATGGCTCGTAGAAATCCTAACAGGGCTCAACGAATTGATTATTTCCGTGCAGAAACTGATTTGTTTACAGAACCAGGATATGATATTACAATAAATTCATCAACAATAGTTGAATGTCATCCTTCGAACAGTGTATCTGAGCGTACTGCTCCAATCACTTTTTTTATTCAAGGCAATGATTTACAGTACATTGATTTTGCTGAGTCAAGACTTTATGTGAGAGGAAAATTTACTAGACCTGACGGAACTAATCTTGCATCTGTTGTTGATCCAGACATCCTAACATATGCACCAGTTAACAATTTACTTCATTCAATGTTTGAACGTGTTACCGTTCATCTCAACGAGATGGAAATTACGAGTAAATGCAGTCACTATCCTTACAGGAGCTACATTGAAGATTTCTTGGGATTTTCTAGAAATTTTAGAAAGTCTATGGGTGAAGCAGCAATGTTAACAAAGACAGATTCTGAGATTAGTACTACAGACGCAGGATGGCTAAAACGAAAAGATTTGGTGGACGGTAGTAAACTTTTTGAAATGGCTGGAAGACTACATACTGAATTATTCACACAACCAAGATTTTTAATTTCTGGTATTGATGCAAGAGTCCAAATCTACCGAGTACCAGATGCCTTTTGCATTCATTGTGTGGGATCGGGAGCAATCAATGTCAAATTTGAAATAATGGAAGCGAAACTCTTGATCAAGAAACATACGCTACTTCCTTCCATTCAACTAGCACATTTGAAAAATTTGGAAAGTGGAAATCCTGCCATCTATCTTAATCGTATGGTTGACATGAAATCATACTCTCTACCAATTGGAACCTTTCAAAACACCAATAAAAATTTAATCATTGGACATCTGCCTGATAGAATTGTGGTGGGTATGGTGGACAGTACAGCACTTCATGGATCATATGGAACAAACCCTCTTGTCTTTAACCATTTTGGTTTGACGCAACTGAATGTAAAAGCTAATGGAGAAACAGTGACTGAACAAACTACAGAGATGGATATTGAAGAAAACAAAGCTGTGCTGTCATATTTATCTTTGTTTGACAACCTTGGAATAAGTAATTGCGACAGTGGAATTGATATTAAACTGAACGAGTACAAGAATGGAAAATTTTTGCATGTATTCAACATTCGTCATATAAGGATACATTTTGCCTTCCAAAATTTGGCAACGTATCAATTAATCTACGTTTCAAAAGTGCAATCAGAAGTACTATATCAGTAGTGGTGTACGCTGAATACGAGTCAGTCTACTACATACACAAGGACAAGCAAATATATTTCAAAGACTACTCAAGAAAATAAAAAATGAATACCATGGAGATTTATAACATGCAAAGAATGCTAAAAGAAAGACGATGTCAGTATGACGTCANAAATGAATACCATGGAGATTTATAACATGCAAAGAATGCTAAAAGAAAGACGATGTCAGTATGACGTCATCCCTGCTGATCACTTGGATAGTTTGAAAGTAAACATTTATCCTCTATTCTTGTGTATAAATAACCAAACTTCAGATGAAGATGGAGAGCATTGGATTGGATTACACGTGAAACGGTTGGGAGCTGAATTGGAATTCTTTTGTAGCTACGGTCCGGGAATTGGAGATTATTCTACGCATTTTACCAACTTTGCACTGAGGCTGGGTGTCAACGTGTTAGAAAACAAACAATGTCTACAGGGACCAGAATCAAATTTATGTGGACATTTTGTCATTTTTTTCTTGTACAAGAGATTTGTTGGATGTCTATTCTCTACTATATATTGTATTTTAAATAATAATTATAACAAAAACGACAAAATTGTTTTTAGGTTAGTACAGAAACTGTTTATTAATTCAAAATCAATTACAAAATGTACTACAAATCATGTAATTCAATGTTGTAAAAAGAAATAAAAACAAAACAAAACATAAATTCTATTGTAGTTTTTGCCATTTTATTTTCTTGGACCTAGTCGTCAATGGAATGTAAATATTTTCATCTGGTAGTTTGATTGTAGAGTAAACTGGTTTTGAAAATATGGAGCGAGGAATAATTCCTTTTTGTATTTCACCAATCACTTGATCCAAACCAATTGCTTGATAAGGGGCTATTGAACCCGATAGAGAGCGAAGTATATCGGTGTAAATTGATTCATGTATAGGTACTCCACTTATAACAACCTCATTGGTAGCATTTGGTACAATATCCAGTTTCTTTAAATGTAGATATATTAGTGGTGCTTTTGCATTATCTACATGTGACAGTGGAGAGGAAAAATTTGTTCCAGTCTTGTTACTAATCTTTACTGTATCCTTTGGTTCTTGATCTTTTGACACATCTTTTACCATGATTGGTATTTTGTTTTTTCTTTCAACTGAATTTATAAGTGCACGATTCGCGTCTTGGTACAATAATATTTTCAAATCGTCTGCGATACGATCATTTAAAAACGACTTTGGTTCTCTGACATTCACGTCTTCAGATTGTTTGCTCTGTAATTGTAATTTGTGGTAAAGAGCTTCCGGCACGAGTTTCATACGTTTAGCCATTACAAATTTGCAGCCAGAAATGAAAGTACAGCAGGAATTAGTGCAGGTGAAAATCCACCACTTTGAATCAAAAGCCTTCTAGTTGCAATTGGTTGTGGGTTTGTAAAGGCCAACTTGTTCAACGACACCCTGTATGGTTTTAATCGTCTTATCGTCTTTTGATTTACTNCAATTGGTTGTGGGTTTGTAAAGGCCAACTTGTTCAACGACACCCTGTATGGTTTTAATCGTCTTATCGTCTTTTGATTTACTGCAAAGTTTTGATTTGCAACATTCAAAATTGCTTCACGAATTGCTTTCAACTCGTCGGTGGTTGCCGTGGTAATGAGAGCATTACGCTTTTGTAGTGTGGTTTTTATCAAATCTTTTGAGGAATTTTTTGTTACGTATAATTCTTTTTGTAACAGCCATGTTTACTGTTTTATGGTTGAAATTGTACTGTCTCTTGTTTTTACAAGTGACGTCATATAAAAGAATATGTATGACGTTTCCATAAACTAGTATACAGTCTACCATGGAGGATATAACAAAAGCATACAAGGATACAAAAAANTGTATGACGTTTCCATAAACTAGTATACAGTCTACCATGGAGGATATAACAAAAGCATACAAGGATACAAAAAATCCAGGATCCTATTCAAGTGCAAACAACTTTTATAAAACAAATAAATTTATAGGAAAGAAGAATGTGCAAGAAACTCTACTAAGAGTCAAAGGATATCGTCTACATTTCCCTTCAAATCGAAAAATTCCACGCAGATTAATTTACNAAACTCTACTAAGAGTCAAAGGATATCGTCTACATTTCCCTTCAAATCGAAAAATTCCACGCAGATTAATTTACATGCCAGGTCAAAATAATCAGTGGGGCATTGATTTAATCGACATACAAAAATATAGCAAGTCTAATTATGGAAANCTAAGAGTCAAAGGATATCGTCTACATTTCCCTTCAAATCGAAAAATTCCACGCAGATTAATTTACGTGCCAGGTCAAAATAATCAGTGGGGCATTGATTTAATCGACATACAAAAATATAGCAAGTCTAATTATGGAAAANTGCCAGGTCAAAATAATCAGTGGGGCATTGATTTAATCGACATACAAAAATATAGCAAGTCTAATTATGGAAAACGTTACATTGTCGCCATAGTCGATTTCTTTAGTAAAATGGCATGGATGGAAACTATTCGTAAAAAGACACGTGAGCAAGTATTAGCTGCTCTGACATTAATAACTGAACGCTCTGGTAGCAAGCCAACTTATCTACAATCTGATGAGGGAAAAGAATTTATGGGGAAACAAATGAAACAATTTTGTTTGGATAATAATATTAAAAAATTTGTGGTACATTCACCTCACAAGTGTTCCTTTGTGGAAAGGTTCATTCGAACGATATTTCAACGATTTTCACGTTATATGACGGAAAATAATACAAAACGTTTTGTACAAAAGCTTCTACAGTTTGAAAATGGTTATCAAAATTCCTATCACAGAAGTATCAAATGTACACCATCCAGTGTAAATAAAGAAACAGAGTCCCGAGTTTGGAATAATTTGTACGGAAAACGAAAATCTACTTCCAGTCTTGCAATATTAAACATTGGATTAAATGTACACGTTGTTCGTGAAAAAAGTGTATTTGAAAAGGGTTACTCTACAAATTTTGAGGACAAGCTATACCAAATTGTTCGGGTAAAAAATACAAACCCAGTGACATGTCGTTGGTGACCAAGATGGAATTTTAAAACGGAGTTACTACAGACAAGAAATAGTGTTAAACAAATAGCGGTAAACAAACTTTAAAATATTATTAAATTATATACTCAACATACGATTCTTTTAAGAAAACTTTATTTTCTAAAATACTAACAAACTATATTATGAAAATTGTTTTTGGTAGATTGCCTTGTTTATGTACACGACTGCCTCTTGCATTTCCGCAACTGGTAAATTATTCGCCAACCATTAGTTGCAAATTGACTTGATTAGCTTCTTACCTTCACAGTTCAAAGTGAAGTTGACGTACATGTCTTGACCCCTTGTCGATTGTCGCGGTTTCCGTTTCATATGAATTGTAATTGGTCCATGATGTTCTCGCTTTGTGTACCTAGTTTCCAAACTCACTGATTGGAGGTTGAATCTCAGGCTGTCCAGTCTGTATACTCAAAGGAATCATATCCGTAGCAATATCTTCAGTATTTGAAACTGTAGCATAGTCCAAAGTTTGTAAAACAATTGGGGTTTTTTCTATTGTTGGCTCCATTTCAATAACAACGTGGCCCAAGCCATTGAATCCATGTTTACTCTGTTGAACTATTTTAAGTTTACGACTTATCGAGATTTGAAACAATTTGTCCCTTTTATAACGACCAAGTCAGATGGACTTTGTACCCAAATTAAAATAAACTTTGTACCCAAAATAAAATAAATATTGCACCCAAATTAAACTTAATTTAAATAAACTTTGTATGTAAATTAAGATAAACTTTGTACTCAAATTAAAATGAACCTTGTATCCAAATGGACTTTGTACCCAAATTAAAGTGGACTTTGTACCCAAATTAAAGTGGACTTCGTACCCAAATTAAAATCAACATTAAATTTTTCTAAATCACTACCAGTTATTTAATACACAGTACTCTAGTAAGTGTGCTGACTAAGTGAGTTCTGGTCTGCACACTTACTTTTTTCGGTTCGATTCCCACCCATAATAAATCGGATCATTTCCAAATTTCTTAGTTAATAATCCACTATAAAAGTAATAAATTAGTTTTCACATTTCTCAGTTACAATTTTAATTTTGTTGGAGCAATATCTAAAAATGGATACAAAGAAATTTACGACAGGGCAACGTTTTGAAGAAAAACGTAATAAGCTCGTCGACAAAATTACAGACCTTGATAAAATAGATTTGTTAAAAATGAACTCAAAAGGACTGCGTTTATTTAAACGAAAGTAGAATAAAGTGGAAACGGAAATTGTGGATATTCATTAAAAAAAACACGTGTTCCAAAAGGTGAGTTTTTAAAAGGAGTATGGTCGACCCCACTTATGGCCCTATGGGCCATATATATGCGTCCCATAAGGACGCATAGTATATGCGCTCTGCGCATAGGTATGCAGCCCATAAGGCTGTATAAGGACTATGGCCATAGGTCATATTATATGAGCTATGCGCATAATTATTCCACCAGTAAGGTGGCATATGCCCCACAACGCCTTATTTAAACATTTCTAAATTGTTATTTTTAGGTTTGGATTGTGTCCAAAAATGTTGGATATGTGGAGTTATAGCAAGTCATTCTGCAAGTCTAAAAACCCCAAACTTGGTAGAATAATGTGTTAGTTTAATTTTGGGTATCAACATGGAAGGTATCGAATTTGAATATCATCTTCATGCACCATTTTGCATGACAATATCTGGCTGTGCACAATCTGAAAAATCAACACTTACATCACAATTTCTACAACGACGACATGAATTAATTGACGTGCCAATTGATGATATTTTGTATTGCTATACTGAATATCAGGAAAAGTTTTTTAATTTACTCAAAGAAAAAATACCCGAAATAAAGTTCCACAAAGGACTCCCAGAAGAATTGGCTAATCCTCTTGATGATCATCAAATTATTATTTTAGATGATTTAATGCAAGAAATTTCAAAATCAAAAACAATTTAATGTGCATTTACAAGAACGTCACATCATCGTAATGTCAGCATCATATTTTTGACACAAAACTTTTTCGAAAAATCACTAAGGACTTTGATTTTAAACTGCCAGTACATTTGTTTAATGAAAAATCCACCGCAAACAAATCAAGTATATTGTATCGGACGTCAATTATCTGGTGGGAAAAAATACAGTGTTTGAAACTGCATATCAAGATGTAATGAAAAAACCATACGGACATTTATTCGTCGACTTGCATTTACGACAAGATAACGATTACAGAATTCGTGACTCAATTTTTCCAGAGTGTTGTACAGTATATACATCATTATAAAAATGGATACGGGTATTGTCACAGAGAGTGTTAAAATTTCTCAAGGACCAATGTTTAAATCATTTGTGACACTGGAATCACGTTTAAAATCGTATGCAATCTGGAATCATACATCAAACACAACTGAATTGGCAGCTGCAGGATTTTTTTATTTGGGAATTGAAGACAAGGTACGCTGTTTTTATTGTGGAGATGGAATTTATAAATTTGAATCAACTGATGACCCTTGGACTGAACACGAAAGATGGACGTCATATTGTCCTTTTATATTATTGGTGAAAAATTTATCCCCAAATCAAACTGATGCCACTATTGTTTGTAAAATTTGCTTAGACAAACACTGTAGTGTTGTATTTTTCCCTTGTCGTCAGTTTGTCACGTGCAATGTATGTGCTACAGCCATTTGAAAATGTATAATTTGTAGAAGTCAAATTTCAGATATTGTTAAAGTTTATTTATCTTAAGATTTTTTTTTTTTTTTTTTAATACAAACTTGATTTTATTTTCCTAATGCAAATATAAAAAAAAATTAATATTAAAAGAACAGAAGTGGATATATTGAAAAGCAAGTTAAAGATAGAAAATTTCTTCCAAATGCTTTCCTTTTGGAAGAGTGCCCAAAAAGGAAGTGGCGTTTCCTCGTTGAATACCTAGACTTATTCGCTGAATCAGAAACGATGTAGCACGAGGTTCTCCGGAAGCGATTTGAATGTAATTGCCAATTTTCTTAATCAAGTTCAGACCTTTGGGTCCCCATACTCCGTTTGACTCGACAGCGATAGGAACGAAAGTGAATTTATTCTCTGGCAGAAAGTTGTATTTTTTAATCTTCCTCTCGTCAGCAATGATAGTGGCAGCACCAGGGTCTTGTTTGGTGTATGAGATGTATGAATGGGCGAATGTATCCACACAAGTGAAGTGCCAGACCAATTGTTTTCCTCTACACCAGGGGACGAGTGTCATTCCATCTGGGTGTTTTCCGTCTTGTCTTGAAAGACCTGGAGGTTCTCTAATGCTTGGAAATCCGGCTGAACGAAGGGATCTGAGGATGATGTCGTTTATCCCGTCGTGTCTTGCCAATCTTCCAGAGGCTTTCTTGCATGAAAGACCATGACGACCTGTTTCTTCAACTTCTAAACCACAAGAACAAAAGTGAGCAGAACAAATTAAAGAGCCAAGGCGTATCGCGCAAGAAATTCTAAAAACTTCATCAGAAAGAAGGGTTCCAAGTTGGGGGGAGGGTAATGACTCTAACCAAGCGCCGGCTTCTTGATTGGTAGAGGAAAGAATTCGCGCTAGGTCTTCATCTGAGGAGCATGTAGAAAGGATAAAGTGGAAGTGATTTTTAGATTGAGGTTCTTCCCAAGTTTTCTGGAATTTTTTTAAAGGACATTCAGGGAGATTCTCAGAGTATTTTAAGGTCCAAAGGTTTTCTGCAGTCTTCACAGAAGGGTCGATTTGAAAATTGTTAGGGAGCAAGGCAGACACTAAAGGTTCAACACTGTTGAATGACGCGAGAAAGCACGGAATCGCCATGTCAACTGCGTGTTTGATCCCAAAACCGCCTTGTCTGATAGGGAGTGATGATTGAATCCAAGCTTGATCTGAGAGATTTGAGTTAATTATGTTTTCAAGAATAATCTTCAGCATATCATCGTATAAAGTAAGGCTCTCAACTTCTTTCCAAGTTGGGGAGCTTCGGAGAAAAAAGATTAAACGCGGAATGGCAATGGATTTTTGAAGAAGGAAAAAAGCAAAATGTTTGGAGATGTTCCAGAGACGTTCTCCAAAAGTTTTGAGTGGATCAGTTTTTTGTTGTAGGCAATCTCGAATCGCTTCGTTTGAAATTGGTGTTCCAAGAAGAGAAGCTTTAGATAATTCCATCATTTGAATTCCCGGAACTATTAGTTCAAGATTAGAGATAATATTTTTGAGTTCCCTCCCTTCACAATTTCCAAGAATGGTGGCTTCACATTTAGAAAAATTTGGGGATAATCCAACTTCTTTTGCTAAGTGAAAAATTTTCTCTAAATCTTCAAAAACTTTGGTTGGAGAATCAGCGATGGTGCAATCATCTAAATACCAGACAATAAATTCGGAGGCAATTTGTTCAATTATGGGTTGGACGACGAGACTTTTTTCTCGTCCAGGCTCGCCTAGAGGTTGCTGAACTCCTCGATCGGAGAGAATGGATGTTTCTCCATAAAAAATTTCACTTGGAAGACGGTAGCATTGGTGAACAAAGTTATATATTGCGGGAAGTCTGATCTTTACTCTCTCCAAGAGCGTATCTCTTCTGATTTCGTTGAAAGCATTCTTAAAATCTATTTTGACAAAGATTTTGACAGAATCATGGAGATTGGTGAAATAAGTTCTAGCTGCATGAGCTCCGGCTTCTGCACCACCTTGGACACCTACTCCAAGTTGATTGGGAAGGAAGTCTTGAGAGAGGGAACCAGAAAAACGCTTGGTTATAATTTTAGCTGCTAGTCTTCTCCAAGTATTTCCTATCACGATTGGACGAATGTCTCCAGTCTTTTTCATGAGTGCAGTTAAGGATCCTCCGTAAAGGATTGGTGCTTGCGTAAGTCCTTGAAATGGAGAAAGCATCAATGTTAACAGTTTCTTTATTGATTCTAATAAATCTTTTAAGTTGGCTGCTGTTTGACTAATTAAGTCCTTGAGAATTTGTGGACGAAGACCATCTAAACCTGCAGCTGAACCGGGTTTGAAGGAGGAAATAGCTTTCAAAATATCAGGTTCTTCGAGAATCAAAAGAGGGTTTAGAAAGTCAGAATCGTCAGGAAAATTAGTGGGAGTTGGATGAGGTGGATGCTTGCTTCTTAAAGCTGATAGAGTTTCTGGACAGTCTGGAGCGATAGTGTCATCGGATGTGATTAGACGAATGGCTCCAGATATATCTCCATCGCCAAGTTTGGCTTCAACTTTTCGCCAAATTTTTGATGGAGAATATTCTATATCCGTCATTTTTTGAGGCACTGCTTCAATTTTAATTGAATTCCAATTTTCGATGTT
>NIPM01000115.1:376445-470182 GCA_002738285.1 Holacanthella duospinosa | reverse complement strand
AAAAATTGGATCGAAAGTGAATCCGGGGTCAATGACATTAAAATTTGAAATTTGCGCCAAAGGTGAAAATGAGAAATTAATATTACAAATTGTTCACAAAAAAAAACTCAATTTTGTTTCCAATTTGTGCAATTATCTGGTGAGTAGTTAAAACTCCAGTAACCAAGCAGCTTATTTGGAAAAATTAGTAGTTGTTTACGTCCATTTCTCCATGCCAACCTAATGCTAAAATCCTAGACTGGACCTATGACCTTAATTTGACCTTAGCAACTGTTGACGCAGTTGGTCACAACTAATCTGGTCTGTTTTTCTATTTATTCAGCTTCAATTTCCACCAAAAGTAACAAGGATCGGACAGTTAGAACAAACGCTATTGAATTTCAAACAGCGGGACCTTCTTTTAAAACACCCTGTATATCACGATATATATCAAGATATATATCATGATATTTATTTCGGAAAATATCGTGATACTTTTGATATTTCATTAAACAACCGTTTTTGAATTAGAGACCACCCATGAAGCCATAGGCGTAAGTGTAACGCATGCACGACGTAAAAGTGCAGTATTATTCAAGCGAATAAATGAAAGAAATTCAACCTGTGATGATATCTTGTTTTATATAATTTCATTCCCAAGCAATATTAATTTGGTTGGTAGTTAGTTCCTAATCAAGTGATTAAAAATGCCTTGATTTGGGTTTGAATTGACCCTAACTTGTGGGCTGTGTTAAAACCAGGGTTCCTGGTTTTTCTGTTTTTTTTTTCTATAAAAACCAAAAAAACCTGGTTTATTGGTTTAAACCGGGTTTATTTGGTTTAAACCATGGTTTTTATTAAAAACCAATTTTTTTTTTTAATTTTTCTAAATATTATTTTGGTCAAATCAAATTTTATAACAACCAAAAATATATAAATATTTATTTAATTATAAAAAGCATTCGACTTAATCCAGCAACTCTTAAATGGCGATTCCACTGAATGATTGCCCTCAGCAATACTTCAGCAATTGTAAGCAATTGATTGAATATGACCGGCAATTATAATTGCCGATGGCAGACAATTTATTGCTGACTGTTGTCATAATTGCTGTAAGCAACAAAGAACCAGCAAATCGGTTTTTATTGCTGAGTTTAGCAATTATTGCTGAAGTTTCAGGTGGGAAAAGACAAAAAATTCACTTTGCAATTTTTTCAAAAATTTCTTCTATTAAACAAGTTTAAAATGGTGTGAATTTCCATGTTATTGCTAGGCAATGGAATTACCCCAGATCAAAGCAATAGTTTTTAGGCAATAATTCATAGAGGATATCAATTGCTTTCAGCAATAATTGTCGAAGAATTGCTGGGCGCAATCTCAGTGGAATTGCTACTTTAGGCAATCAATCGGTCTACTAAACATTGTAAAAATTACTTTACCAAATAAGAAAAACTGAATCACTGCTAAATAGAAAACGTTGTAACCTATGATTCAATGCAAATGAGCCTGAAAAATAAATAAGTTAAAGACGCACCAAGTGAGTCAAGAATCAGAAAACCGTTTAATTTAAAATATTTTATGGTTTTTTTTTTTTTGTGAAACAATTTGTTTTTTGACTAAAGTTTCTTCAAAATTATATTAAGAAAACAAAAAAAACAATTATAATTCGGAGTTTATTTGGTTTAAATCAGCTGGTTTTAAAAAAAAACCAGGTGGTATAAATCAACTTTTGGTTTTTATAAGCCGGCAGTTATGGTGTTAATAAAAACCACCACCTTAACTTCTTAGTTCCGACCATTAAATAAACTATGGTTTAAATCAAATGATTAAATCAAAAACACCCTGATTAAAACTATCAAATGCGTGAAAATAACAAAAATATCAAAAATATCAAAAATATCTGATATATATCAAAATATCCGATATTTTTGATATTTTTGAAAATATCATCATATTTTCTAACTCTGCTAAATTCTGACCGCCATTGTAGAATTATTAGGATTAAAACCACAGCAACTTTAATTATAGCCACTTTCTCCCCTTTCACTTTAGTTGTTTGGCTGTATTTATTGTAAACTTTACTTTTTTTAATGCGGAATTTTGCATTTCTAGTTTATTCTTTAATAGCTGCTCTAATCTGTTTCGTTTGAATTTTAATTCCTTAGCTAAATGGAAAGAATTCAAATTAGGTAGTCGAAACCTTAATTATGGCTGAGCTGTATATATTTGGCTAAACTTTGAATCAATGTCTATATGGCTCTTCCTGGATAAAATAATTAAAAAAAAAATTCAACATTCTAATGTTAAAAATTTGAAAAACACATGAATGGAAGATCATCGCACAGGATATCCAATCCACATCACGATGGAAGTTCGCCGCACGCTTTTGTATGAGATAGTGCGATATACTTTAATCAAGATGGGACGTAGTTCGGAATTGCGTGCGAGGAGTAGCCATCATGATGGGATTGTGTCGACCAATTAGCTTCAGGGGTTGGAAGTGTTAATGCGGATACTCTCTACCTGACACACGACAGTTGTCGGGTATTCCCTACCCGACTTTTGTCGGGTCGAATCTATTCCCTACCCGACACCCGAGACCCGACAGAAGGTACTCCTTACCCGACACCCGACAACTGTCGGGTCAAATCGACTCCTTCCCGTTCTGTCGGATCCAGAGTACCCGACAGTATATCCATTGGATACTTCCTACTAGACAGGCAAATTTTTAATTCTACTCTCTATCCGACAACCGAGACTCGACAGCTAAACTTATTTAAAGCTGAGTTCCTTCGTATATACGACAAATCGTCCTGTCGAGAGCCAAAGGTCGGTAGGCAGAGAGATTTTTACATGGTAACAGCTCAGTTCCTATCCAAAATATTTTAAAATGTAAAAATAATAAGATAGAATGGGCCAATTCCCGTAATTGTATAGAGCGCCTGATAGTATTAAGGCTCATAGTACTGTGAGATTATAGAAAATTTAGGGAAACGAAAATGATAGAAAAGTTGTGGTAGAATTAACTGTCTATTCCTAACCGAAATGTGTAAGGAAGATTATCAAGATTATAGCCTGTGTTCATAAAATCACTACACAATTGAGAAAATGTCTTCCCATCCCAACAACTCTTCTCAAACAGAATTTGTTTCTCTTGAGTTTGAGTGGAGAGGATTGCATTGAGGGACTATGACATTTATACATGCCTCTGAGTTGATTAGAACTAGCGGGAACCTCATAGTTTTTTCAACCAATCAGAGACCTCCAAAATGAGTCGTTTCATAGTTATATTGATCTCATAGTCTGATAGTCTTACAGTACTATGAAGCGTTCTATAAAATTGCGGGAATTGGGCCAATGAAAGATTAACTTTAAATATTACGAACGAGTATGAAGCTTAATAAGGTTACCAACATGTTACAAATACATCTGTTATGAACAATAATATCACAGGATCAGAATGCAACAATAAGGAATTGTATTAACAAAATCAACGTCAAACAATAGCCACTGAATAAAAGTGAATTTTATAAATAAAAAATTATTATTTACGAACTTTTTTAAAAACAAATAATTGGAATATTTTAAATCAGCGCAGTAGAAAGGAGCTCGAGCTCAGAAAAGTAGCACTGCCTCTAGTGTTATCTTTAAATCAGCTAAATATCAAAAGTTGCAAATACCGTAGATTTCCCAATGACAGCCGGTATGCATGTTGCGTTTCTCCAATATTACAAGCCAATGTGAAGTAATGGATGAAAGCCATATTAGAAAATATACGATAATGAAATACATATGTCCACGATTTTAAGAAATTAAATGTGCATATTCGTTTCCGATGTAGCTTCAGAAAACAATTATACGCTACACTTAAGCCACTGTGACCAACAATTCTTTACCCTTAGCAATTAAGTAAAACACTTGCAATTACTGCTGAAATGCAGTTTAACGTAAAATTAAATTTTAGTCTCAAATTCCTAATTAGAAATACAATATTAAGTAAAAGGTCATAATAGGAGAAAATCGTGATAAAAAATGAAACAGCAACGGAGAGGGAATTAATAGTATATTTTTAGTGTTGATTCTTGAGCTCTGAAAATGAGGTCATCCAAAAGGTAAGTAACGTAGAAGAGAGTGACAAATCCAATGACTTGCGTGAATAACCACCATGAACCAATTGCTAACCGTTACACGATGAAGACACGTGTGTGAACTTAGAAGTACTTCTATCAAGGACAAACTTTCACTTGCAACATGTATGGGCAAAAAATCGATTTTAGAATCGATCTTTACTAATTTTGACAAAAACTCATAAAAATTAAAAGTGTTAACAAGTTTTTAAGCATAATATGATAAAATAACAAGAGATTAATTATTTGACCTATGATACTTGAAGATGTTAATAACGAGAGTATTAAAACTATATATTAAAAAAAAATCAGTCAATCCGTTTAGCTCGAGTAGTCACAACTTTTTTGTTTCTCAGGTGAGAAAAAAATATTATAATTGGAAATGATAGAGTGAGTCGAGAGGAAGATAATGACATATGCCTTATACCCAAACTCGTAGGGGAACATTGAAACAAGTAAATTAAAAAAAAAAATTTTCACTCAAACATGAGGTAAGTATTCCTGCTCAAGTAGTCACAACTTTTTTGTTTCTCAGGTGAGAAAAAATATTATAATTGGAAACGATAGAGTGAGTCGAGAAGAAGATAATGACATATGCCTTGTACCTAGACTCGTAGGGGAACATTGAAACAAATTGATTAAAAAAAAATTTTTCACTCAAACATGAGGTAAGTATTCCTGCTCAAGTAGTCACAACTTTTTTGTTTCTCAGGTGAGAAAAAATATTATAATTGGAAACGATAGAGTGAGTCGAGAAGAAGATAATGACATATGCCTTGTACCTAGACTCGTAGGGGAACATTGAAACAAATTGATTAAAAAAAAATTTTTCACTCAAACATGAGGTCAGTATTCCTGCTCAAGTAGTCACAACTTTTTTGTTTCTCAGGTGAGAAAAAATATTATCATTGGAACTGATAGAGTGAGTCGAGAGGAAGATGATGACATATGCCTTGTACTCAGACTCGTAGAGGAACATTGAAACAAATAAATTAAAATAAAATTTTTCACTCAAACATGAGGTCAGAATTCCTGCTCAAGTAGTCACAACTTTTTTGTTTCTCAGGTGAGAAAAAAAATTATAATTGGAAATGATAGAGTGAGTCGAGAGGAAGGTAATGACATATGCCTTGTACCCAGACTCGTAGGGGAACATTGAAACAAATAAATTAAAAAAAAAATTTTTCACTCAAACATGAGGTCATAATTCCTGCTCAAGTAGTCACAACTTTTTTGTTTCTCAGGTGAGAAAAAATATTATCATTGGAACTGATAGAGTGAGTCGAGAGGAAGATAATGACATATGCCTTGTACTCAGACTCGTAGAGGAACATTGAAACAAATAAATTAAAATAAAATTTTTCACTCAAACATGAGGTCAGAATTCCTGCTCCAGTAGTCACAACTTTTTTGTTTCTCAGGTGTGAAAAAATATTATAATTGGAAATGATAGAGTGAGTCGAGAGGAAGATAATGACATATGCCTTGTATCCAGACTCGTAGAGGAACAATTTCAGTTATTTAAGGTATTTTAGATGAAGAATTGTTGAAGTATGAGACAATCATTTCGAGCGTATTTATAGCTTAAGTTGTGATAGTTTATTTCTTGAAAGAAAAAATTTTTAGCTGCACTATGTTTAAATGTTAACATGTTACAAGTTCGTTTTCATAGTGTTAAGTTGATGGACACATTCGATACTAATAAATCTCCTTAGTTTTTCGCTTGTACCTCCGTACATCGCAAGGAATGGTACCATCATACGTTGTTTCCAGAAGCTCGAGTAGCAAAATATTTCTCAAGTGAATAATATTCTGATTAATAAAATCCTGACGTAATCCCGTAATTATCTTAGCCCCATGTAATGCTGTAAAAATGCCGCACTCAAAACCTTTACCATAAAAACATTGTTTCAATTTAGTTTATGCATAACATGTAATATGATATATTATAGAATTTTTTACTACCTCCTTTTTGTTGAACTACTTGTGGTACCTCAAGATTCCACTTCTTCTTCCCGTACTTAACGGACAATGATGTTCCAATTTCGCTAACTACTTCACGTCAGAGACTGTTGGAAATTAGTGTGCTTAGTGAGTCGTAGAATTTCATGATCCTTGATTTGGTAGCATCTACTACTATTAGGAACCAGTGATCGTTGCAACAAATTGGAATCACTATTTGCTTCACATTCTCGTTTATGCTCATCACACAATTTCTGAACCCATCGCTTACTATGAATTTCTGCCGTGTAGCCTTGAATTGCTCATTATCTGACCGACGACAAAAATTTGAATCCATAAGGATAATTTCTGAAGGATTTTTGTGGTAAAGTAATAATTCAATATAGCATCGTTAACCCACTGCTGGCCAGTTAGAGTTGTCAAGTCTTCCATGTTCCCGGTGATTACATTAACTGAATTTTTTTTGGATTTTGGGTTGAACTGATTATTACCAACGTCTGAGTGCTCATATTCACACATATCTGCATCTGAGTTTGCTTGATTTTCCCTACATAGCACTACGCAACATTACAATTAAATCATAATCTTAATATGTTAACGTCGTAATGTTTACGTATGGCAAAACGATAACTAAGACAAGTGAACAGTTTGCAAATATTATTTATCATACGCAGCTATTACAAGATTTTTGTACCTAGATTCAATCACATCCAGTAATCTTGTAGTATTATCTTGCTGTATAACTAATCGCGACGCATATTCTGTAAACTTTTGCATAGCAACAAAATACGACCAGGTTTTCCAAGATGAAAGACATAGCCTGAAATTACAACCTAATCAAGCACTGTTTATGGTTTAGTGATTTACAATGTTTGCATTCACTTGCAATGTCTCTTTTCTGTATAGTCTCCTCGCAGGATGTGAAACTGGCGTCTTGCATCAAAGGTGTTTGATTTCCCCACAAGTATATCTCGTCATAAATATTTTTAGTTTCATCTTTCTCCATTTTGAAGTCGGTTTCACCCATCGAAAGCTTATCATCCTTGTCATCAATAACTCCTTCGAAACTGTAATCTAGTTTCCGCTTGCTTCGATTGTAACTCTTAAGGTACATGGAACCTTGAGCTTTTCTACGTTTCTCCCATCGCTCAACGGCGTGTATTGAATCGAATGGAGCCCCACTTGGTTCGTCCTCGTGTATTTTTACTGATTTGTATTCTCGAATGACTTTTTCATACATTGATTTTAAGTAAAACAGTACACACAAAAAATGCCTGACAAAGTCTACCACATCAACACACCTGTTTGAATGATAATCCTTCTTCAAAACTTTGAAATATGCTTCAATTGAGGTGTTTGTTTTGTGAAGAAATCTATTGATTCTTAACCTAGGAACAAAAGCTCCAAACATTGAAAAAAACGCTACATAGCTACGCTGCGAGACATTGAGCTCATCACTACAATCATCAAATTCCTTTATCGAATTCCTCGTTGACAAAAAGTATCTAAAGAACGGAGAATTTTCATTCATTTTAATACTTGAAAGCAGATAGTCGTCTGCCAGTTCTTCCTTGAATTTTGGGAGTCGACTCTGAGTTAGAATCATAGTCATGACAATCGACTCCGACGTTACTTAACACAAAAATGGAAAATAGAGTAGGAAAATCTGAAACCAAATTTTTTTTATACATTTAGTCAAGTTACCTTGACAATAAGAAACTGAAATAGCCACTTTCATCAGGTTAAATAAATAATTCATAACTTTTTTTTTAAATATTTCCAAGGTTGCTATGAGGAATGATCCAAAAGTCCTCTAAGAGGTTAGCGCATAACTATTATTTTTAGGAAAATTATCAATTCTAAAAAAATAACAAACCTTCGCTTTTGTAAACAAATTTAATCATTTTTTACTTTCGAATTTTAAATTATTAACAGTTTCAAAAATATAATTTATTGAAAAATGTCGACCTGCATTATTAAATCTTGTCGAAATAATTTTTAGTGTTAGTAAAAATACACTAATAAAAATAAAAATTTAATCAGAAAAACTAATATTGAAATTTAAAAATTATGTCATAGTAACATATAGTTTGAAATTATACTGGCTGACGAAGCGTCAGCCAGGAAAAAAAAATTAAAATTAAAAAAAAAATAGTTAAGGGCTAACCTCTTAGAGGACTTTTGGATCATTCCTCATAGCAACCTTGAATATTTCTTTGTAAAAATAACTATCGAAATAATATTTTCATGTAAATTTTGTTTGCAGCTCCATTGCCATACCTTGGGTCTGGATGTCGACCAACATTCATAAAAAAAATTTGTAATTTAAAAAAAATTACGGCATACTCTCGAACCAAATAGCATTGAGCCCTCGGCGGGATTCGCATATTACAGTTTTCCAAACAAACATCTTAAAATTGGAGTTGTGTGCGGTAGTCATTCCATTTCAGGAATACAGGTTTACTGAATAATTTACGATATCATTTTCTGAATGTCTCTTTACGAACTTTTGGAATATTGTTAGCTTCTAAACACTTTTGGTGCAAGTTTTCATTGTAGAATACGCATAACTTTCATAAATGCGATGAGAGATTTGTCTGATTACAGAGATTGTAAACGAATCAATTTTTTTTGTATGATTATCAGGTGTATCGTTTTCGGTTTTTGATGGAAGAACTGTGAATGACCTTTTTACCGAAGATACGTTAACACCACATGCTATAGCAGTGCCTGATTCACAATGCTAGTTCCAAATTTCCAGAAATTTCTGGCGTATCTTCCGCCCAATTTCTTGTATACACTCTCCTTCAACATAATTAGAAACTGTTTCCCCTTTGGTACACTGTCTATTTGAATTTTTGGTGGCAAGCTAAAAGTAAATCAAAGAATAAAGACGTATCTGAATCGCAAATGAAACTTTTTAACTTCAACGCCTAAAAATTTAAATGAGAAGACGCGCACATCGCTAAATGAAAAACAGAAAATCTCGCGGCGAGAACTTGGTGGGCTCAATGCTATTTGGTTCGAGAGTATGTTGTAACCTGATGAGTTTATTTTTTAGTTTCTTTTTGTCATGGGAGCATGGGACCTTGCATTAAGTGATAAAAATAGGTGAGAAAAAAAATAGTCCCATATGCTCATGTGCGCATGATTCAAAAGAGTCATGACTCCCAAGTCAGGGAGTCGACCCCAGAGTCATGACTCTGACTCCTAAAACCCTTGGAGTCAGTCATCAAATGACTCCCGACTCCCAAAAACCCTGGGAGTCAGAGTCATGAAAAACACTATACGATATCATTTCGTGCCTTTATACCGATTTCCGAAAGATATTTTCATTGTGCAATTGATATTTCATGTTATCATAAATGTGGAGCTGAAGGTGGAACAATTGTGCGAATTCCTTCACGCTATTAGGAAACAAGAAAGCGGAGGTGACAAGGACGTCGGAAATTGAGACACTTTTACCATAAGGTCAGATTCGACATAGTTTTCTCTCTCTCTCAATCACCAAGACGTGCACACTTCTCATTACATCATTGTCACCCAAAATAGATGGGCGAACACGTGCATCCTGTAAAAATAAATTTACAAAGGAAACAACTTTTATGACAAGTTTAGCCTTTTAGTAGTCATTTTACCTAAACTATCGACTACCGACAATACAGTAGTTTTCATGTCATGATGTTGTCACGAGTTTTCAATTCTGAAAAATCCAGTTTTCCTTTTATTTGCCGTGTCTAATATTTTCACCATCTTTGGTTTCAATGTACCGTACATTGACATTGCCGTAAGGAATTATGGTTCGTATCGAAGGACCGGTTGAAATTGTCCTTAGAGGAGGAGGTGGAGCGTACCAAAGGCTGGATTCGACCAAATGTTGGGCAGTCAAAATTTCTAAGTATTTTAAAAATGAATTCCCTGCGTTCAAAATTTTCTAAGTTTTTTAGGTTTTATGTTCCCTCTTAAGCCACAAATTGACCTCCATAAAAGTTGTTGGAGTTGATTATGGGAGTCATGTTTCCGTCAACCATTTTTCTTAAAAAATTTTAAGACAGGAAATTCATGTTTAAAACATTTAGAAATTTTAACTGCCCCCCATTTCGTCAAATCTGACCTTTGCTACGCCCCTCCTCTATGGACCATTTCAACCGGTCCCTCGATACGAACCATAATTCCTTACGGCAATGTCAATGTACGGTACATTGTAACCAAATCAGGTGAAAAAATTAGACACGGCAAATAAAAGGAAGACTGGATTTTTTAGAATTGAAAACTCATGACAACATCATGACATGAAAACTACTGTATTGTCGGTAGTCGATAGAGTTTAAATAAAATGACTACTAAAAGTCCAAATTTGTCATAAAAGTTGTTTCCTTCGTAAATTTATTTTTACAGGATGCACGTGTTCGCCCATCTATTTCGGGTGACAATGATGTAATGAGAAGTGCGCATATCTTGGTGATTGAGAGAGAAAAAAAACTATGTCGAATCTGACCATACGGGGCAACTACTATGGACCCGACAGCCGACAATTGTCTGGCCTAACTACCCGACAGCTGTCGGGAAGAAAGTAGATTTTGTTGATACACCCGACAGACAATTTAGATACTATGGACCCGACAGCCGACAAATCTACTTTCTACCCGAAAGCTGTCGGGTAGATAGTACCTATAACCATAGTTTGACGGGCCTAATTACCCGACAAGTTTGATGTATACTTTTAAAATTACTTGTAAAATTTGTAATATTTTTTTTTGAAAAATTAGACGAACCCATTAGACGACTTTTGCTTGAATCACCCATTGTGGGGGCAAGCTATAAATTTAACTTTTTTTTTTTATTTTTTTTTCTTGTTTTTCGCATAGAAATCTTCGTTTCAGGACATCCTGAAGCTAGTCTGAAAATTAAATTTTTTTTATAATTTATTTTGTTTTTCGAATAGAAATCTCCGCTTCACGGCATCCTGAATCGATTCTGAAAATTTTAAAATTTCTTTTGGAAATTTTTTTATTTCAGTTTTATATGAAAAACACTATTATAAAATGTCATAGAAAATTACAAATTTTACTCCTTGGTCCCACTACAGGTACTTAGGAAGGTGACCTCACTTTCGACCTATAGGTGTCACCAAAAACAAAATTATTGTACATAAAACTTGTTCAGAATTTTATTCTGATCAATTTTTATACAGATTGTTATGGTCATAAAATAGAAATTTTTTACTAAAAAAATTTATGACTTAAAAAATGACTTGAAAATTTTTAGACTTAAATATTTTTGACTTGGGAAATATTCGAAATTTACTTTTATATCAAAATTAGTATGAATCGCATCAGAACAACTTGAAACGGATTTGTATGCGAAAAAACAACGGGAAAAAAATTCTCAAAAGAAGCTAAGAAAATTTACACCTTGCCTGGGTTGGTTGAATCAACCAATCCACAATTGGTTGAATCACCCAAGGATGGGTGATTCAACCAATTTTGTTTTCAGACTATTGCATTTCACAACGAATCATGACATCTGAAGACGTTTGAGACACTTAATCAAAAAAAAATTCCATCTACGAAAAAACCTAACAACCTAACCTAACCTAACATAATGTCAGGTAAGCTAAGTTACCCTAACCTCTGATGTCAACGACTCACAAACGCCTCAGGAATATTTTATATACTTGGCATTTTTTAGTTACCCTAAAGTCGCGTGGATAAGACGCGTCTTATCAAAGGTTTTTAGGAGGAATAATTTAGAGGCGTCTTATACTCGAGGGCGTCTAATGTTAAGTTTATTTTATCGCTAAAGAAAGCAACTATAAATTTATTCTAAATCTTGCCAATCGCTGTCCCAACCATCAAAAACATCGCTAAGGAGTTCACATGATTCATCTTCATCATCAGATATTTGAAGGTGGCTCGAAGTCACAGTCTCCTCATGGTCCATTTTCAGTAGAATTTAAAAACAACACTATATCTTACAATCACGGTTAGCCATTTAGCCGGATGACAACATTTGTCCGGCTGACTAGCTTAACTGGTCGGTCTGGACGATCTGGACGATTTGGACGATTTTTATCTAAACGCCATAAATACATGCGCAGGGGTGGATTGTCTCAATTTCCCAAATTAATTGTAGATTTTCGTAACCCTTTCTTTACCTCCTTACTTATAAATTCAAATTTAACTAGATTATAAATTTTTGTTTGCGACATTCCCTAAAGGTCAAGGGTGATCAGGTCACGAGCGCAATTACACTCAAATACCATAAGCTTTAATATATGGTTTAGGATTTAAAACCCTGGTATGACGTCACCACCTTGTATTATTAATCGGCTACAATGGATTATTAACCATGGTACGTACCACTATTAATTAATATTTTTTGTGGTTTAAATCCCGTTTAAGTTCAGATTACCGTTAGGCCGATGGACCCGAACACCAATTTGAAACATTTTAAGCTCTATTGCCGCCTTTGTAATTCGACCGCAGTGAAATGGGGTATTGTGCTATGAAAACAAACTGATGTTACTATAATTTATTGAAGCCATACTCAATTATTTAATGAAAATTTTGTCATCCAGATCGTCTACTGGACGCAATTTTTAATCGTCCAGATCGTCCGGACGACAACTAGATCGTCCAGATTGTCCGGTCAATTTCATCCGGCTGTTCTAACCCTGCTTACAATGAACGTTGCAGCAAAATTTGGGGCGTCTTATCTGCGGGATGCGTCTTATGATGCAAATAAATTTAAGCGGGAAAAATCGCGTCTTATGAACGAGGGCATCATATCCATGACGGCGTCTTATCCACGCGACTTTAGGGTAATTCACTAAAATTAAAAAAAATTGAGATAAAAAATTTATTGCTTCAAACGCCTCCAAATGTCATGGTTCGTGAAGAAATACAATAATCCGAAAAAAAGTGTTAAAAAACAGAGATTTTGGATCCGTCCACAAAAAAAAATATACTCCAACCTACGACAGTTGTTCTTCTGCCTAACTACCGAAAGAAGTAAATCAGGAAACTTTGAACAAATTATGCGTTGTACAATTCTTGTTAAACGAACATTGTTTAAAAATTTTATTTAGGTTAGTAATACTACAAAAGAAAAAAAATTATGGGAAAAAAAAAAGACTTGCAGAAAGAAAATAGTTTTCGTTTTTTGTTCAATATGCAAGTATGCTCGTAAAAAAGATTTATGAGAAACTGGTCCCATCTAAATACTTGAAAAAATGAAAACACCAAAAAAATTTAAAAAAAAAATCAGATAAAATATATTCCTTTCCTCCACAATGGGTGATTCAGCCAAAAGTCCACAATGGGTTCAAATCGTCTAATTTTTCAAAAAAAAAATTAGATATTTTACAAGTAATTTTAAAAGTATACATCGATCCTGTCGGGTAGTTAGGCCCGACAAACTAAGGTTATAGGTACTATCTACCCGACAAACTACCCGACAGCTCTCGGGTAGAAAGTAGATTTGTCGGCTGCCTGGTCCATAGTACCTAAATTGTCTGTCGGGTGTATCAACAAAATCTAATTTCTACCCGATTGCTGTAGGTTAGTTAGACCCGACAATTGTCGGCTGTCGGGTTCGTAGTAGTTGCCGACCATACGGTACAAGGTTTTATATCAGAAATTGCTTGACAAGGTGCTTAAACCGCGTCTGGCAATACAGATATGATGGAGTAATCCTAATGCCTGTCATTTATTGCAACTAATTAAATTATTAAATTATTCTTAAATTGGAAACTTTGACGCAGAAACGGAACACCAAAAGTTCAAATCAGTTTTACTAATAAAATAAGGTTAGGTTATTTGAAATTTCTTATTGCTGCGTTCTGATTCTGTGATATTATCATGCATAACAGATCTATTTACAACGTTTGGTAACCTTATTAAGCTTCATACTCATTCGTAATATTTAAAGTTAATCTTTCAATCAATCTTAGTATTTTTACATTTTTAACTATTTTGGATAGGAACTGAGCTGTTACTATGTAAAATCTCTCTACCTGCAGACCTTTGGATCTCCACAGGACGATTTTTCGTATATCCGATGGAACTCAACTTTAAATAAGTTTGGATTTGTGTGATTTTATCCAGTAGCCATCTTGTAGGATGGCTACAGGATGGCTCGACGCCGGTTCTAGATTTACACAACACATCTCAGGTTGTACAAGTTGGCTTCTGAATACCATCACATTGGATTATTATATGAAAATGTACAAAACTACATCATATGTCTTCCTGACCATAATAAATTATGAAATGCAGTTCTGAAGTGATAGCGGAAATGAAATTAGAAAAATTATCATAAAATTCAATTTTTCAATAAAATTTATTTTTCATAATTCAGATGGTGTCAGGATCACGTCGCACCTGCAGAAACTGATGCAGAAACTCATTTTTTATCTTTGAGTGAGAATTGCCTGCATGTGAACTTTTATCCAAAAGGGGAATCGATTTTAGAAATTAAAATGTCAAAATTCAATTTTTCATGAAAATTTATTTTTCATAATTCAGATGTTGTCAGGATCACGTCGCACCTGCAGAAATTGATGCAGAAACTCATTTTCTATCTTTGAGTGTGAATCGCCTGCATGTGAACTTCCATCCTGTAGGGCAATCGACGTAAGAAATTAAAATGATAAAAATTCAATTTTTCAATAAAATTTATTTTTCATAATTCAGATGGTGTCAGAATAACGTCGCACCTGCAGAAATTGATGCAGAAACTCATTTTCTATTTTTGAGTGTGAATCGCCTGCATGTGCCGTATCATGCTGTAAAGGAATCGGTTTTAGAAATTAAAATGACAAAATTCAATTTTTCAATAGAATTTATTTTTCATTATTCAGATGGTGTCAGGATCACGTCGCACCTGCAGAAATTGATGCAGAAACTCATTTTCTATCTTCGAGTGTGAATCGCGTGCATGTGCACTTCCATCCTGTTGGGGAATCGAATTTGGAACATAAAATGACAAAATTCAATTTTTCAATAAAATTTATTTTTCATAATTCAGATGGTGTCAGGCTCACGTCGCACCTGCATAAATTGATGCAGAAACTCATTTTCTATCTTTGAGTGTGAATCGCCTACATGTGCACTTCTATCCTGTAGATATTATTCCTGGAATTGACCCTTTCGGGATTGGGTTTTCCTACTTTTCCCACCTACTTTTGGAATTGGATTTTTTTCAAAAATTTGAAAAAAAGCCAATTCCAATGCTGAATTCTGCTTCAACTTGCCCCATCAAACCAAAAGGTTACATTAACCGCGAATTAATTAATTAATTTGAACAAATAAAAAATAAAATTATTTCAAATTAAGTTTTTATTTTTTTGTTGATTTGTCTACTGCCGAAAGTATTTAGTTTCAACCATTGACACTTCACTAATTATTAGTGAAGTGTCAAATTGCTGCGATGGACATGGGTTTGACTCGTCTCTACGTAAGTAACAACATATTGTAGAACAGTGCCAAAGGAAGCACACTTTGGCTCGGTTCTACCTAAACAAAGATTGTTTCTGGATCCCACTTCATCATTCTAAATTTACAGATTACAAATAATCTGTCCTCGTCCACAACAGACACATTGTTGCTGGATGGAGAAGCCAAAGGACCTCAACATGTCTTTTCCCATCCTGCTTATCCGTATCAATTTCTGTTTGCAATTTTTTTTTCATTCATTTTTTACTCCTAATAAAAAACTTGAGAGAAAGCAAGGAAAAAAGGTCAAATTTTATTTTAAATTTTTTACATCCCGAGTAAGTATTTTGTGCACTTGGGAAAATGATACTTTCTACTTTGAGAATTGGAAAATTGGATTCTGATTCTCCAATTCCAAAGTATGGTAGGGAAATGCGAAAATCGGAGAGAACTTTGGCTTTTACATGTCAGAATTCGCCGTTTCAAATTCTGAAGTATGGTAGCACCGTCCAATTCCAATTTTCAATGCCGATTCCGAAAATTGGAATTGGAATCTCCAATTCCGAAGTTTGGTATAAGTATTAGTTAACTTAGTGAGCTTTAAAAATTTTGACTTTCGAATTAAGTGTAGGCATGTGAAAACCTATGAAGATTGACTTGGAGACTGAGGATGACAATGATGGTAAGTCTTATGACTTTTTTAAATGTTAAAATTTTAAAATGATATCCAATTCACTTTTGATAGAATGAATTGACTTTTACAGCTCATGGGAGTACGAGCTCATCCTCCACAGTTAAAGATGAAGCACAGTCCAAATTTCCTGACATATTTCCGTATTGAAAAATACCTTCAATTTTAGAAATATTCGAAAAAAATTTCGAATAGTTTGCGAATATCATTTTTAGAATGAATACTAATATTCGTAAAAGTGTCCGAATAGTTTCGAATATTCGTATTTTAGAATATTCGGGGCATCCCTATTAGTTACCAAAGTTTTGATGGTTTTCTAAAGGGTCAAGCATCAGTAAGGTGTAGCAGTGTTTACAAAAAGTAACACGAACTATTCTCGGATTGAATAGCTGTGAATACTGACCGCGCAAAGAAATTCAAATTTTAACCAAATTCTAGACTTCTGCACACTTATTCTTTCATGAACACATTATATATTTTAGTGCGTCAAGTAAAATGTCCAAAATTTTATCACGTAGCATTATGATATCTTTTCGGTAATATTTAGTGATATTAAGTGATCAGTTGAAGAAGCACTCCGGTCATGATCTGAAAGGTTAAAAAATTGTTTAAAAAATTAGGATTATTAGCTAATTTAACCAGTGCTACGGCAAAGGCTTGCGACGTAAGAGTACTGTTACCAGACCTTTTAAGCAACGTTGGACAAACAGTTTTCCGAACGCTTTTCGGTGTGTGACTCATTTACCATCGGAGTGATTAGAAAGATTTCTCACCAATATTATGTATTTATTTGTTCTTTATATTCTAAGAACAAAACCCTTTATATAAACTCAATCCCTTAAAAAAGTATAACTTTGGTTAGGTAATGTGTTTCTTTGATAGTCCCATTTTGGTTTCTTTGCTTTTTAGTAATTTTTTTAGTACAGAGTGACACCTTAATTTTTTTGTTTCTGACAATTTGTCGCTAACAAGATTTTTTCAAAAAAAAAGTGCTAATGCAAGTGAAGCTTGCTAATTTCTTAATTTAGATTATGAAAATGCAAATCAGCATGGTTTAATTTTTTTAATTTTGGGGAGTGAAATTACATTATAGACCTACCACTAGAATCATTATTTAATATTACAAAAAAAAGAAAAAAAGTTCATTATTTACCTTCCCTAGCCTCATTCATATTATTATAATATATTTATATTATACCATTATAATATTATATTATAATATTAATGATTAAGGATTATGAAAAAATATTCTGTTATCATAAATAAAATTTTCGTGCAACTGTCTAGAATTTGGTTAAAATTTGAATTTCTTTGCGCGGTCAGTATTCACAGCTATTTAATCCGAGAATAGGTTACAATTTCCCACTCAGACTTTGCAGTAAGGTCTGATACACTAGAAGTAGCGTCTCTGCTGCTAGATGTAGTGGACGCTATATCTAGTAGCTCTGCTGCTAGAAGTAGTGTAGCTTCTGTTTCTAGGTGCTTTGCTCCTACTTCTAGGGGCTTGCAGTGTTGCCTACCTTTCGTAGCATATTGTTGCATTTTGCTACAAAAATTCTTTATAAAAAAATAAAATTAGAAAATAATAATCAATTAATTGTAAAATAAATGAGCAAATAGTTCTACAATAAAACAAAAAGTGGTAAACTATTCTATTATTTCGCAAAACAAAATGTTATGTAATTTATAAATATTAAAAGTTGAGCTTACCGAAGTAGTAAATTTGCTTTTACAACTTGGGATAACAGAAATACAGAAACAATTAAAAAATGTTTGCTAAAGAATACGACTAACATACATAATAAGCTATATTCAGAGCAGTGGAGGAAGTTTTGAAAATTTCTGGTTCCTAGATTTCTTTTTAAACTGATACTGGAAGTAACTCCCGTAAAAATTTTAGCTTTCTGTCTGTTGTTCAGAAAAAGTGTCATGTTTTTCTGTAATTTACTAACAATTTAAATAATTTTCCTATGAAGAATTAGAATTGGAAGAAAATTTTACTAGTAGTAATGCACTATCCCTGAACAACGGACGGTGAAACCAAAACAAATAATAGGCGTTACACTGCGTTTCCGAAAGCAAAGCTAGAACTCATTGTCATGCGTAGGGTCTGGATGTGGCAAAGCATTCAAGAACAAATTAAATAATAGTTTTAACAAGAGTTATGACATGGTATTTTTATAGAACAATTTCATGTCAATCAACCTTGATCACGACAACTTTTTCACTACTAATTCATAATAATAATAACGTAAGTAACGTAATTCGTATATTTTGTTAACCAAAAAAATTTTTTTTGTCACAATTGAAATGAATAGGAAATAATTTCTTTAAGGTCAATACGGCTAATTTCAATAAATGAGATGTTGCCAGTGCCAATGTCGCTAGATCTAGCAGCAGCCCCTAGATATAGGAGCTGCTTCTATATCTAGGAGCTCAAGCTCCTAGATTTAGCATCAGAGCCGCTAGATTTAGCAGCATAGACCCTAGATTTAGCAGCATAGACCCTAGATTTAGCAGCATAGACCCTAGATTTAGCAGCATAGACCCTAGATTTAGCAGCTTTACTTTTCAATTATTTTTCTAAAATCGGGTATCAATTATTCTCGCCCAAACTTTATATCAGTCGAAAGATTATAGGATAAGCTATTTAATTCAAAAAAAAATTAACCGGAAATGTTCAACCGTGTAATTTATATACACATTTTATTGAATAACTAAGCCCTGCCACGATGAAATTTTTTTCGGCGCGGTGAAAAGTTGCTAAATTTGATTTACTATCGATTAAAAATAGTAGCTGAACTCGTCAAGAGGATATATGTTCGAGCTTTTGAAAATAAGTTTAGTGCTGCTAGATCTAGCAGCACCAAGACTCTAGATCTTTCAGCAGCTGCTAGATTTAGCGACTTCGCTGCTAGATCTAGCAGCTCAGCCCCTACATCTAGAGGATGAGCTGCTAAGTATATCAGCCCGCTGCTAGATCTAGTCGACGCTAGATCAAGCAGCGGGCTGCTACTTCTAGTGTAACGGGCCCTACCGCTTTGTAACTTTGTAACTTTACAAATCTGAACTGCGCATGTTCGATTTTTGTAAACTTAGAGTTGTAAAGTTTACAAATCCAGATTGAGTACCCCTATTATGTAGTTTAGTACATTTTCACCTAATAATCTAACGTGATGGTATTCAGAAGCCAACTTGTACAAGTTGAGATGTATTGTGTAAATCTATAACCCGCGCCGCGCCATCGTGTAGCCATCCTGATGCCATCCTGCAGGATGAAATCACACTGCGTAAGTTTGGCTGTCGGGTCTCGGTTGTCGGGTGGAGAGTAGAATTGAAAATTTGTGTCGGGTAGGGAGTATCCAATGGATATACTGTCGGGTAAGGAGTAGATTTGACCCAACAGTTGTCGGGTGTCGTGTTGGTAGTACCTTGTGTCGGGTCTCGGGTGTGAGTAAGGAGTACTCTCGAACTAGAGGTGAGCGCCTGCAAGGTTTTCTAATGCCCGCCTGGCCTGTGCCTGTGAGAAAGTATCACCGCCTGTGCCTGTGCCTGCAAGACTTCATATGTGTCATGCCCGCGTGGCCTTTCCCTGTGAGAAAGTATGCCCGCCTGTGCCTGTGCCTGCAAGACTTCATATGTGTCATGCCCGCCTGGCCTGTGCCTGTGAGAAAGTACGCCCGCCTGTGCCTGTGCCTGTATGGCTTCATATGTGTCATTCCCGCCTGGCCTGTGGTCAACAGAAAGTACGCCCGGTCGTGCCTGTGCCTGTATGACTTCATATGTGTCATGCTCCCTACAGTATTTCCATTAAAACTTTCCACTACAGTATCACACATTGTGTAAACTTTACACAGGCGCCCACAGACGCCTGTGGAAAAAAAAACAATATGCCTGCTTGGCCTGTGCCCATGGCATAATTCGCCCGCCTGGCCCATGCCTGTTACTTTCNCCTGTGAGAAAGTACGCCCGCCTGTGCCTGTGCCTGTATGGCTTCATATGTGTCATTCCCGCCTGGCCTGTGGTTAACAGAAAGTACGCCCGGTCGTGCCTGTGCCTGTATGACTTCATATGTGTCATGCTCCCTACAGTATTTCCATTAAAACTTTCCACTACAGTATTACACATTGTGTAAACTTTACACAGGCGCCCACAGACGCCTGTGGGAAAAAAAACAATATGCCTGCTTGGCCTGTGCCCATGGCATAATTCGCCCGCCTGGCCCATGCCTGTTACTTTCTCTATTATTGACTGCCCGCCTGGTTTACGCCTACAGGCACAGGCACAGGCATTTTCAGGCTGCCTGTACAGGCACTCACCACTATCTCGAACTAGCAATTATTTAGCCTTCAAAATGTCGGGAGTGCAGGGATGTAACAACTTTTGTTTAGCAAACCAACATGGAACACTAGGAAGCCTGGCGTTTCGGAGGCTCTTAAACATGTATTACACTTTATATAAAAATTAGCAATGTACCTTACGTAGTAAATAACCCAATAAGCTGTCAATTTTTCGATGATTCTATTTTGAGAAGTTTTCTTATCATTTAGCTTTCCTTTGGCGGAACTCATACAACATAATTCCGCGTTGGGTATACAGTTGGGGGGTGTCGAAAAGTTTCAGTTTTCTTTTCCAAAAATTTAATTTATGAATTTTTGCATTTTTGAACGAATCATGAAATTCGAAGACTTTTGAGATTGTTTAACAAAAAATGACATTGAGATAGTAATCGATGTAATTAACCAACTGAAATTCTACAGCTGATTAAAAGTTTCAAAATTGTTTCAAATATATTAAGCATAACACACAACACCCCAAAATATTGGCAAAGCGGAGATTGGGAAGGGTGTGGGAACCCGAAAGCAGCCGGGTAAAAGTATTCCCATTTGGGTAGTGTGTAAAGTGACTGCCAAATCTCACTGAAGAGGAATAAGTCGCGGCTTGTAAATTAATTTTTTAATAAAACATGGCTTTTCATTTAGTATTCACTCTTGTAAGCTACAGAAAAAAATTTTTTTGTTCGATGGGCTTTCTAGAATTTATGGGAGGTTTCGAAAGAAAATTATTTTTTCGAACAGTAGAAACAGTCAAAAATATGGGTACGTAAAACTATCTCTTTGTCTCAGTGGCAGAGGTAGAGGAGAGGTGTGAGTGTTGGACTCTAGTTGCTGGTGTCGGGTTCGATTCCAGGCGTTGTCTTAATTTTTTTTGTCAATTTTTTTTTTCAATAATTAAATACAATTAAATATTAAATTATATATTATATATTATAAATTATAATATATAATATATAAATATTATATTATAAATTATATATTAAATACAATTAATACATGAAATATATGGGATAGTGCGGGAGAAATGCGGGAGGGATGCGAGAAATGACGCTAGGGATGTAGGATAGTGCAGGATAGCTTCGGGAATGGCTGGAAGGAATGTGGGATAGTGCGGAAGGGATGCGGGAATTTACTGGAGGGATGTGGGATAGTGAGGAAGGGATGCAGGGTATGACAGGAGACATGCGGAATATATGGGGAGGGATGCGGGATAGTGCAGTTGGATGCGGGTATGGACGGGTGGGATGTGGGATAGTGCGGGAATGGATGGGAGGGATGCGGGAATTGACAACAGAGATGTGGGATAGTGAGGGAATGGATGAAAGGGATGCAAAAATTTATGGAAAGTATGTGGGATAGTGCGGGAATGGATGGGAGGGATGCGAAAATTTACGGAAGGTACGAGGGGTAATGCGGGAATAATTGGGAGGGATGCGAAAATTGACGGGAGAGATGTGGGATAGTGCGGAAATGGATGGGAGGGATGTGTGATAGTGCGGAGGAAATACAGAAATGGACGGGAGGTATGCGGGGATGAACGAGAAGAACACAACATTGTGAAAGATAAGGCGGAAGGGATGCGGGCACACTCGGGAATAATGTGGGAAGCATTGTTGAAGGTCAAAATGGCTTCGGCAAAAAATGACCGTTGTGTCGGGAGTGCATTATAAAGATAAATATACTCGATGACGTCATGACGCATGACTGTTCAGCAACAGCCAATCAAATCTATTTGAGCTTATGGAGTTTTCAGAATTAAGGCACCTGGAGTCTCATCCTTGAACCATAGAGACCCCATAAAGGCACTGTACACTGCAAAGACCGTTTTTTTCCAACTCCAAAANGAATATCAAATCTATTTGAGCTTATGGAGTTTTCAGAATTAAGGCACCTGGAGTCTCATCCTTGAACCATAGAGACCCCATAAAGGCACTGTACACTGCAAAGACCGTTTTTTTCCAACTCCAAAATTTTCAAAATATCTCTATGCCCTATCTCTCACAATGTTGTGTTCTTCTCATACATGCCCGCATCCCCCTGCACTAGCCCGCATACCTCCCGTCCATTTCTGTATTTCCTCCGCACTATCACACATCCCTCCCATCCATTCCCGCACTATCCCACATCCCTCCCGTCAATTTTCGCATCCCTCCCATTTATTCCCACATTACCCCTCGCACCTTCCGTAAATTTTTGCATCCCTCGCATCCATTCCCGCACTATCGCATTACCTTCCGTAGATTTTTGCATCCCTCCCATCCATTCCCTCACTATCCCACATCTCTGTTGTGAATTCCCGCATCCCTCCCATCCATTCCCGCACTATCCCACACCCCACCCGTCCATACCCGCATCCAACTGCACTATCACGCATCCCTCCCCATATATTCCGCATGTCTCCCGTCAATCCACGCATCCCTTCCTTACTATCCCACATCCTTCCCGTAAATTCCCGCATCCCTTCCGCACTATTCCACATTCCTTCCAGCCATTCCCGAAGCTATCCTGCACTATCCTACATCCCTAGCGTCATTTCTCGCATCTCTCCAGCATTTCTCCCGCACTATCCCATATATTTCATGTATTAATTGTATTTAATATATAATTTATAATATAATATTTATATATTATGTATTATAATTTATAATATATAATATATAATTTAATATTTAATTGTATTTAATTATTGAAAAAAAAAATTGACAAAAAAAAGTTAAGACAACGCATGGAATCGAACCCGACACCAGCAACTAGAGTCCAACACTCACACCTCTCCTCCACCTCAGCCACTGAGACAAAGAGATAGTTTTACGTACCCATATTTTTAACTGTTTCTACTGTTCGAAAAAATAATTTTCTTTCGAACCCTCCCATAAATTCTAGAAAGCCCATCGAACAAAAAAAAATTTTTCTGTAGCTTACAAGAGTGAATACTAAATGAAAAGCCATGTTTTATTAAAAAATTAATTTACAAGCCGCGACTTATTCCTCTTGAGTCAGAGTCATTGACTCCCAAGTCACTGACTCTGACTCACTGTAGTTTAGGAGTTGACTCAGGAGTCATGACTCTGACTCCCCATATTTTCGCGAACTGACTCTTGAGTCATGACTTTTCTATGCTTAATTTTAAACTTTCCATAAGGGATTCCTGATTGATGGCAGTCTGACTTAGTCAATATGCTCCTCAAATTTCCCCTTTTCATGAACAACCACCATATTGAAGGCTAAATAATTGTTGGTTCGAGTAGTTACATTCGACCCGACAAAAATCGGGTTGGGAGTACCCGACAACTGTCGGGTGTCGGGTAGAGCAGCTGCCAAGTGTTAAATATTTTCAAGAACTTCTAGCTTGGAACTTTACCCGTGTAAAATTTTAAGTAAAATAATCCCATTGGGTTGGTCCAGAAAAAATCTCGTCCCAAAAAGTCCAAAAGTCATTTGGACCGGGGTTTTTCCTTATCCAGCCTGGACTTTTACCGGGTCCGGAGAAAACTCGGCCCGGACGGGAGTTCTCCCGACTGGACCAGAGTGCATGAGCATACGGGGATTTACTGCAACGAAAACAATTGTATTAGCCGAAAACTGTTAAATTTAAATTTGTGATCGCGAGTAGTTCTGAGTGTCAGCTTGTGAGCGTGAAGTTTCTGTGCTATTCTGGTGGTAAAAGTCGGGTATCTTGAGTCTGGTTAAATGTCTAATCCGCTTACACAGGTGTCAGTTTAGGTAGTGCCGCTACTATTGATAGCGAGAAAGTAGCGATAGCGCCACTACCAAAAGTAGCGATAGCGGATAAATTCTCAAAGCTTTGCTATAGCGGTAAAACTTTTTCTAAAGTGCTGCGACTATGAGGACTTTCGAAGGCGAAACGGTTTCTGGTAACTTGGCAGCGGCCAATGCAATTTTTTTTACAAATTGGCGGCAGAAGGTAGAAAAATACCTTATTTTTCGGAAAAAGACGTATTATACGGTAGAATACCGTATAATACCTCCAGTGATGAATACGAATAATACGTACCGAGAAGTATTTGGGAATTGGGAATCGAGATCTTCATAGGGAGTGTGACGCTAAGTTTGCTCCTATGCTCAGCATTACAAAATTCAGCGTCACTCTCCTTATTACGATCTCGATTACCAATTCCCAAATAATCCTCTGTATAATACAGTGGGATTCGCTTATGAAACCACCGATTTTGCACGGAGCAAATCATCTTATAGCCGTTATGGTCTTATATAAAAGCTATGCCGTTTATGTAGTGAATAAGCGTATATATTTAATTATTCAACGGTAACTTAAGTAATTAAATGAATCAGCAATGCTGGAGTAAGTTTGCGGCATACCATTTCAACTACTATTGCTTCTGTTCTATTATAAAAGCTATTGCTTCTACTCGAATACAAATTTGTTTCTCCAAAAATCGCCTTTGTAATGGCGGAAACTTGAAAGTTAAGTTAAGGTGGTATTGCAATTGTTAAATAGAAACAATTATGATTAAAAAAAAATTTTTTTTTTTATTACTAGAATATGCAAATTAAACCCTGGTTTACTTTGGTAGTGTGAAAGAGCGTCAAAAATACAATAAGAAAATTCAGAAAATACAACAAATACAAGTAATACCATTGTATTTTTCGATGATGTATTATACATGGTATTCTACGTATTATACCTATGGAACACTGATTAGCGGTAAAACGGACTTTGGTGGCGGCAGCGGATATAATTTTTCTTACAGTAGCGTTACGCCCGTTGTACACCTAACTCTAACGTGTCCGTCCTCCGAATTATTCCTCTCTCTGAGAATGTTTAAAATTTCAATTTATACCTTACGTCACTGTAATTCTATGGATCACTCGACTCAGAATCAATTTACAGTTGCCGTAACACCTCACTTCCTCCGTCACTGTCTCTAACTTAAACAAAGTTGATAGCCAACCAACTTTACGACAGCGCAAGAATAATTTAGAGCTCGTCTGAAGAAAACTTTAACAATTAGGTTAGCGTTAAAATAACTCTGCGTTGTGATCAAACAACCTCTAAATGCCCTAAGAGTGACGGTTGACGTTATAGCAACGCGAAGATTGTAATACTAGACGTTGAGGATATATTAGTAGGTGTAGTCGTAGACGTGCTGGATGTTCTACCAGGTGTCGTAGACATGGTGAGTGTACCGGAATGACTTTTTTTTGTGGGGCAAATATTTTATCCTACGTTTGTGTTGTTGAGTCAGCTGGGCTCAAGACTCTCATACAAGTACAATGATCGGCGTTTTTTTCTGATTCCGCTCCCGCTTCGACGCTGTCTTTTCTTTTGAATTTCGCTCTCAATGTTTTTTACTCCTAGGCTCCCAAAACCTTTTTTGCGGCTCCGCTTTAACTCTAGCGCCCAGAAAACTTTTGTGTGGGATTGCTTGAGGGTCTGAAGATTATGTTTGGGCTCCGCTCACTCAGACTATAAAAATATTTATTGGCTTAACAAGTTGATTTTTTGTTGCGCATCGTGCCGACTCTTTTCTTCAAAAAATATTTTTCGCAGCTCAACTCCAAAACTTGCCTCCATAAACGTTGATCTCCCAGCTACGTTTTCGCTCATTTATTTACTCAGGAAATTTGAAATTTTGATAAAATTTACATACTCTTGCACATGCTATATTATGTTAACAATTCAAGTCGGTCCACGAATGCATCAGAAAGCTGTATGAAACTAAATTATGTCTAAGCTGATTGATCAAAAAGATTGTACTAAGGACAAGAAAATTGTAAAAAATGACAACTTTAAAGTTGAACTTGAAGGACAGTGATGTAAAATCTCTTTCGAAAATTGTACACAATTTAACAATTTATTAACAAACAGTTTAAATCATTATTATCATTAACAAAAAAAAACATTTTTTAATCTAAAAGTTTTTTAAGGAATTACTGATATATTCGCAGAAACTTTTACATCAATAGGAATTCAAGTAAATAAGTAATTTCAAATTCCTTGAATAAATAAATAAGTTGAGCGGAAACGTACCTGGGAGATCAACGTTTATGGAGGCAAGTTTTGGAGTTGAGCTGCGAAAAATATTTTTTGAAGAAAAGAGTCGGCACGATGCGCAACAAAAAATCAACTTGTTAAGCCAATAAATATTTTTATAGTCTGAGTGAGCGGAGCCCAAACATAATCTTCAGACCCTCAAGCAATCCCACACAAAAGTTTTCTGGGCGCTAGAGTTAAAGCGGAGCCGCAAAAAAGGTTTTGGGAGCCTAGGAGTAAAAAACATTGAGAGCGAAATTCAAAAGAAAAGACAGCGTCGAAGCGGGAGCGGAATCGGAAAAAAACGCCGATCATTGTACTTGTATGAGAGTCTTGAGCCCAGCTGACGCAACAACACAAACGTAGGATAAAATTTTTGCCCCACAAAAAAAGTCATTCCGGTAGTAGTAGGTGTGATAGATTTAGTAGTGGGCGTGGTGTCCATAGGAGGGACTGTAAAACAAATATCCAATTCACCCTAAATTTCTTTCACAACACCCAAGCACCAAGAGAAATTCAAAATTTCTCTGACGAGTGACGACCATTCACAAAGCACGAAATTTTAAACCAGTCAGTGTCTAAGGATCATGATTGACGCCCTCTTGTGGTGGAAAATTCGAAATAATTCACTGTATATCTTAAATTGGATAAAAAAAAAATAAAAAGCGTTGACATATTCTGAATGGTTATGGTAGCTCTTTAGTAATTGAAAAATAAATAATGCTGTGTAAAATTACCAGTCCATACATGCACTTCCAACAGAACATTCAGAGCAAGGTGTACCAGGTGTAAACATTGGAACCCCAACTAATGTTTCCACCTGGACCGTAATTGCAAATCAAGAGTCGTCCTATATTAGGTGTCTTTTTAAATGTCCATTGATTAAATGCACAACCAAGCTCATTTGTCAAGTCTGTCATCATTTGAGCATAATTACTCCATTCAGCTCCATAAACATATCTTCCAACATTACAAACTCAGGGTTGAAGTGACACCTGTGCGTTTAACTCTTTTTTCGAGAAACTCACAAAGTATCAAAATTTGGTACTAAAAAATAAAGTCGCGTTTCAACTCCAATTCAGTTTAATCACAGAATAACAAACGGAAGATGTTGAGCGATTGGAAAGTTGGTAAAGTCCAAAACCCTCTAATCATTTAGTGGATCACTTTTTACTCCACACAAAAGCCTAATACTCTAAGGGCTTAGGAGTCACTCTATTACTGAGTTATTCGATCCTTAAGCTTCTGCGAGCCGTATAACTTAATCCCTTTTGTCAAAATCTTACCGATTGGAGCGACATCTTCCTTCAACAGGTGGGTAAGATTTAACCAAAGGGGACTAAATTTTAATGGCGATTAGATTATACCAAAGGGTGCTCTGCTCACTTTGGTTGGATTATAAAAAGTAAGCACACTGATCTAATTCAACCCTCACTTATTACAGACCTAAACAGCCTAATATTAATATGAAGTCAGACAATTAGTAAATCCGTCATCTGCTTATGTTTTATGGGTTGTAAAAAATTGGATTGGATTACACCAAATTCTCCCATTAAGCTCTTTCCAATAGATCTTCCCAGCAAAGAAAAAAATCAAGAGAAAAGTTACTCTGTTTTAACGTCCTGAATAGCTTTTGTACAGGCTGTTCCAACAAAAAGATAACTGACTTTCTTTAACTCCACTCAATTTGAGTGAAAAATACTTTCTCCAGTTATCTTTTTTTGGAACACCCTGTATAAGTCGTATTGTCGCTTACGAGAGAACAAGGGATTGACCTTGGCCTGTGACCACAAGGGGCCAACAAAAATTTTTTCATGGAATAGTTACTCAGATTAACATGCTGAACAACTTTTATATAATGTCATTTTATCGGTTATGTACCAGGAAAAAGTTTTGTACTTAGAACTTTTTTTTTGTACAGAGAAAAACATTGTTAAAAAAATTTCGAGATGGAAAATCTAATGTTAAAAAACTTAGAAAATACTCTAGATGTCACCGCAGAGAAAAGTATCATTAGGAAAAGTTGGTTAGAATTTCTAACCAACATTTGTAAGGAGTGAGTTATTCGCTCAAGTGGAATGCGTAACACAGATACCAAATTTTTCTAACTTTTTTTTTGCTGGGAGGATATATTGGGAGAATATTGGCTCCCAGTTTTTGCAATCCAACCAAAAATTGACTACCTTTTGGTACAATCTAGTGGTGTTGTGGGTACCCGCAACGAATTTTCGGCTGACTTGTCGAAAAACCCTGACTTCGCCATACACCATTCACCATACAGTATGTTCCACATAGTGCTGCCACCGTTTCGTATCTGGATACGGAATTTTCGTTTCGTTCCGTATCGTTTCGTTTCCGTATACAATTTTACGGAATTATAATGGTAACGATACGATACGATACGAAAAGTTGAGATTGATTTTCTCGGTCGCTTAGAAGTTATAAAATGAGTTGAAACAAAAGTTCGGCACCAATTTGTCCTATCCCTTCCTCTTCCCATCCCCATCTCACAAATTATCTCAGAATTATCTCAGTAATTCAATAAAATCCAGCTTGATACAAATAAAAATAAATTTTTCGTTTGCGTTTCGTATCCGTACCGTATTCGTATCGTTTCCGTTTCCGTTGCCCATTTTTCGTATCGTATCCGTATCTGACACCTTTCGTGTCGTTTCCGTATCCAGTTGGATACGATACGATACGATACGGTGGCAGCTCTAGTTCCACATTAGTTTACTGTGCATTCTTCGCCTTACCCCAAAAAATGACCAAGGTGGCTTAATGCGCACGTTGAATCAAAAGGTGGTGTGAACTTAGCCAACATGCATCAAATCGACAACAGTTTAGAAGTTGAGAGTGGATTGGACAATCAGTATTTGTTTGATTTAATTTAATCACTATTTAACATTTAATTGATTGATCCATAGTGATAAGTCAATTGACCAGGAGTTGGATTAACCTCAAAACTTAATAACATTTTGAAAAATAACTCACCGAAGGTTCCTTTTATAAGTTTCTGATACTAAATTTAATTTATTCTCGACTGAAAATTAGGTTATTAATGTAACTTTTTATTCGCAACTCACCACTGCAGCTTATGTGGACGTAAAGGACCATCACTGTCCTTGAGTAAGAATAAAGTTTGTAAGTAGAATTGCAATGCACGCAACTCAGCACTAATTTTTAAAACGCTTGTACTCTTATGTAAACTTATTCTTACACAAGGACAGTGATGCATAAAATGCAGTGCTGAGTTCTGAATATAAGGAATTTCATGAATAAACCAATTTCCAGTGTCCAGAACAAATTAAATTCATAATCAGAAATTTATGAAAACGAACCTTCGGTGAGTTATTTTCAAGATCTTACTAATTGTTTAGATTAATCTAAATCCTCGTCAATTGTCATCACTATGGATCAATCAATCAAATTTTGATCATGTAGTGATTAAATCAAATAAACATTGATTGCCCAATCCACTCCCTTAGCTCCTAAACTGTTGTCAATTTGATGCATATTGGCTAAGTTCAAACCACCTCAGGGGGTGGCGGTACAACATAGAGATGGTTTTGAGAATAAAATTGTCTGGGAATGACGTCACTGTTATGCACTTCGAATTCTCTAATATTTCTCCTCGTGCATTTTCATGACTTCTCATGGAACAATCGTAGAATAGCCCCTCTATGGAATTCGGATAAGTGATTTATTAATCGACTGGAAATTTAGCGTAGATTACGAATTCGACATCCATTGTTGGCAGTCAAGTAAAATTTTGCAAAATTTTTGCAAATTTGTGCCAAAGGAAAAAAAAAGTTTTAGGATGACTTACCCCAAGGTTGCTATAAGGAATTAATCTAAACTGGCTATAATAAGGTTAGCCATTTACTCAATTTTTTTTTCAAAATTAATTTTTTGAAGAAATAACAATCAACAAAGTCAAATAAACAATAAAGTTTTTCGCTTTCTATAGTTGCTTAGGAATATAATACAAACTCAAAAATTTGGAAGAGAACAAAATATAAAAAAAAAAATTTTATAAGTAAAACCATAAATTAGTGTCTTCTTTTTGTTAAAAAATTAATTTTGAAAAAAAAAATTGAGTAAGTAGCTAACCTTATCATAGCCAGTTTAGATTAATTCCTTATAGCAACCTTGGAGTAAGTCATCCTAAATTTTTTTTTTCTTCTTTGGCACAAATTTGCAAAATTTTTGCAAAATTTGACTTGACCGCCAACAATGGATGTTAAATTCGTAATCTACGATAAATTTCCAGTCGATTAACGTATCACTTACTTGAATTCCATGGAAGGACTACACTACAAATGTTCCATGAAAAGTCATGAAAATACACGACGAGAAATGTTAGGGAATTCGAAGTGCATAACAGTGACGTCATTCCCAGACCATACACCACCATCCATCATACACCACCATATAACATAACAACACACCATACATGGTGTATGGTGTATGGTGAAGTCAGGATTTTTCGACAAGTCAGCCGAATTTTCTTGCCGTTCCGTTACCCGCTACCACTTAAAAAACCCTCGACGCAAGAAAGATTTAACTATCTCCTCTTGACAAGAAAGAAGACGATTCCGATGTTTTTCGTAAAGAATAAAAACTAAATACACAGCGGTTGTTTTTTCTTAAACCTGTGATACTTTATACATTGTCGGGATGTACCGGATGTACTGCTCAACAGATATTTCGGCCCGAATTGGCACCGAATCCGAATATCTGGCAAACTCTGCAGTAAGTTTCGGCAGTAATTCCAGCAGTATAATTTTGCGGTACGTATAAAGACTTAATGAAGAGAATGAAGAATCTCAATCTAGTAATGTAATAAGTATAAGTACTCCTACTGCAAGTTCTTGTCCATGTAAGTGTAAAATTAGTTTCTATTGAAGGAAAAATCCAGACATTAAACAATTAAGCAAATAAATATTTCACGTTAAATCATTACTACTGTTCCCTCTACTACTTCGTCCATCAGAATTAAGATTTGAAGAGGTATTGTTATCTCCATATTATGCGGGGAGAATCGACTCATAAACATGAACAGTACACACACAAGACATTACCAAAACACACGAATCTTTTCCACAAAAACAGACGAAACTTTTCCACACATGAGACTTTCACACAAAACTTTTCCACACACGGATCTCTTCCACAGCCGAGACTTTCACACACACTAATCTTTTCCAGAAATTTTTTCTTGTAATACCCATCGAGGTCACAAGGTAAAGGTAAAACCTCTGGTCTCTCACAAGTGATGAAATGACCCTAATAAAAGTTGTTCAGAATGTTAAACTGAGTAATTTTTTCTGCTTATATTCCCAATGGGAATCCAGCTCGAGTAGCTAGGCATTACCCTTTTCTTAATTAAGTTTGACATTAACCTGTGACCTCGATGGGTCATCGCAGAAAAAATCGCCATAGAGAAATATTACTCAGCTTAACATGCTGCATAACTTTTGCTTACGTCATTTTATCGGTCATATAGAACTTGAAAAAAATTTTTGTACTTTGAAAAATTTTTTTGTATATACAGTTTAGTTCTCAGAACTCGCAAAATTTGTACAATTAATAAAATAAAATTTTTTTAAATTTCCATGTAAATCTCCAATTTCTTAATTAATTATTTTGAAAACATGTTTCCGGCTTATGTGTTTACGTTGGTTTTTTTCAGGGTGTTTTTGATTTAATAATTTGATTTAAACCATGGTTTATTTAATGGTCGGAACTAAGAAGTTAAGGTGGTGGTTTTTATTACCCATATAACTGCCGGCTTATAAAAACCAATAGTTGGTTTAAACCACCTGGTTTTTTTTTTAAAAACCAGGTGATTTAAACCAAATAATAAAAACCAAATAAACCCCGAATTATAATTGTTTTTGTAATATAATTTTGAAGAAACTTTAGTCAAAAAAAAAACAAATTTTATTACAAAAAGAGCCCATAAAATATTTTAAATTAAACGCTTTTCTGATTCTTGACTTACTTGATGCGTCTTTAACTCATTTCTTTTTTGGCTCATTTGCATTGAATCATAGCTTACAACGTTTTCTATTTAGTAGTGATTCATTTTTTTTGGTAAAGTAATTTTTACAATATTTGGTACACCAATTGATTTTTTGGTCCTGTTTGCCTAAAATAGCAATTCCACTGAGATTGCGCCCAGCAATTCTTCGGCAATTATTGCTGAAAGCAATTGATATCATCTATTAATTATTGCTGAAAAACTATTGCTTTGATCTGGGGTAATTCCATTGCCTAGCAATAACATGGAATTTCAAACCATTTTAAACTTGTAATACAAGAACTTTTTCAAAAAAGTTAAAAACTTTTTTGTCTCTTCCCACCTGAAACTTCTGCAATAATTGCTAAACTAAGCAAGAAAAANAACTTTTTTGTCTCTTCCCACCTGAAACTTCTGCAATAATTGCTAAACTAAGCAAGAAAAACCGATTTGCTGGTATTTTATTGCTTACAGTAATTATGACAACAGTCAGCAATAAATTGTTTGCCATCAGCAATTATAATTGCCGGTCGTATTCTATCAATTGCTTACATTTGCTGAAGGATTGTTGAGGGTAATCATTCAGTGGAATCGCCACTTAAGAGTTGATGGAGTAAGTCGAATGCTTTTTATTATATTAAACAAAAATTTATATATTTTTGGGTTATAAAATTTGATTTGACCAAAATAAAATTTAGAAAAATTAAAAAAATTTTTTAATAAAACCATGGTTTAAACCAAATAAACCCGGTTTAAACCAATAAACCAGGTTTTTTGGGTTTTTATAGAAAAAACCAAAAAAACCAGAAACCCTGGTTTTCTTTAAAGTGTCTGGAAAAGATTAGTGTATGTGAAAGTCTCGTCTGTGGAAGAGATCCGTGTGGAATAGTCTCGTGTGTGGAAAAGTCTCGTGTGGAAAAATCTAGTGTGTGTAAAAGTTTCGTGTGGAAAAGTCTCGTGTGTGGAAAAGATTCGTGTGGAAAAGATTCGAGTCGAAAAAATTCGTGTGAAAAAGTCTTGTGTGGAAAAATCTCGTCTGTTTTTGTGGACCAGATTCGTGTTTTGGTAAAGTCTTGTGTGTGCTGTTCATGTTTATGAGTCGATTCTCCCCCCATAATATGGAGATAACAATACCTCTTCAAATTTTAATTCTGATGGACGAAGTAGTGGAGGGGACAAAATTTCTTTCAACTACTTTTGGGTCAATCAGTAGATACAATGTGCATGACAGTACCCTCTGGTAGCGGATAGCAAAGATGCGGTTACTCGTTACATGCAATTGTTGCGGTTCCTGGAAACAATACTAGTATAATCTAACGTTTACGGCTATTGAGAGCCTAAGGATAGGAGGGATTGACTATTAATTTGATTCCTAACCTAGTTTAGATGCAAGCTTCTTGTGGGGTTAGGGAAAAAGTGAGCTGCTTTTGGTTAAATCAAGGTTAAATTTACAAAAAGCAACTTTGATAAGGTTAGTCCATAACTCCATTTGTTTTTAAATTAACAAAAAATAACCAAACAAGAAAATCAACAAACTTCACCAAAATTAAACAGCTTTTTAGCTTCCAAAATTTATTAGTTTTTCTAAAATTTTGTTTTGTGTTCATCAGTAGACATTAATATAAACTTTCAAATATATTTAGATTTCAAAAAGAAGATAAGACAAAAACTAATATAGTTTATGTACCCAGCGTATAGTTCACCATTTTTTCGAATTGCAAAATAAATTTTAACTGTAACCTTATGAACGGAGTTAGATGTCGGTCCAACATCCAGCTTCGAAAAAAAAATTAAAAGAAAATGGAGACTAACCTCATTAAAGTCGCTTTTTGTAAATTTCTCATAGCAACCTTGGGTTAAATAATAACTCGAATATTTCGATAACCAATGGATGAATCGATATGGGGTTTTCACTATAGGATAGCCCATGCCTCAAACACCTCCCCGCATCCTAACAACCTAACATAGCATTACACTTTTCAATTAATTTTGAAACTCAGGTAACGTCTTTCAGTTACTAAAATTTAATTTCGGAAAGTTATGATGAAGGAATACCAATGAATCGGCTGTCTGGATTCAGGCAACTTATACAATGTGTTCCAACAAAAACTTACTGAGCCTAAATTCAACCTTTCGTAAAGGTGATAAGATAACGACATGAGCGCGTAAAATTCGAATTTAATGGGTTCTTAAATCGCCCACCTGTACATGTGCTCCATTGTAAAGAAACTGAAACAGGAGTAAACTTAAATTCTCGAATTCTGAGCGTGGAATGAAGAGTTTTCTGTAAGTGAGAAAGACGTCTGGACCGCTGTGTGTTGCGAGGTATGTGTGAGCGGAGAGACCAGCTCCGTGCCTAAGAGAATGTTGTGTGGAGTGTGTTTGTGTGTGGGGTTACTCTGAGATGGACAATTTCCACCGAAAGTGGATTTAAAAAATGACCAATTTCGCAACCTAACAATCTTATAATTTTTGTGCAGTACCAAATTTCAATTAGATATGGCTAAAAAAAACATGTAAACAGATATATCCTAAGACGTGGAAGTGGATGATCAGTTCTTACTATGAACAGTGCTTAAATGTCTATGTCAATAGGTATGCGGTGTCATCGTTTTCATTAATTTCTCCTGCTTTCGCAGCAGAATTAATCAAGGAATAGTTGCTGACTCCATTCGAGTGTTTTCATATTGAATGGCATAGTAAGTTGTTGGCAAAGTTTCATCTACACTGAATTTTATTCGGTGTATGGTGTATTATTTGCTGGATATTTCGTTTTTTTGCTTCAAGGTTGATCATTTCAATTTTTGCCAATGATTACGGACATTATAGGAAACTTTGTTGCGAAATTATATTAGCGGAAAGTAAAGCTGGATTATACGTGTCAAATGTCAAAATGTTATCGCTGAGTCATCAAAGTTCTGAACTTGTGCTAAGATTATTAGAAATACAACGATTATAATGTCTAATTCAATTTATATCGTAAGATCATTTTTGAAGCTCAGAGAGTGAGGATTCTTGTAGTGAACAGTCAGAGTTTGCTTTATTTTCAGTTTGAAGATCTGTAATGGTTTCTGGGGTTTTTGAGGAGGAAATGGAGATAGGGTCTAGTAACACGAGGAAGGGAAGTGGAAACTCGGAAGAAACAGGTCGGAGAGTGGTAGATATGGAGGGGAATGGTGCCTTGGTGCTGGATGCAGAAGTCTTGATTCTGGACGCAGGGGCTCAATATGGGAAGCTCATCGACCGAAGAGTAAGGGAACTAAGCGTTCATTCCGAGGTCCTGCCTCTATCCACCCCCATCTCCATGGTACAGCTGAGTGGTGCTAAGTAAGACTTATCTAGTCACGTTATATTAGCTATTGAATAAATGATCTCAAATAAATAATTTACTTTCTAGAGCCTTAATCATTTCTGGAGGGCCAAACTCAGTCTACGCAACCGACGCCCCCTCCTATGATCCCGCCCTCTTCAAACTCGGAATCCCTATCCTTGGCATCTGCTACGGCATGCAGATGATTAACAAGGAGTTTGGAGGCTCCGTTGTGAAGAAGGAGACACGTGAAGATGGTCAGTACTTTGTCGACATTGAGCCCCGATCTCCTATTTTCAAGTAAGTCAGTCACTCAACCGTAGATAAGCTCTAATAAATTCGTGGACACTCAACGATATTATCCGGAGTCGGAGTCAGTAACTTCAGAGTGGAAGTTCCACGCTTTGGAGTCGGAGTTGACTCGGGATTGATGGAGTTGACTCCGGAGTCAAAAGTTTTTCTTATGGTAAACCTTGATTTATCTTGTTCTAACTTTGCTCCCACTCAAGTTTACGGTTGGATTTAACGAAAGGGGATGCAAAATAAAAAACTTAGAAAAGTTTCGTATCTATGTTATGCATGCCGCTTCAGCGACCAATTGACCTCTACAAATACTGCTTAGAATTATTCGGTGACCAAATTTTGCTAATGACAGGTGACCTGTTGAGGTGAAAGGTCAGGTCATTTGTGAAAACGTGTAAAATGACTTCTACAAATGTTGTTTGGCATCAGTAGGTGAACAACAATTATTGTTAGTACAATTTTTCTATCCAGTGACCTTAAGTGGTCACTACGTCTTGGGTCATGTACATTTGAGTGCAAAATCTTAGGCACATGACTTCTTCAAATAATTCTTTAATCAAAGCATGGGATACCTGAGTATACTAACAGCAATGATGCTTGAAGTGTCTCGCAAATGTGCTGATAGTTCCAAATTTTAATTCTTAAAGTGGGCGGAATTAGAGCAATAAATTAAATTTTGGCTGGAGAAAGCGGGTGCAAATCGTTAAGCGCACGACAGATTTATTGCTTTGCAGCGGAATAAAGTGGTAGACTCCGAGGGGAAAAGGTGTGTAACACTTACCTGAACATCCCTTAGCAATAATTGCCTAGAAAATTTCCACCATATTCTGAAAGCAGCAATTTTTGAGATAACTTTCTTCAATTCAACTTTCACCAAGGTTTTGAATTCCTTAATATTTTCATTTTGTTTGCTATCGATGACTGCATAAGTAGTTCCCGTTTTTTGAATATTTTTTTTTCATTCCCGCCTTCCTTGCCTCGAATATTTCATTTGGTGGTACAGTAAAAACGCAATTAGTCGCACCACGCTACTGTTCAAATTCAATGTTTGTATAAGTATAAGCAAATGTATTCCTGGAGGTTTTGGGTAAGTGATACGTCAATCGATCCAAAACCTTGCTTTCATTAAGAATATGGTTTCTGTTGTTGACACTCAAATCAGAATTTTTGAAAATTCTACAAATTACACTGGACTTTAATCACTATCGCAAAAAATCCCGAATGCAATGGAATTTGGTTAGGCGGTATTCCACTCGGTAACAAATCTCACGTAGAATACGAGTCTGAAATCCATTGGTGGCAGTGAAGTAAAATTTTCAAAAAACATTTCAAAATGCCTAAAACATTTTTTAATTCACTATCAAAGGCAACCAGGCTAAAAAAAATTTGATTTCATATATTAATTCTTTGCTTCCTGTATTGATCCCCTAATTCCGTTCCAATTAAATTATAAACTAAATTTCCCATAACAAGACTGATGTATAAATACGCAAGTTCTGGAGCGCGCGACGCCGAGGTCCGCAATCTGGTTTCTTTTTTTCATACCGCGGCATCGCGCGCTCCAGAATCGGCGTATTTATACATCACTATTGTTATGGGAAATTTAGTTTATAATTTAATTGGAACGGAATTAGGAGATCAATACAGGAAGCAGAGAATTAATATATGAAATCAAATTTTTTTTTTAGCCTGGTAGCCATTGATAGTGAATTAAAAAATGTTTTAGGCATTTTGAAATATTTTTTTTTACTTCACTGCCACCAATGGATTTCAGACTCGTATTCTACGTGAGATTTGTTACCGATTGAAATACCGCCTAACCAAATTCCATTGCATTCGGGATTTTTTGCGATAGTGAATAAATTCCAGTGTAATTTGTAGAATTTTCAAAAATTCTGATTTGAGTGTCAACAACAGAAACCATATTCTTAATGAAAGCAAGGTTTTGGATCGATTGACGTATCACTTACCCAAAACCTCCAGGAATACNGTGTCAACAACAGAAACCATATTCTTAATGGAAGCAAGTTTTCGGATCGATTGATGTATCACTTTCCCAAAACCTCCAGGAGTACATTTGCTTATACTTATACAAACATTGAATTTGAACAGTAGCGTGGTGCAACTAATTGCGTTTTTACGGTACCAGCAAATGAAATATTCGAGGCAAGGAAGGCGGGAGTGAAAAAAAAATATTCAAAAAACGGGAACTACTTTTGCAGTCATCGATACCAACATAAGCTGCACGAGTTCCCGCAAGATTTCCAATCGGATTTAAGCCAAAAATGTAAAATGGTAAAGTCATAGTAATTATATTTCGTTGGTAAATCTCTGTTAAGCTACAACCAGAATTCGGGCTTTAGTCAAAATTCTTTGGGCTTTAGACTTTAGGCTTTCTGCTTAAGTATTTACAAAAACCACTTGGACTACTATACTTCGGACTTAGTTTGGCGAGAAAAAGGAGCAAAATTATTATTTATTCGCCGAAACCAATTTTGTATGACCATACCAAATCGAAATTTACCATTTTCCGAAATTTTGCAATTAATCGCTCTTACAACGCTTCATATCCCAACCCAACCCAACCGCACAATGGGCTGAAGTGGAAAAATTTTATTCAGAAAAGTACGATGACTAGTTCTATTTTTTAAACCTTGTTGTGCATGGGTTATTTGATTGTTTTAATTATAACTCGAATATTTCAACATATCTCATCATTTTGGAAAGTTGGGTTTGCAGCTGAAGCTCTATTCTATCGATTTACCGTTAAGGTAATTGTTAATTTTTGTTAGTTACGACGTAGTGATTTATTTTAAAGTACGGTTTTTTAAGGCTAAGTAACAAAGGCAGTCAGGGTGCATCATTTAAACATGCACAGCAGGTGTCACACAAACCTGGGACTGAAAAACATTTTTACCCCGAGTACTTTTAAAATTGAAAACTCGATATGGCATAGCGTATGGGGTTATGGTAGGAGTAATAGAAACTAAAAATTTATGAGGAGGCAGGCGGCAATGGGTCCAAAGTGTATACTTTATAATTTGTTGTTTAACTACCGTAATACTTCGCTTAGGTGTATTTATTTCGACTTCTCAGTCTTAGCAAAACAATTGATTATAGTTTTGTCTTTTATATCTTCCCGCGACTGACAAACCATTTCAATACAACGAGCAAGAGTGACATGAGCAAAATTGTTTCCTTCGTGAAAAAATTTTATAATTAATTTCGAATACTTGCATTTCAGGGAATTAATAATACCAGCGTCAAGTGGTTGGCTTTTGCTCGTAGTATTGGGAGGTAAAAAAAAGTAATTCTACGTTACTGTAATTTTGATTGTCCCAAATGTGACCAGAAAAATTATCCAAAAGTAAAAGCACTTTCTGGTTCAGTAGCTTCATATCAGCATTCAATGTTTCCAGCCAATCCGAGGGCTTAGGGAAGACAGGAGGGCTGTGGCATCCCACGGGAGAACTGCGGGAACCCACGGGAGGAGTGAGGGAAGTTACAGGGGGGCTGCGTGAAACCACGGAGGGGGGCTGCGGAAACCCACGGGAGGGCTGAGGGAAGGTAAAGGAAGGCTGCGGACACCCACGGGAGTGGTGCGGGAACCAACGGGAGGGCTGCGGGAACCCAGTGGAGAGCTGAGGGAAGCCACGGGAGGGCTGCGGTATCTCACTGGAGGGATGAGGGAAGTTACAGGAGGGCTGCGGTAACCCATGGGAGGACTGAGGCAATCCATTGGAGCTGAGGAAAGACAAGGGATGGGTGAGAGATGCTATAGGAGGGCTGCGGGATCTCATGCGAGGGTTGTGGGAACCCACGGGACGGCTGGGGAATTCTACAGGAGGGCGGCGGGAACCCACGAAATGGATGAGGGAACACAAGGGAGAGCTGCGGATATCCACGGGAGGGTTGCGGGAACCGGTTGATTTTTGTCAGATTTTGTACTTGAATGCAAAGCGGCAACATCGCAGTTCAGAATCGTTTACTGGACGTTTTTCCAGCCGCTCAGCATCCAAGGTATACTAAAAACTATTATCCACGTTGGCATGGAGTTTAAAATTTTTTTATTTATTAAGCCAAATTGATGACCCCTTGAGGTCAATGAAGATGGTGATTGGATAGAGGTGAACGTTTTGAGCAAACCCATAAACTCCTAGAAATGTAGAAAAATAAACTTTTCTGTAATTAAGAATATTAAAATGACCGGATATAAATTAGTTCGCATAGTGTGTTACTCTTCTCACCCTAGAGTGGAAAAGTGCCATAACCCTCTTAATTGAACCACATTTTCGCCGGACGTAAATTTGAATCGTACCCACTAGGCTAATTGACCGACATTTATGCCGGAGGTGCTGCGTTGTTGCAATTCCGTTACCTAGTTCACAAATTTGGCAATTTTTTGAGGCTGTATTCAAATTCAAATGACCTTACAATGACTATGGAAATAAATTTTATTACACTGAATACATTCTTATTTATAAAATTGTAACCAATAATTTATAAACTGATCAGCGGGGCAGGAAACCTAGTAACTACATTGTATAAAATAAAATTAATTGATAATTGCATATTGAACTGAAATCATGGGATTTATAAAATTTTATGCAATTTTAGTTTTCCATTGGATGATGATCCTATCCTTCGTGAAGGTCCTTCCGACAACATCTGAATGTTCCTGCAAAAATGTCGGTCACATAGCCGAGTAATTCAAGAAAATAAGACAACACATAGCCTTATGACCTTGGATTTTCCAAGGTGATTAGAGACCGGGTGCTGCAATCTTTGGACCCGATTCTCTGTATTTATGATAGAAGATGCGATTGCGAACATAATGGTGAAATATCGTAGATGTAGCTTCTAGTTCGTAATGTTAAATTTTGCGATACAAAAAGAGGTCCGGCAAAAATGTCGGTCAGATAGGGTGAGAAGAGTTAAATAATGTATTAAGTTAAAGAGTAAGCACCGGTGTTTGTTTTTAAAAGGAGTTAAACTTATGTTGTAACTTGAGGTAAAAAATTGCCCTCCAAATATTTGAAAATACACGGTACCCGCCGACTGCGTAGAATGTTCGTTACGCAATTGCAATAATTACTGTAATCTAAAAATTAAAAAATTACCCACGTGCGGAAGGTAAGTTGAAACCAAATGCAGAAAACCCGATGTAGTTATGACACTTGGTTGCTAAGAACATGGGACCCCAAATTTGGCAAAAATGGCGGTGGTTTCCTCGAATTTCGTGCGTATTCACAAAATTTGGAAAAAACATGTGCTCCACTGTGTTAGGGAGACCAAGTGGTAACTATATAGGAAATTTTGTTCAGATCGGTTGGCATCGAGGTTTTGACAAATTCCTAAGTGAATAACAGTTCTTCAGACATGACTGTCCCTGACTGCATGTTAACAAAAGTCCTAGCGAGTGATTTTTTTTAGAAAAAAGCCTGAATATATTTTATGTTGAATCATAGTGAACTGGTTGGGATTGTTTGGCTGCTCATCAATGGTGATGGACATCTCAAGCGCCTATCTCATCCCAACCCAACTCCGAAATTTTTAAAGTCCCCAACCCAACTCAACCCAACTTCTGAATTTTTTAGAGTCTCCCCAACCCAACCCAACCCCCGAATTTTTTAAAGTCTCCCCAACCCAACTTCGGAATTTTTTAAAGTCTCCCCAACCCAACTCAACCCAACTTAATACTTGCATCAGCGAAATTATTAATCGGCGGTAAAAAAAAATCTGTTGGTGTAACTTTTTACACACCCCTGGCATGATGCGAAATTTGGCATACTCGCCGAACGTTGCCACTTCATCTACATTGAACTTGTGCACTGGATGTTGACACGCACAGTAGGCATAGGACGTGCATAATAAAAGTTTGCATTATACTTTACCACCATCCCTGCTGCCCACAACCCATCTAATATTTCCGAATTTATATTTTTCTAACAAACTGCTAAAGTCGAGCGTATGACATGGTATAGGGGCCAAAATCGTTTTCCAAACTTTATGAAGCATACTGTATCTAAAAGACAGAAGTCTGTTCGGTTTCCTCCGACTCCTCATCCATTAGTTATCTTACCACGGACTATTATGTTGTTTCACAGAGGCCTGGGTAAAAGGACAGAGGTTCTGTTAACGCACGGAGACAGCTTGGAGAAAATCGCATCGGGGTTCTCAGTAGTCGCTTCGTCTGGGAATATTGTAGCAGCGATATCGAATGAGGAAGCGAGAATCTATGGAGTTCAATTCCATCCAGAAGTTGACCTTACCGCTGACGGGACACAAATCCTCAGGAACTTTCTCTTCGAAGTGGCCAATCTCGCTCCTAGCTTCACACTTCGTTCAAGAGAAGCACAGTGTATTGAATATATAAGAACTAGCGTCCCATCTAACAACATTGTACTCGTAAGCCTTCCATTGGGAAATTGTCAAATTCTTACAATTGTTACAGTTCAATAGATTACTATTTTTTTTCGTTATATCTATGGATGCCCCGAATAGTGGTATTCGTAAAAATTTCGAATATGAATATTCGTATTCGAAATGAAACCGAATACGAATAGTTCGGACGAATATTCGCCGAATATTCGAAAGCACATGCGCGTTGGGTGTCTTTCGACTCGTCTTAAACAGCTTGTTCAATTAGTCCCCTCAAAAGCTAATTTACTTTGAGTTATACAGAAAGATTTTAATTTGGAAGTTCAGAAGCTTGTGCAAGATATCCCTACACGTTGGAACTCGTGCTATTACCATACATAGGCCCCCTCCGCGGAGGGCGGAGGGGAGGGGTACATTTTTGGTGGAGGGGTGAAATCTGGCCGGAGGGATGGAGGGGTGGAGGGCTAAAGTTTATCTGGAGGGGTGGAGGGTTGGAGGGCTGAAGTTGATCTGGAGGAGTAGAGGGGTGGAAGGGTGGAGGTGTATTATTATCCGTGGAGGGCTCTTATGTTCAACGGAGGGCGAAAGGTTGGAGTCTTTTTATGGAGCAATAGAGCCATTTTGAACCCGTAATCCTTGTACAATCTATTTATTTTGTTTTGATTGTGTTCCGATGTATTCAATGTTTAATAAAGTAAAATTATTTAATTACAAAAACAGAACACTACTAAAATAAAAAGAAAATCGATTAGAAATTAACCAAAAATTATTGCGGGATGGATGTAATCCAGTAGGAGCTGTTGTAGGCGGACGCGGATAGATCTTTGCTGAGTGGACTGGAAGGTGGAGGGGTCAACTTACCTTGAAGTGGTCTTTGCTGAATGGAGGGCGGAGGGATGGAAGGAAAAAATTAGCTTGGACGGGTGGAGTGGTCAATTTAGCTTGGAGGGGTGGAAGGGTGGAGGGGTCAATTTAGCTTAAAGGGGTGGAGGGCTGGAGGGGTCTTTGCTGACTGGAGGGCGGAGGGATGGAAGGAAAAAATTAGCTTGGATGGGTGGAGTGGTCAATTTAGCTTGGAGGGGTGGAGGGGTCAATTTAGCTTGGAGGGGTGGAGGGGTCAAGGCCCATCCCATGCCCATATATGGCTATTACATGCTAAATCGTCTTTTGAAACAAAAACCTGCCACCACATACTTTTCAGCGGAAGAGGCAAAGGATTGTGAATTTGACCCAAAATCAGTGGTATTTACTGGAAGGAGTACTTTCTCTTCTTCAACTTTTTGAAGAAATAAAAATCATCAGTGAGTCAGAATCAATAATTTCAGAAGTATTTCCATGTCTTATGACTCACAGATTATTCGGAAAAGGATCACCCTAAGCATTTCGGAGTAGGGAATCTGAATGAAACTCTCAAAATTTGAGTAATAGGTTTAAAAATTTGTTCAAAAATTTGAACTACACATGCGATACATACTTTGTTCCGCGTTACAAGTTGTCTTTTATCAGAGCAGAAGCTCATAAAGATATGGTGGCTCATCTGGTGACAGAAATGTCTGAAAACTATAAGAAGCATCTCAAAATTCCGACTGCAGAAAATTCGTTTACAAGTAATATGCAAAATCCTCTATGCAAAATCCTCTTGACACCAACGAGACTCACGCCCGTTTTATACTTCCGCCGCATCTGTTGTTCCTCCGGCGGTTCGCCTGATGAGCGGCAGATTATTAAATTTATGCTTCATCAGATGATTGTCCGAACGTTGCTCGGACGACCATCTGATGAAAAATTGTTTGGATGAAACAATCTTTGCTTCCACTTTTTCTCATCTTCATCTCGTCCTCATCTCCTCCAACAGCAGTTGAACTAAAAGATACTTTTTACTTCGTGAATAGTTTAATTTTTTCAATATATACTTCCTTCAACAAAATTAGAAGATGATTGGAATGAACGTTGGATGATTTTTCATCCAACTAACATTCAGCGAAACCATAAACATGTAAATATGAGAAAGGACGTCACGGCAACGGCCTTCTAACGCCTGTTTTACGCTTCCGCTTCATCTCTTCCTCATCTTTAAGAAGGCCGTTGCCGTGACGTCCTTTCTCATATTTACATGTTTATGGTTTCGCTGAATGTTAGTTGGATGAAAAATCATCCAACGTTCATTCCAATCATCTTCTAATTTTGTTGAAGGAAGTATATATTGAAAAAATTAAACTATTCACGAAGTAAAAAGTATCTTTTAGTTCAACTGCTGTTGGAGGAGATGAGGACGAGATGAAGATGAGAAAAAGTGGAAGCAAAGATTGTTTCATCCAAACAATTTTTCATCAGATGGTCGTCCGAGCAACGTTCGGACAATCATCTGATGAAGCATAAATTTAATAATCTGCCGCTCATCAGGCGAACCGCCAGAGGAATAACAGATGCGGCGGAAGTATAAAACGGGCGTAAAAGATGAGGAAGAGATGAAGCGGAAGCGTAAAACGGGCGTCATAATTCATTTTGAAAAAATTTCGCAGGAATTTGAACAAAAAATTAAGCGCAAAATATCCCGACGATTGAACAAGTCACTTTATCCCAACAAGTAATCTTCACAAGTGAAATCAGGTCTTATACTGTTATACGAAATGTAGACAGGTAAGAGTCGATTTTCATGGTGGAAACAACCACTCAGCCTTTCCTAACATGATTCTATTAATGCGGAAGTATTTATCAGTTCCTGCCAACAGTTTTTGGCGAACGATTATTCTCTGAAGAAGGGTTTATATACGAAGATAACTGTTCCAGACTTTTACTGAGCATGGCGAATTGTTAACCTTCCTCAATCGTAACTTAAAAGTGAACGATATAGACTTCTCTAAGCTTTTTGGAAGTATTTTGCACAACCAATGAATTTTAATTTTAGATTGTTTAGACAATTAAAGATGAGGCACAACCCGAATTTCCTAACTTATTTCCGTATTGAAAAATACTTGTCACCTGTCGGTTTGTAGAGGTAGTTCATTTGCCTCCAAAAGCTGGCGCGGCCTATCTACCTAGCGATAATTAATATACCAGTAATTCGAGCCTAATTTTTAAATCCGGCGCAGACCTCTATTTTCTATTTTAAACTTTTCATCCGTTTCAAAACTAAAGTGAAAGCAAAATCATTGCATTTATTTATTATACAGTGGAGTATGATAATGTCTGGCAGAGAAAGGAGGGTGGTTCTTTCACTTGAACTGGAAAAAGGAAAACTTTAAACTTGAAATTAAAGTTGAGCACCGTACTTACACCTATTTCGTCTATTATATTTTCATTTTCATTCACATGTAAGATTACGCTTTTAATTCCACCTTTTAGACATTTAGATTGTTATAGAAGAACTGGTTATGAATAACCAAGGAATGTTAAATTCATAACTAGCAGCACATTGGGTAACCTAATAAAGTTAATACCGACAGCCGTTGGTAACCCGCGCATTATACTGGTGGCAAAGGGTTCTTTGGATAAGTGCCGCAACGAAGTGAAAGAACCACCCTCCTTTCTCTGCCAGACATTATCATACTTCACTGTACTTCGCTGTACAGTATGTTTCACATTAAAGTTTACTGTGCTTTCTTCGCCTTTCCCCAACAATGACCAAGGTGACTTAATGTGCGCGTAGAATCAAAAAGTGGAGGGAACTTAGCCAACATGCAACAAATCGAGAGCAGCTGAGAAGTTAAGGGAGCGAGTTGGGCAATTAGTGTTTATTTGATCTAATCACTAGGTCAATCATTTATTGATTGATCCCTAGTTACCCATATGTAAATTGATCAGGATTTGAATTAACCTCAAAACTTAAGATTTTGAAAAAAAAACTCATTGAAGATTAGTTTTCATTTCTGATACTGAATTTAATTTATTTTGAACTCAGCAAATGTAAGTTTTTATTCAGGACTCACCACCGGAGGTTATGTCACGTGATGGACTAGCACTGTTCTTTGTAAGAATAAAGTTTGTAACCTGAATTGAAATGCACGTAGCTTAGCATTAATTTTTAATTTAAGTTTTGAATATAAGGAATTTCATGAATACACAAATCTTCCGAATCCAGATCAAATTAAATTCATTATCAGAAATGTATTTTTATTATTTATTTAATTATTAGTTGATATGGCAGAGCCCAATCAATGGCTGTTTTGAAAAAGTTTGGATATATTAAGTAAGAATATTGTGTAAATCTTTGTATTGATTTGGTAGTAATTTGGTGCATGCAAAAAATTAAAAAAATTCTAGAAGGTTTTCTCCGTGTTTAGAGAAGAATGCAGGCCGTTCTAGTTTTTCAGTGATTTGGCATTGGAATAGGAGGTGGTCTAGGGAGCTGTCGTTTCCGCAGGAATTGCATATTTTTCTTTCCCCCATTCCAAAGTCGATTCTTCTGCCTCCTGATCTGATAGTGTTGAGTTCGAGTCTGATGTTTGCTATATTTCTGACTGTATAGTTAAAATTATTTTAATCGAGTTACGGTTCTGCTCCACATGTTGTTTTAGTATTGAACAAACCTGGAATTCTACTTGACTTTTCCGTTTTTCCGTAGTCCTTTTGGTATAATTTATCTTCGATTCTTCGAATTGTTTCTTTTCTCCATTGTTGAGTTAAATCCGCATCTTCTGCTATCCATAGGTGCTCGAGATTAACAGTTGAGAAAAGTTTTTCCATTTGAGAGTACCAGTTGTATTTATTTTCGTTCTGACAATCGGATTTTTTCCTAAGTTCAGTATAAGCATGTCGGAGAAGGGTGTTCTTCTTGCTTTTGAGTATCTTATCCAGAAACCAATCGCTAGTTTGGATATTTAGGCTGAAATATGGGCGTCCCAGTCTCAAGTCTTAGGATGTATCTTGGGATAGAGCATGGTAGGTGTAGTGTTCGCTTTAAGAATTGCTGATGGACTTTTTCAAGTTTCTCGGCGTGTGGAAGACCCCAAATTTCTGCTCCATACGTTGTTGTTGAGTTAATGATCGATTATAGGAGTTTTTTTGTTGAATTTAACGAGAAGACTTTGGGTCGTTTTAGAGTGTGTAGTGTTGTGGCGATAGCTGATAGCCCTCTTGTAGTTGCTTCTTTGGCAGATAGGTTTGCTAGGCCCGACAAGCAGAAAGTAATTCCCAAGTATTTGTAGTGACTTGTTATTTCAACCGGATTACCGTTCCATGTAAATTTATCCGTTTTTTTGAACCGTTCTCCTTTTCTAAAAATGACCACTTTTGTTTTCTTCATATTAATTTGGAGGTGTTTTGATTTAAAGAATTTAGATGCTATGTTGATTTTCTCTTGTAGTAGTTCTTGCGATGATGCCAGAATTACTAAATCGTCGGCATATAAAAGGCAGTGTACTTTACGTCCATTTATGCGGATCCCTTCTAAGAGACACGTGCTATATTTAGTGTTTAGCTCTTCAATGAAGAGGTTGAACAGAGATGGACTGACAACTTCACCTTGTAATACACCTCTTTCTATTCTAAAATTTTTGGGTCGTCCCACTCCTCCTTTTGCACTCGCCGTGTGTGAGTAAATACTTTTGAAGATGTTTATCAATTTAGTTGAGACGCCGGCCTCGTAGAGGGTTGACCAGAGGAGTGCATGGTTTGGTGTGTCAAATGTTTTGGTAAAGCTACGAAACATGCATATAATTTTTGTGGTTTGAGAAGTTGGACTTGAATCATGGCCGTTAGTACAAAGATGTGATCCAGTGTGCTTATACCTTTTTGGAATCTGGCTTGGTAATCCGAAACTTTGTTGTTTCTTTTCATCTATCGTAGGAGTCTTTCATTTAGTATCGTGGTGAAGAGTTTTAGGATGGTATTGAGGAGCGAGATTGGTCGATAATTAATTGGTTCATTTTTGTCCCCACTTTTATAGATAGGTAGGATGAGGGCCTCGCTCCAGTCTTTTGGTGTTATTCCTTTAGAGTAGACTATATTGAATTCTTGGGTGAGTCTTTCGACAGCCTTCGTAGAAAAAAGTTTCCAAATTTCATTTGGGATACTGTCTGGTCCTGGGTTTTTTTTACTTTTTAATCTTTTCATTGCAATCCTGACCTCGAAGATGTTGATTATTTCGCTGTCAAGATGTGTCTGTCTGATTTGTCATCTCTTTTTGCGACGTCGCACTCAATTGTGGTTGATTTTCTTGGAAGGTATGGCTAAAATGTTTGACCATTCTTCTTAGTTAATTGTGTTTTGATGAAGGTTTTTCGGTTTTAACAATTTTATTGAGTTCCAGAATTCCGGCGGATTTTTGAGGTTTAGAATTTTTTGTTCGATTTTTTCTTGGTACTCTTTTGATTTGATATTGCATATTTCATTGTATTCTTTCTTTTTGCTTATGTAATTCGCGGTTTTCTGTTGGTTCTCCGTTGAGTTAGTGTTCCTTCTAAACTTTTTTAGTGCATTGTTCATGAGGTAACGAGCTGAACGGCATTCTTTATCGTACCATCTCGGTTTTGCTATTAATTTTGCGTCAGGTGGTTTATTCTTTATTTGTCTTGTCACAGTAATTTCTTTAATTGTCGTGAGTTGTTTAAAGTATTCTGTGACGTCACACTTTGGATCCAGGAGCTATAATTTGGCATTTAACTTTTTTTTGAGTATTTGTACTTCTGCTACAGTTGGAACTTTGAGTTGTGTATATTCTTGCTTCTTCCTGCTGTTAGATGTGGTCGGCTTTTGTAATAAGGTTACATATATTGGAAAATGGGTTGATTGTGACATTTCTACAATTGAATTCGGAAATATATTCCTCCATTTGAGTTGTATAAAGAATGAGGTCAATCGTGTTTCCTTTGGCATCGCTAATAAATGTAATCCTGCATGTTTTGTCTCTTTCAAGGTAACCGTAGCCAATGTTTAGACCTGGCTCGTTGCATAGGTCGTGGAGCAGTTGACCTCTTGTGTTCGTATTGCTATCTTCGGAATTTCTTTTCCCTCCCATTATTGAGTTGTGTGCTCCTATTCTGCCATTTATACCCCCCATGACCAAAATTTTGTTGTTATTCAATGAGAGTTCACTGATTGTGCGGAATATGTCATGTATTTCGGTGTTGTATGCTTTGTTCGGAGGGACGTACGTTAGTACAATTATAAACTGAGGGACGTCCCAATATTGTGACGGATTGAATTTCGCCAAGACTGTGGATGACGTCATCTGTATGATCTCGAAGTTTTGGTTAAGGTTATTTTTCCATCCTATTATAATTCCTCCGTATGGTCGTTTTCTGGAATTTTGCTTTGCTGGAATTACTATTTTTTTGTATTCACTCTGGAGGTGGTGGTTGAATGCCGTCGCTTTACTCATTGGTTCGGTGAGACAAAAAATAGATGGGTTTGCTTTAGCCAGTTCCTCGTAAAAGAGTTGGTTTTTATTCTTAATACCTGTTGTTGTAGTAAAATATTGATATTGAGTTAAGAGGGTTGGGAATTGTTCTTATATTGGTGTTTTCTTTGATTCATCGATTCTCTAGTTTTTTTCTTCCGTTGTGTGTTCCCATTTCTGAGTCTTCTTTGTTGCCTTCTTTCTCTTTCTTCAATTCCAATAGACAATGTGACGTCATTTTGTATGAATATATTTGATCCTTTTAATGTTTTGGCTGCTTGAAAAATTTTCACCCGATCCGATGGAGATGGGATGTATACTTTTAGTGGTCTTGATTTATTTCCGTGTTTCCCCAGTTTGATTGGAATATCGTGTTGGACGTCCAATTTCATCGTAATTCTGAATAGGTGTTCAACAGATTCGGTTAGCAAGGTTGGGTCGTCAGATTTGTTTCCGTGTGATGACGTTCCCTTGGTTTGCAAAAGCAATTAATCGGTTGTTATGTAAATTGCTGGGTTGAGGTTGGTCTTTTGGAAGTTCTCTGAGATTTCTCTTGATTTCTTTAAGTTCTTCATGGATGTTTCGTTGTTCACCTTTTATTTTTGAGAGTTCGATTTCGTCGTCGGCTGTCTTCTTTTGCAAGATTTAGATAGAGTTGCCTTGTTTTACGACGGTAGCTTTTCGGTTTTCTACTTCCATTTTGAGTTTTTCTAGTCGGGATAAGATTATTTGTGACATTTCGTTTTGGGACGTCCCATCTTTTGTAATTTGAGTTATTTCTTTGTTTGTATCGTCCTGTTTCTGTAGCAGTTGATTAACGAGGTCTCTCATTGTTGGTTTTTTGCGTTCTTCCTGGGTATCGCTTGAAACTTTTTCTTCCGACATTGGGCATTCTTCCTGTTTTCTTTTCTTGCTAGTGGGAGTAAGGAAGTGATCCATTTTCGTCTGCGACATAGGGTTGTACGTTCTCGTTGGAGATCTTAACATGTCTAGATAAAATCACAATTGTGCTAGTATCTTTGGTTCCAATAGTTATATTAGGCGAGGTAGACCTGGGTCTATTCATATACTAAATAAAAGTGACTTAGCTTGTTGATCAGCTATTTACAGCTTTTTCTGACTTTTATTCATCCACGGAGTATTGTTACTGCAGATGAGGGAATTCCCTGTGCTTCAGTGGCGGTGGTCCGTATGGTGGAGTTTTTAGCCGTTTTTACTTTGCCTCAGTGGTGGTGTTTTGTTTCCTTTCGTTTTCACATTTGACGCTGATTTGGTGATTTTGATGATTTTGGTAGTGAGACGTCCAAGCCTAGATAAATATCACAAGGTGCTAGTATCTTCGGCTTCTTTATGTAAATGATAGGCTAGGTAGTAACCCTGGTCTATTCATATACTAAATTATAGGGACTTAGCTTGTATAAATTTCAAATGTTGAAATCAGCTGTTTCTAGCTTCTGATGTATCCTCACTATCGCCCTGATAATGCGTCCTCTTTGTTTAGTGACTCCATGTTGTCATGTGTCAGGGTCCAAGCATGAGTTTTGTAAATATTTAGTTGTTGGTTTGTCGATTTATTCGTCAATTAATTAAAATTTTAAAAAGATTAAAAAATTTTATCACCTCACTTCTGTCGTAGATGGGCAACCTTTAGCCTAACACATCCAACTCAGAAATTAATGAAAACGAACGTTCGGTGAGTTATTTTTCAAAATCTTATTAAGTTTTGAGGTTAATTAAAATCCTCGTCAATCAACTTATCACTATAGATCAATCAATCAATCTTTGACCTAGTGAGTAAATCAAATAAATATTAATTATTATAGAACCAAAGTTTGAATACACTGGGAGGTGGTTAATGTACCAGTGTCGTAAGCAAAGTCAGGATTGCCTAATCAAACTTATTGATCAACCTAGTTAATAATAAAAAATTCTTGCATTAACTTATTTCCTTCGCTTCATCCATCTCAGAATCTGGTTAGGGTATACATTTGGAGGGTGTTGAAAATTAAAAAAAATTTTTTTTTCTTTTTTTTTTTTTGGATTTTTGCATTTCTCCACGAATCATAACATGTGAAGACTTTTAAGACTATTTTGCAACAAAAAATTTTGTTTCCAAAATTCTTTTTTTCAATTTCATTTTTTTTTAATTTTTTTTCAGATTAAAGCACTTCTNAAAATTTTTTCTTTTTTTTTTTGGATTTTTGCATTTCTCCACGAATCATAACATGTGAAGACTTTTAAGACTATTTTGCAACAAAAAATTTTGTTTCCAAAATTCTTTTTTTCAATTTCATTTTTTTTTAATTTTTTTTCAGATTAAAGCACTTCTCCACAAATCATGATATTTCAAGACTTTTGAAAGAGTTTCCAAAAAAAAATATTTTTTTTTCAAAACACTTAAAATTTTGATTTTTTTTTTGGAAAATCTGTCCCAAAAGTCTTTAAATGTCATGATTCGTGGAGAAATGCAAAGAGCCAGAAAATAAATTTTTCGACACCCCCCCCCCTTTCCAAATTTATTATATCACGGCATCTGCCTAATAAAAATAGTTTGAAAAGGTTGCTTGATTTATTATAAATATTTTACACATTCTTACACATTCGCCGCCATTTACTTTAAAACCTCCGTTATTGCCAATTACGTCTAAAAGTACGTTAGCCCCGCACTCCTTCTTAAAGTCTTGTATTTCTTTATTTTCCAAAAAAACTTGCCAACATCGGTTTCTAGTCTGATCTGGGGAAGTCCATGTTTCTTCCGAATAGAAAAATTTATAACCTTCATGCCTGTAGTGCCTAATGTGTCGCAGGTAATAATCTTTTTGCGCCACAATATCCGTTCGTTCCAAATATACTGGTTTTTTAAAGATGCATTTGTATCTAAATCCGCATTTTCTTACAAGACATTTTCTGAAAGTTTCCTTTTTCATTTGTGGAAAATGCTGGTCTTCGGAACATGTTTTCAATAATTTATCAAGCGTTGGATATTCTTTTGATTAGACTTCCTAATTCTATTTAAAATTTTGGTGGCTACATGCCTGAACCTTCACAGAACTTTAAAATATTAAGATTTAAATCTAAAAAATGTCTAGCATTATTTATAATTTTGTTAACACAACCAACCCATTTTTTGTAGGTTCCTTTTGGAGAGGGTGTTTGGATCATTTTATGAACAATTAAATGCTAATCTATATAATCAATCATAACTAATATAATCATAACATAATATAATCAACTATTGTAATCGCCCCTGATACCTCCGAAACTGTAAAGGAGATTCAGAATAAACATCCTTTACACCCTCATCCTATACACTTCCCAGTGAATTTTGATTCTGATGATTTCAACTGGATCATTGAGGATTCAGAAATTCTAAAAGCAATTTATTCATTCCCTAATGGATTAGCTGGAGGATTAGACAATTTACGACCTCAAATTTTGAAGTATCTTTTCAAGAACCATACAACTAATGAATCAATTGAATTACTAGAATCAATCAAGAAATTATTGGTTCTCATGCTTTCATCCAAAGTTCCAGATTGTATATCTCCTATTTTATTTGGAGGCTCATTGACAGCACTGTTAAAGAAAACTGGTGGCATTCGGCCAATTGTTGTCGGCAATACATTGCGTAGATTATCTGCCAAGATCATCACAAAACGAATCACTCAATCTTTATCTCTTGATCTTTTACCACATCGACTATGAGTGGATGTTCAAGGTGGAGCAGAAGCTCGTGCTCATGCTGCCAGATTTTATTTCAACAACAAACACCAATCTACTAAAGCTTTCGTTCAAATAGATTTAAAATATACATTCAATGAAATCAGAAGAGACGTTTTACTGGAAATCATGAAGATAAAACTACCTCAAATTTACAATTATGTTTATCAATGTTATCGATATCCAACCAAAATTTTTTATGGAAATAATTCAATTTTTGCAGATCGAGGTGTTCAACAAGGAGACCCACTAGGACCAGCTTTATTGTCTTGCAATACAACCTATTGTGGAAAAAATCAACACGGAATTCAATATTTGGTATTTAGATGACTGCACAATTGCAGATTCTCCTAAGAAAGTTCTTGAAGAATTGAAAAAGATCTTTTATTCCGCTGAAGAAATTGGACTTGCGCCAAACTTTTCAAAATGTGAAGTCGCCATTCTAAATTCTTCTGATGAAGATGAACAACATCTCATTCTTTCGAAATTTGAAAAAATCACTCCGGGGATCCAACTAATCAAATCTTTAAATGCAACTCTTCTTGGATCTCCTATTTCGAGCGAAGCTATTTCTAATTGCCTTAATGAGAAAACTGAAACACTAAAAGTTTTTGGAGAACGACTTTTAAATATTTCCTCACATTCTGCTTACTTTCTTCTCAGGCAATCGTTCGCTATTCCGCGCATAATATTTTTTTTTACGAAGCTCGCCAACTTGGATAGAAGAAGAGAATTTGAAAATTTATGATGACATGCTTAGATCAATACTCAAAAAAATTACCAACTCAAACTTAACAGATCTTGCTTGGTCTCAATCATCACTTCCCATCAAGAAAGGTCTCGGGATTAGACACGCTGTTGATATGGCGATACCTTGTTTCCTCTCATCGTTCAACAGTGTTAAATCTTTCGTTTCCGCCTTGTTGCCCAACAACTTTCAAGATGACCTTTCTGTGAAGATTGCTGAAGATTTATGGATTCAGAAAACCAACATAAATTTACCTGAAGAAACAACCAGAAAATTCCAAAAATCTTAGGAAGAACCTCACCCAATTTCCCCTTTTCAACACATACTATCAAATTGCTCTTCTGATGAAGATCAGGCTAGAATAAAATCTTCATCCATTCAAGAAGCAGGTGCATGGCTTGAAGCATTAACTTCTCCCCAACTAGGAACTCTACTTACAGATGACGTTTTTAGGATCTCATGTGGGCTTCGATTTGGAACACTACTTTGCTCCTCTCACCGTTGTCTTTGCGGTACTGAAGTAGATGAAACAGGTCGTCACGGTTTATCATGCAAGAAAGGAAATGGAAGATTTTCAAGACATGACAGTATCAATGATATCATCGTCAGAGCCCTTCGATTAGCAGGTTTTCCTTGTATCAAAGAACCTACTGGCTTATCAAGATCAGACGGAAAACACCCTGATGGAATGACTCTTGTTCCTTGGACTAAAGGGAAATCTTTGGTCTGGGATGATTGATACATTTGCTCAATCCTATCTTTCTTCAACCAAAAACGATCCTGGTGCTGCTGCTCTCATTGCTGAAACACGGAAATGCCGTAAATACAATTTCCTTCAAGAAAATAAATTTTATTTTGTTCCAGTTGCTGTGGAGTCTAGCGGTGTCTGGGGTTCAAAAGGTCTTTACTTGTTGAAGAAGATTGGTAAATTCATTCAAACTGCTAGAGGAGAAGTTCGATCTACATCTTTTCTAATACAGCGAATAAGTATTGCCATTCAACGAGGAAATTCGGCTTCTATTTTGAAGGCACTTCCGACAGGAAAACTATTAGAAAAACTCTTTTACTTATAATATTATATCTACAACTTACAAATAAAAATTATATATTAAAAATTAAAAAAAAAATAAATAAAAATAAATAAAAATAAAAATAAATAAAACTATAACTATTAAACTTACTTAAATGAGTAACCAGATGAAACATAAATAAAAATATAATTGATTCGGAAATTTGTGTTGTTTTGTTAATTTCGCGCCTTAAAATATCGCCAATGTTCCAGTCCTGAGAATATGAAATTCGCAGACACTAAAACCACGTGACAGTGTATTCAAACTTCGGTTCTATAATAAGCCCAACCCGCTCCCTTAACTTCTCAGCTGCTGTCAATTTGTTGCATGTTGGCTAAGTTCCCTCCAGTTTTTTATTCTATGTGCGCATTAACTCACTTTGGCCATTTTTGGGGAAAGGCGAAGAAAGCACAGTAAACTTTAATGTGGAACATACTGTACATACCCTATGTTTTTGCACATTTAATCATAAACATATTTCGGAAACAATTTCTGACTCAAAGTGGAATTGATTCCGACTACGTTCGTCGGTGAGATGTACAGTTCCGATGCATATTTCGCACACAGATCTAGCGTAACCTCCTTCGGTTTTGCTCAGCGCTATTACAACCGCCACTGCGAAAACTCTTAAGAGGAATAAGTCGCGGCTTGTAAATTAATTTTTGAATAAAACATGGCTTTTCATCTAGTATTCACGCATTTAAGCTAGAAAAAAAAAATTTTTTTTCGACGGGCTTTTTAGAATTTATGGAAGAGTTCGAAAGAAAATTATTTTTTCAAACAGTAGAAACAGTTAAAAATAAGGGTACGTAAAACTACCTTTCTGCCTCAGTGGCTGAGGTGGTGGAAAGGTGTGAGTGTTGGCTGTACTTGTACTTGCTGGTGTCGGGTTCGATTCCAAGTGTTGTACAGTGGTCCACAAATCTTTAGGAACGCTGGATGCTACTTTTGTCCCATGCTCTTTGCTGGAGAAAGGAGCGCTCCTAAATTTTGTGGAATCTATCTTCTAAACAAAATTTTTTCTGGGGAAACACTTTTCAAATTTAGATAGACCATTGAAAAGTAGTGTTTGACGTCAAAAAAATCAAGTCTCTACGATCGCTAGGAAAGAAGTTATGATTTTTTGAAAGTTGGAAATATTAGACATTTTTTTGAGACGATGTACTAAGAGATGGGCATGTTTCAAAAGAATATCCAAAAAATTCAGTATTTAAAAAATCATAACTTCTTTCCTAGTGATCGTAGAGACTTAATTTTTTTGTCGTCAAACACTACTTTTCAATGGTCTATCTGAATTTGAAAAGTGTTTCCCCAGAAAAAATTTTGTTTAGAAGATAGATTCCACAAAATTTAGGAGCGCTCCTTTCTCCAGCAAAGAGCATGGGACAAAAGTAGCTTCCAGCGTTTCTAAAGATTTGTGGACCACTGTATTAACTTTTTTTGTAAAAAAAATTTCTCAATAATTAAATACAGTTAAATTTTATATTATATATTATATATTATAAATTATAATATATAAATATATTATATTATATTATATTATATTATATATCTTAAATTATAATATATAATATATATTAAATACAATTAATACATTAAACACGTGGGATAGTGCGGGAGGGATGCGGGAGAAATGCGGAAATTGACGGGAGGGATGTAGGATAGTGCGGAACAGATGCGGGAATGGCTGAAAAGAATGTGGGATAGTGCGGGAGGGATGCTGGAATTGACGGGAGGGATGTGGGATAGTGCGGAGGGGATGCGGGAATTGACAGGAGACATGGGGAATATAAGGGAAAAAGGCGGGAATGGACGGGAGGGATGTGGGATAGTGCGGGATTGGATGAGAGGGATGTGGAATAGTGCGGTATGTTCAATGGCGAGTTAAAACTCGCCATTGACCATACGATCAGACAAATGTCATTAATTGTATTTAATATATAATTTATGCTGTAATATATATTTATATATTATACATTATAATTTAATAGATATATAATATAATATAATATAATGTATATTTATATATTATAATTTATAGTATATAATATATAATTAAAAAAAATTAATTGTATTTAATTATTGAGAAAAATTAATACAACACTTGGAATCGAACCCGACATCAGCAAGTACAATACAACACTCACACCTTTTCACCATCTCAGCCACTGAGACAGAGAGATAGTTTTACGTACCCTTATTTTTAACTGTTTCTACTGTTCAAAAAAATAATTTTCTTTCGAACCCTCCTATAAATTCTAAAAAGCCAGTCGAAAAAAAAATTTTTTTTTCTCTGGCTTACATGAGTGAATACTAAATGAAAAGCCATGTTTTATTAAAAAATGAATTTACAAGCCGCGACTTATTCCTCTTTAGTAAACATTAAATACATAATGAATTTCCCATTGCTTCTGATCATTTGGACATTTTTTGGAATTCAGGTTCAGGTGTGTAGGGAACCTGAATCTGATAGCCGAATTCAGGTTTGTATAGGTTGGACCTGTGGAACCAGGTTCAGGTTCTGGTTCAATTACAGATTTTGGTACTCAATCGCGCTTACTTTTACATAGGTTACATAGTGCAATAGTAGAAATAAAATTTGAGTACTGCAAAAGAGTGGAGCAAATCAGTGAAGCAGATAAACGGGTCGTCAGGTTCTCGGCTGAGTGAGGGGGAGAAGATCAGCAGGGGTCATACTCCATTCCTACATTATTTTATTGTTTTTTTTTTGTAACTCACCATCTCTTACCATTACAAAATCGCGTATCGTCAGAAAAATATCTGTTTCGAACATATATTTTTTTAATTTTACAGATAATTATTGCATGAACTTATAGCGCGGATGAAATGTTTCATGTAAAACTTGAAAACTTGGTTTCTGAAACAGAACACTGTAGAACATAAGAATTCTTTCTTCTGTAGATGCTCTTGAGCGGGGGAGTAGACTCAACTGTATGTGCAGCTCTTCTGAAAAAAGCACTGCGTGAAGACCAGGTGATTCTTCTAAGAGGAACTGTTCCTTCTTTCATTCTCATAATCACAACTTTCGTTTCCAATTTAGATTCTTGCCCTCCATGTTGACAATGGTTTTCTCCGGAAGAATGAGAGTGAGGCTGTTGAGGCCTCTCTCGTGAGACTTGGGCTCAAGATCCGCGTCGTACGTGCGGCTCAGGATTTCTTCTGTGGAACGACGAATCTGCCGATTGACCCTTCAAACCCTAGCAAACTCTCTCCCTCCAAACAACTAGCTTTCGTCACAGACCCCGAGGAAAAAAGGAAAATCATAGGAGATGTCTTTATGCATGTTAGTCCTCGGTTGGATTATAGCAAAAGGTGCTCACTTTTTGGTACAAAAACCTAACAGAAAGGTACTGACTTATAGTCTGACTTTTCTTTTGTATTAGGTTCCTTTGTTCTGAATATAGTTAGCAGCCTTTGGTACAACCCAACTTCCTCTTACGTACAGATGGTCCCAACAAAATGCTAACTTACTGTCGGCTTATTTCCAGAATAGACCCTCCCCCATTCTGGAATTCGAGTAAGTGATACGCCAATGGACTGGGAACTTAGCGCTGATTACGAATCTGGCATCCTTTATTGGCTTTCAAGTCAAGTTTTGCAAAAACGATGGTATGCAAAAAAAACATACCTCGTTTTTTTGCACGAATACCTCGGATACACGGTTCAACTATTTGAGCTAGTGTATCTCTCAATGTTACATACTGTCCCCTCCACTACTTCGTCAGCCATAATCGAGCCGATAACCATGAAAGTTTTTTTCGTTGTTTGGAGGTAATTCCTATAGTAACCGCTTCAACTCATTCAATGAGAAATTGGTTATGCCCGCCAAATCCATCCGCCTGATCTCAGCTTTCTCATTATACGTCAAAATTAATTAATAACTTTTATAAAATTTTATCAATGAGAGTATTTAGTTTTTATCATTTACAGTTTAAACACGCAACCTCTCCACATAATAAATTTTTGGTTGATTAGTTTGCTCTGTGAAGATATAAATGTTTATAGTGTGCGAGGCTGTTAAGAATTGTATGACTTGCGTTGCGCAAAAATGCATAAATGCATTTTCAAGCGAAAATAGTGAAATGGACGTTTGTTTGATGGAGCTTGGCGACAGAGCAGCAGAATTGTGTAAATGGTTGGCAGTGGATGGATGTGCTGAGGCACCAACAACAGTAATAACTGATGCAACAACGTATGTTTCTACATCTCAAAATTTGTGTGTATGGCCAGTCGTCTTTGCATCTACAGAGGCTTTCTTCGGAANAACGTATGTTTCTACATCTCAAAATTTGTGTGTATGGCCAGTCGTCTTTGCATCTACAGAGGCTTTCTTCGGAAGTACGTATCTAATCGTTTTAGGCAAAGATAGTATTAGTAATATCGGAAAGATAGTAATGATAACGGATTCATTCATAATTATCATAAACAGGATATTTACTATAACCTGGTTTTTCAAAAAAATTTAATTAAAAACATTCAAAATTGTGGTCAGGTTTCANAACGTATGTTTCTACATCTCAAAATTTGTGTGTATGGCCAGTCGTCTTTGCATCTACAGAGGCTTTCTTCGGAAATACGTATCTAATCGTTTTAGGCAAAGATAGTATTAGTAATATCGGAAAGATAGTAATGATAACGGATTCATTCATAATTATCATAGACAGGATATTTACTATAACCTGGTTTTTCAAAAAAATTTAATTAAAAACATTCAAAATTGTGGTCAGGTTTCATAGTGGCATACTTTTGGACAAAGTATGACCGACGTCGTAGAAACCTCCGTCGCTGTTTGGCGACTGGTGTAGAGGAATGGATCCCGCTGCTTTGCCGCCGGCAACCACATAATCCGGAATAAGTTAACACATGCGTAATATATATAACAAAGGCTCTAAAAGTTTCCCATATATTTAAGAACTGAATTAGTGAAAAAAATATTCTAATGTAAAATAGTTCGCGGTAGCATTTGGTTTTTTGTTTAAATTGAACGTTACTATAGGAATTACCTCCAAACAAGGAAAAAAACTTTCATGGTTATCGGCTCGATTATGGCTGACGAAGTAGTGGAGGGGACAGTAGACTCATAAAAAAATTTTCGATAAAAATTTTTGCGTTATGAGAATTTTTCCAAAAAATGTCTACCCCAGGTGGCACGAGGCGATTATGTGCAGATGATGTCCATTTTGGTAATGTTCCCGAGTTAATATTTCCATAATCACCCAAATGGCGGCCTGTGTCGATGTTGCCCAATTCGAACGAATTTTTTTATATAAGTAGTACAAGGTCCACGAATCTTGTTTTCATCCAAGATTGTAGGAAAAAATGCGCAAGTGCAGTACTGGTGGCGCCCCCATCCGCCATTTTGACTACTTTAAGCCCATTCATATCTCGCGAACCAAACCGCCCACCGTGAAGGTGGGACCGGTGGCAAAATGACCCTTATACATTTCCCCATCAGGCATTTTGAGGTCAATTGTAGTTGACCTCTAATGACCTTTGGGTGACGATAGGTCAAAGTGGTATTTTTTTTTACACCAGGCATGTGGCATATCCTTTGAAAGGATTCTATGTGGGGATGAAGTTATTTTATGTTGTTCTCTTCTCCCTCTCTCTACCTCTGGACTTTTCCCCCTCTCTCCTCCCTCTGCCTATATACACTTTTTCTCTCAGTGTTCTCCAGCATGTCGCACAGTTAAGTTTTTTAAAAGGTTAATTCATGTGTAGAGGGTTCGAATTAATTAAATACCCTTACTTTTTGATAGGGGTCGGCCGATATGGAAATTTTGACCGATACCGATATAGGCCGATATGAAACTTTTCTCAGCCGATACCTATATATCGGCGACCGATATAAAATCGCGGGATCTCTTGTTTTAAAAACAAGAGATCATTGTTAATTCATTGTAACATCATTCAAGTAAAAGTTTGTTATATAATTAACTGAAATCATGGCTACTTCTCGTTATAAAAGTTTATATTGGCAGTATTTTAAGAAAATTGAGGTCAAGCCAGGAGACGTAAGCCAAATAGCACTCACCATAATCTACCAAAACTTAACTTTCAATACTAATTATTTTCAAAGCTTGACTGTGTAGTTAATTCAAAGTGTGGCATTTTGGGGAAATAATTTTCGTACGTAGAATAAAGATAGTCAAAGACTTTAAATTTTGTTGAAAATGATTTTTAAATGTAAAAAAATGTACGATATATATCGGCAAATATATCGGTGAAAACAAGCCGATAACCGATATGCTGAAACCTTGCCGATATAGCCGACATGTGTATCGGTATCGGCCGAGCTCTACTTTTTGATTATTTTTAAGTTTTCATATTCCTTACAATAAATCCTTTCAAACGATATGCCACATGCCTGGTGTAAAAAAAAAACACCACTTTGACCTTTCGTCACCCAAAGGTCATTAGAGGTCAACTGCAATTGACCTCAAAATGCCTGATGGGGAAATGTATAAGGGTCATTTTACCACCGGTCGCACCTTCGTAGGCGGTTTGGTTCGCGAGATATGAATGGGCTTAAAGTAGTCAAAATGGCTGATTAGAGAGCCACCAGTACTGTGCATGAGCATTCAAAAATTTTTTTGGTTTTTCTGGACCACTGGAGTATGCGAAAAACATATTCCATTTTAAAATCCGACATTTCGAAAGTCGATACTTTGGTCGAGGAGGTTATGGAAATATTAACTCCCCATTAACTTAAGTTTTCATTTTTCACGTGACAAGTCAACTAATAGGGTATGTTTATCCAATAAAGAATTTTAGCGGGGCTCGTCACCATTCCAGTTGCGCAAGCGCAAAACCTGGGGTATAAAATTCTCCATAAGCAAGGTTGGGTAGTTAAAAAATAAGATTTAGCATAATCCAAAAGATTTGGATTTAACAAGTGACCATTTGAAGGAAAATATTTTATTGACACTTTCCTTGGTGTAATCCAGCCAACCTACCCAGATTAAATCTAAAATTAATCCTAGTGACTAGATTTCATATTTCTTGACTACATTCGTCTTTGTTGACTACCTACCGTTTTTGACAAGCTAAGGTGTTTAGGCTAGCTACGTTTCTTGACTACATTCGTTTTATAATTAAGTATTTGTTCCAAACTGTACTCTTGTATGAAATGCTTCAAGGATGGCTGTTTTTGGCTTGGGAAAGCCTGAGCGCGTGTAATGCGGAGCCACGCAACAGAAGCCGTCCGACCAGATTTGTTTTGGCAATGCCCCATGACCACCACCACTCCCACATCCCCCCATGAGCGTGGAAGCAGTGGGCAGTCTAGATGTCTTCATTAGTTTTTATGCTCAGCTCCAAAACAAAGAAAAAAATTGCAAATAGTTATACAACGCAAACTAAGCAACTAATACCAAATTTCACTCTAGTTGCTCTCAAAATATTGTTTCTACGGAGAAATGAAATTGAAAAATGGCGTCAGTTTGACCCCCCCCCCCCCTATAAAAATCAGCCAAAATTTTGGCTCAGTACCCCGGTTAGAGTTGGACTATTAAATAACCTCTGAGCGACACTGGTGTGAAACTACTTATGTGAGAGCTGAGCCACTCTAAAGATTTCCCCTTTAACTTATTGTCCAGGGACAATTGAACCACGGATTGCTACCATAAGATATTTACGTGAATCGACTTTACTTCTTAGAAAATGAGAGACTCTTTATTCCCTATTTAGTTCTTAAGTCGCACTTTTCGGTGATCGTGAAATTCAATCCAAAGTTTAGTTTTAAAATTAATTCTAAAAGTTAAATTTATTAAAAACTTACCCATTTTATTTCACTCATATCAAGGATTGTTGGATAGTGTTGGGTATGACTCCCATTTGGCCCGGAGTCGCATTCAGCGAATCCGATTCCAAAAATCTTGAGAGTTGACTGCGGAGTCGCTGACTTCGACTCCCAAAAATTCGAGAGTCGACTCCGGAGTCAAACAATTTGAGTTGTAGTTTACTTTTAATTTCGATTTTACACAAAATGTTTCTCCAGTTGAAACCAAAGCACGGCGGTTTGGGCTACCGGCAGTTGCTCACTCGGGCTCTTTTGTGAATAACAGATCACCACTGGGATGTAGCGGTGAGGAGTAGTAGGAGCATCCTTAGTTGGACTGAAAGCATGATTTTTGAAAAGTGCCCTAGCACGAGCAAAGCCAATGAAAAATTATTGAAAACAGTCTGAGCTCGAGCAGAGCCCAAGACAAAATTTCAAAAGAGCCCGAGCAGGGCTCAAGTGAGAATTTTAAAAAGAGCATAGACCTTGGGAAAATACTCAAATGCAGTGTATATTTACATGTCGAGTACGCATTATACATACGCAGTAGAAGTTCGAATAAGAATTACACTCTGTAGTAAGCAAACGCAGTTCACATTGTATATGGGCAGTACGCATTGTATTTGTGCAGTGAACATTTTATATGCACAGTGCGCATTCTACATGCGCGGAATACGTTTACATATTTTAAAGAACCCGAAACGGTTCCCGAAAAAATAATTTCAAAAGCGCCCGAGCAAAGCCCATGGTAAATTTTCAAAAGAGCCGGAGCCCGACCAGAACCCAAAGAATTTTTCAAAAGAGCACAAGCAGAGCTCCAGCAGAGCCCTAGCGAGGATTTTCAAAAAGCCCGTGCAGATCCAATGGAGCTGTTTAAAACAGCCCGAGGAGAGACCAAACCCAAACACCGAGCTTTTGTTGAAACTGAAACGCAGTCTCAGCTATTATTTTTCTCATCGCTTTTTCACACGAGGAGTCGACTCCGCGGCACTGAAGAGTCGACTCCGGAGTCAGCGTGTGAGGATTTGAGCAAAAGACTCAATTCCCACCACTGTACTCATAAATGAGACAGTAGACTCCTTACCTGGCAATTAGTGATTGCAACTTCCGGAAAAATTACTCTAGTAACGGGAAACGAGAAATTCCCGAATTTCGGGAGATTCCCGGGTTTCCCGAAACAAAAAAAAAACAAAGGTAACCATGCAGAAATTAATAATTATTCATATTCTTTAATTATGAATTTTTGAATTTTCTCTTAGTGTCACTGTGAAAGTAAAACAAAATAAGGTTGCGCGTGTCATTTTCCATGATTTGTGCATGTCATTTCGCATCGGTTTGCGCATGTCAAAAGCAGTGGGAGGAAACACTACAGAACTCTGTTTTCTAGCATACGAGGTATGTATGGTATAACATACAGACCTCTGTATGCTAAAAGACAGGGACTGGATGCAAGAAAGTACTTAGGAGAAATCTTAGACTTAAGTTACAAGAATTACCATATCTCGATTCAAAGAAAGTCCACTAAGNAAAAGACAGGGACTGGATGCAAGAAAGTACTTAGGAGAAATCTTAGACTTAAGTTACAAGAATTACCATATCTCGATTCAAAGAAAGTCCACTAAGTTTATTCGGATTCAATAAGACACTAAGTGTAACTTAAGAGATTAATTAATCCAAAATCTTAAGTAACCTCTTGTAGATCACTTAACTGTTTTTTTGCTGTCTTCTGTCAAATTATTAGCAATGGCTTTGCCATTTTTCCCCCAGTATTTTGATCAGCTTGCAAAAACTTTCAAACAGCGAACCCGACTTGACTCACTTACTCGTTACGAGCTCAGAAAACATACCGGTATGACAGAAGTTGGAGTCAAAAAATTGTATGACGTACTTGGCCCTCATTTGTCTCATCGAACAAATCGTAATCATGCTACACCAGGGGAAACGCAGTTTCTAATTGCTATGAGTTTCTTCCGCTCTGGTACATTTCAGTACATCGAGGGTTCAGTGGGCGGCGTTTCACAGTCAACAATATCCAGAATTCTAAACAGGTTCACAACTGTGGTTTTGGAAAAACTGATGCCTCAATTGATTTGTTTCCCAACTGAGCAAGAATCACTGCAACGAATAAAATCAAAATTTTTTGATGCATATCAAATTCCAAATACGATAGGACTTGTGGATGGAACGCAAATTAACATCAAAGCTCCAAGTCAAGATGAGTATGCATTTGTGAATCGTAAGCTAAGGCATTCCATTAACGTACAAGTTGTTACCTCGCCAAGTTATTTTATACAAGACATAGTTGCTAAGTGGCCAGGGTCGACGCATGACAGTTTCATTTGGAGGAATTCTAGAATTCGCCATCGGCTTCAGGAAGGGGAATTCGGACTTAAGGTTCTCCCACTTCTTCTTAATTTCGTTAGCCGTTCTGTTGGCTGCGCCTACTTTGTTTACCTCCGAAGCTATAAATCCCCACGTGGATGACTTTAGCTGATGTGTAATGTTTGGGTTAAACCGATCAAAAAGGACTTTCTTTTTTTCGGAGACCAAGAACTTAATTTTTTCCAGTTCGTTTGAAGTAAAATTTGGTCTACGTGCCTTTACTTCTGGCCGAACCATGTTGTTAGATGCTAGCAAAAATAAGTGATTATTCGAGTGTCATTCATACAAAATCGACATGGTCTTACCTATTTTGTTGCTCCCTGCTGCGGGAGTATCCATAGACATACGTATGGTCTAATACTCTATATTACAATGAAAGCGTAAATAACGAAAACTTTGATTTGTTTGAATTTCAATTTTTTTATTCACAAAAAATTGATTTATTTAAGTAACCGGGCACGCAAGTCACGTGGTTTCTATGCCCGTAACACATTCTAAGACAATGGCAACAGTGAAACAACTTATGAGGATCCACTTGAACTTAAGTATGTCAAAGTGGCCGATTTTGAATCGAGATAAGATTTTGGATTAGCGACACTTAGTAATTTCACATAATCCAAAATCTTAGTGAAGACCTTTCTGCATCCCGTCCCTGTAGTGTAGTGACGTAGCATACAGAACTCTGTATGGTAAAAGACAGAAGTCTGTAGGGGTCTACTGTTCCCTCCACTCGTCCATCAGAATTAAGATTTGAAGAGGTATTGTTATCTCCATATTATNTATGGTAAAAGACAGAAGTCTGTAGGGGTCTACTGTTCCCTCCACTCGTCCATCAGAATTAAGATTTGAAGAGGTATTGTTATCTCCATATTATGGGGGGGGAGAATCGACTCATAAACATGAACAGTACACACACAAGACATTACCAAAACACACGAATCTTTTCCACAAAACCAGACGAAACTTTTCCATACACGGATCTCTTCCACAGCGGAGACTTTCACACACACTAATCTTTTCCAGAAATTGTTTCCTGTAATACCCATCGAGGTCACAAGGTAAAGGTAAAACCTCTGGTCTCTCACAAGTGATGAAATGACCCTAATAAAAGTTGTTCAGAATGTTAAACTGAGTAATTTTTTCTGCTTATATTCCCAATGGGAATCCAGCTCGAGTAGCTAGGCATTACCGTTTTCTTAATTAAGTTTGACATTAACCTGTGACCTCGATGGGTCATCGCAGAAAAATAGCGGTATCTCTTTATTTACTCAGCTTAACATGCTGCATAACTTTTGCTTACGTCATTTTATCGGTCATATACAGTGCGTTCGAATAAGAAAGCGAATATCCCGCGCAATGAAATCACAAAAAATTCAAAATTTATAGTNATAGATACTAAAATGTTGATGAATTTACTTGAGACGCCGGCTTTCAGAATAGTGTACCAAAGTAAATCGTGGTTCGAAGTATCAAAAGCTGAACCAGGTCTACAAAGCAGGCGTACTGCTTTCGTTTTTCCATGAGATGAATTTGAATCATTGTGGTTATGACAAAAATGTGGTACGGTGTACACCTTCCTTTTTGAAATACTGCTTGGTNTATTCTAATTCAAAATTAGCAAATATTTACCATGCAGCTGAATTAGGAAAGAGATTAGAAGGCTCAGGTGTCACTACTTATGCACTTTGTCCTGGACCTGCTAGGACAGATATTTTCAGGGGAAATCCAAAATCTTTACTGACCAAGATGTTAGGTTTCATCAATATTACAAGTGAAGAGGTAAGCTATTAATAATAATAATAATAATAAAATATTTTTTTTTTTTGAAATATTGACAATTTTTCAATAAAGTTTTTACCTTATAGGGTTCAGAAAATATTTTGTACTGTGCACTTGCCAAACAAACAGGAAAAGAAACTGGACTCATGTACCGCTGTAACGCTGTTTGGGAAGGTGTAGACAAAAGTCTCAAATCAAATGTGTCACAAAGTTTACACGAAAAGAGCATGAAATTAGTTGGATTGGACTAATTTTAAAGAAAAAAAAATTATTAACTAATTAGATTATTATATTATATTTTGATAATTTTAACAAGTATAAATTACTAACCTTGAATAGTGAATCTATTGGACAGAGTATGACTACCATCAACCATACCACCTTGTCTTTCTGTCCATTCCGTAAGCTGCTCATAGCTCATACCATTCAAATATAACATCATGTTTTTGAATTACTTACTAAATTTTAGTAAGTTGTAAATTTCAAAATCAAAATTTCGAAATTACGTAACTGTGATATCTTCTCTCAGATGAAGGTTATCAAATAAATAATTATTATTTCAATTTTAAATATTTTTTANATTGACAAATTCGGTACCATTATCAGTCCTGATATTCTTAACTTTGTTCCCTGTTTGTGTTTCAATGAAAGGAATAAATTCTTTAATGCAGTCTACAGTTTCATTTTTGGATTTCAAAAAATATACGCTGCGAAACCCACTACAGTCGTCCTTCAGAACCAAAAAATATGAGGAGCCCCCGAGAGATGCAATAGGCATTTTCCCCGATAAATCTGCATGGAGCATCTCGGCAACCTTGAAGTTACTCTTGGTTTCTATTGGAAAGAAAGGTTTTCGTGTTTCCTTACCAAGATGACACTCTTCACAAGAGTAATCACCTGAAAGCTCTTGAGGATTGATGCCGATGACAGCCTTCTTTTCCAGTGTTGTTTTTAAGTACCCCATATTTACGTGAGACAGACGATCATGCCAGAGTTTTGCCTTATTGATTCTTGTAGAGAGGGCTGCGTAGTCTTCAAATACTCTGAACTTCATAATGTAAACATTGTTTCTGTAGTAAGCCTCTGGTCCTGGGGCCCCACTGTTTTCATAGTAGACGGTGTTGAGGTTGTTTCGCACAATGGTGTAGCCTTTCTGAGCCATTATTCCCTCTGAGAATAAGTTGACTGCACCTGGGATATAGAGTACTCCATTGATGCTACAAGACACCCACTCATCCTGTATGAATGCTTCTAATCTTATTTTTCCAATTCCCATTGCCATAACTTGGTTATTATCTGTCAATGAGACAGGCTTGGGAGTGTCAAAGCTTAGGTACTCCTCAAACCAATCTTGCCTTCCAGTCACATGTTGTGTTGCACCGGAATCGCTTATCCAGTATTCTCGAGCTGTGTCATTTTTGTAGGGGTTGCGTGTCTTGGAAGGATTCTGTGAAATCATGAAGGCCCTAGCTGGGTCCGATTTTGTTTCATGATGTTTTGGCCTACCTCCTTTTGAGAATTTTTCTTGGACATTTGACTCCGTCCTCTTGTCCTTCTTTGGAGCACGGCATTCTCTTGCCCAGTGACCCATTTTTTCACAGTTGAAACATTTTGACTTCTTCTTTTGTTCCCTAGTGGATGACTTCATTTCAGCACCAGTGAATTTTTGTTTTCCCATTGCTGGGGTAACCGCGTAAGCCCCAGCTTTCTTGGAACGTTCTTCCATATTATCAGCAGACTGTTTCCTCTCAAGTTCTTCTTTCCGTAGCCTGGCTAGGAGATATGGCATAGTTTGCGACGCATCAGCAACACTATCCCAAGCTTTCTTGAAAGCTTGGAACCGTTCATCTGGAAGTGCCGTAACGATCTTAGTGATGACAGTGGCTTCGTCCATAGCGACTCCCATTTCGTTCAGGCTTCGGCTAAGTTGTTCAATTTCAAGATACGCTATGAGAACTGATTGGTCTGATCTGATTTTGTAGTTGAGAAACGAGCTTAATGTGTGTTGTTTATTTAATGAGCTAGTGTCTGAATTTATTTCCTTAAGTCTGTCAAAAATCTGTTTTGCTGACGTACAAGAATAGATATGCGTTGTCTGACTACTGTTTAAAGATGTCACTAGAATCGCTTGGGCCTGAATGTCTGCCTTTTCCCAAGTTTTTATAGCAGCATCTCCACTGATAGGTTTTAAAGAAGTTCCACTGACTACCCCCCAGACATCTGCAGCTTTCAACACTAAAGTAATTTGAAGCTTCCAACGTTGATAGTTGGATTCGTCTAACTTGACTACACACTTCAGCTTCATGTCCGCCATGGTAGGGTATTTGACCTGACCTGACCTTAGTTGACCTGACTTGACTTTAGTTAGCTTGGTCTAACTTGACTTTAGTTAACCTGACCTAACTTGGCTTTAGTTAGCCTGGTCTAACTTGACTTTAGTTAGCCTGGCCTAACTTGACTTTAGTTAACCTGACCTAACTTGGCTTTAGTTAGCCTGGTCTAACTTGAGACAGTAGTAGCCTTTGACTCGTCACACAGTCGACACTGTACTATTGCTCAAAGCCTTTCTCACTGTTGCCCCTCGGCAGACGTTCTAGAACACTCGTGATTGATTTCAACCACCTCTAGGGTGGAGCTGTCCGTCACGGTGGTGAACCCCTCGACAGAAAGGATTAGTGAAGTGGGAGAGCGGTATACAGTTAGCAACTTTCGTCGAAATGACTTAGTAGTAAGTTTTAGGCTTCTGCTACTCTAGCTAAATAAGATGCTTTTTTTTTTTTTTTTNCGTCGAAATGACTTAGTAGTAAGTTTTAGGCTTCTGCTACTCTAGCTAAATAAGATGCTTTTTTTTTTTTTTTTTATATAGGTCGGAAAAAAATATATTTGGCACTTATTCGCAAGAATATTAAGCTCCTATTCTATCCCTGTCTCCGTTTTCACTAAATAATAAAGGCCGTTTACTTACTATTTACCAGGAGTGTGATCCAATCGTATTAGTTATGAGTTTCAATAACTAGCACTTACTTATGTCACTTTTAACTCAAACTGTCCATAAAAGTCTCTGATTGTCCTTGACAATAGAGTTCTCTCTTGAGCTTGTCAGTCAACTTTCACTAAAAAAGGTTCTTCTTGCTCCAAGATTTTTACTTCCAGTGGCACAGTACAGTTGAAACAGTGTTAAGTATTCACCACTCGTGTATAGTAAGGTTCAGAATCACAATACTAAAATTTTTAAAAAANGTTGAAACAGTGTTAAGTATTCACCACTCGTGTATAGTAAGGTTCAGAATCACAATACTAAAATTTTTAAAAAAATTTATGTAGTAAATTTCCAGAACAATAATCAACCACAGGCTCTAGCTACCATGTGATGATAATGAAAGATCTTATTAAAGTTAAGGAGAATTTTCGATGTCCAGTCGGACAGAGTAACGGTCTTTTTATTATATATTTTAGAAAAGAAACACTGGGTTTTTATACAGAAATCAAGGAGACTTTTAGAGTCTANGGTCTTTTTATTATATATTTTAGAAAAGAAACACTGGGTTTTTATACAGAAATCAAGGAGACTTTTAGAGTCTATCCCTTTGTCCTTAAGGGAACTTTTGAGTCACGGCATAGTGACAAACTGGTTTAAACTTGAACTATAATAATAGTTAGAGGAAAAAAANAGGGAACTTTTGAGTCACGGCATAGTGACAAACTGGTTTAAACTTGAACTATAATAATAGTTAGAGGAAAAAAACAAAAAATATTACAAAACTAGTTTAAACTCAAGATTATAACAAAGCATGAATCATAAGTCAAATGTTCAAATTTGTTCTTATTCTAACACCTCCCCTTAATCTTGAGTGGTCATTTCGATGACTTCTTCTCTCGTCTGCTCAGGAGTAACAGGCTGAGCAATGACCGAAATTTTGACACTCTTTTTCCGAAGAAAGTACACTATAATACATATTAAATTAATCAAAGCGATTAGAATGAGACATCCGATGATTGCCTGTAGGAATGTGTTAGTTCCTGTATCAGAGCTTGATTTTTCTTCATTTTCGTCTTCAAGATCAAGGTCTGCTATCAAGCTGCTCATATTCAGGGTAGGGATCAGGTGCCAATTTGTCCTCAAGGTGAAGAGTGGATCCAAAACTTCCTGATGATCTAAGTGAACCTGTGATCCTTTGTACTCCAAATTGTTAATCTTGAAAGTAGCTCNATCCAAAACTTCCTGATGATCTAAGTGAACCTGTGATCCTTTGTACTCCAAATTGTTAATCTTGAAAGTAGCTCCTATTGGAAGAAGGAACACCTCATCTGGACATGATTTAGACTTTAAATCAATTGTTAATGTGCTGCTAGGGCAATAAATGTGGTTGTATCCATGATACGGTTTTATTTGAATGAAGTCCCATTCATCCAAAGGATGTTGAGCTTCACAGCGATCAATGGCGAAATACTTACTTCCTATTGGAAGTCCGGTGTGAGGTTTACATCCGTTAGATGGGGCCAAAATTAAATTATTTGCAATCGGAGNACTTCCTATTGGAAGTCCGGTGTGAGGTTTACATCCGTTAGATGGGGCCAAAATTAAATTATTTGCAATCGGAGTTTTCACGTTGATAGAGTGGACGCATTCCTCTGCTGTGGACAGAATAACTTGTTGCGGACCAGTGTATTTGATCCTACAAGTTTTGTTTTTAACTTTCTGCATGAGTTCGAAGGAATCTGCCTCCAATAACTCTAGAGTCTTATTAATCAATGGAGCATCAAAATCAATATAAAGGTTTCGACGGTCATACGTGAGGTAGCATTTCCTGGCTGTCGCTAACGAGATTGGACAGTCGTCAGCGCATGGCATCGTAAAGTTGAAGTAATCCAGAAGCGGGGGATAGACATTTCCTTGCCTCCATTTTCGGGTAGCTTCTTGGATGATATGCTTTACGACAATAAAGCGTGTGGTTACGTAGGCGATGGCGAAATTGGTTCCCACTTGTTTTTGTTTGAGTTCATTGAAATCTTCTTCGTGACGTCTGAGATCTTCGATCATGGACTTCATGCTTTTCTTGAGGTGTTTTATGCTCGCTTCCGACAAATTTACTTTCTTTTCCAAGCTTAAACGTAGTTTCTCTTGTTCTGAGACTACATCTTGGAGACTTTTTATTTTATTGCTATTTGTCGCTGCGATAGCCACTCCAGCAGTTCCTAGAGCTGCCGATACTGCTACTGATGCAATGATAATTCCAATTAGAAGAGTGAAGATTACCCGTTTTGATCTTATTAGTACGTCACGCTGGTTTGTTTCTGGACACATTTTACTGAGTTCATTTAGAAAATAAGTTTCATACATTTCCTGGCAGAGAGTTTGGGCATTGAAAGCAGCGGCTTGATGCAGAATTTCTTTTGTCAGGATTTCGCAAGGATTCATCAATAGTATATGAAGATATACTCGGTTGTGTCCCGTTGTAATTGGAGTCATACTCTGACGCCAAAGAACAGGCTGAGAGTTTTGAGTAGAGATCCCAGAGGCACCAATTGCTAAGAACATAAGCATCATTAGTCCAGACGTTAGAAAGGATTTGTATCCATATTTTCTTTGCTTCAAAATTCCAGCACCCTTGTCCTCCATTCCAAGTAATTTTACCATTTCTTCGTGCTTTGTTTTTTGTAGGGGTTTTGTAAAGATGTCCGCCCGTTGCTCCGCTGTGGGAACATAAGATACTTGAATCTCATTTGCTTCGATCAACGACCTGGTGAAGTGGTATCGAACGTCGATATGTTTCGTTCTGTTATGGAACTCGGAGTTGTGAGCCAGCCTAATCGAGCTTTGGTTGTCCACGAACAATTGGGATGGATCCTTTTGCGGATATCCAAGTTCACTCAAAAAACTTCTTATCCAAATCGCTTCCTTTGCCCCTTGAGCCAGAGCTACATACTCGGCCTCTGTTGATGAAACTGCAACCATAGGTTGCTTTTGACTACACCAACTTACGAGGGAAGTTTTGAGAAAAAATGCATAACCTGTAGTCGACTTCCTTTGAATCCGATCGCCGGCATAATCCGAGTCCGTATACCCGGATAGAATGACAGGTTGNCCTGTAGTCGACTTCCTTTGAATCCGATCGCCGGCATAATCCGAGTCCGTATACCCGGATAGAATGACAGGTTGATCTGAGCTGTATTTCAATCCGAGGTTGGCCGTTTTCTTCAAATATCGCAATACCCCCTTTGCCAATTTCCAATGGGATTCNCTGTATTTCAATCCGAGGTTGGCCGTTTTCTTCAAATATCGCAATACCCCCTTTGCCAATTTCCAATGGGATTCATCATAACAATTGGTGAATTGGGACAGTCTTGCAACTGCAAAGGAGATATCGGGGCGAGTAGATCTAGCCACAAATAAGAGGGACCCTATAAGTTCTCTATATGGAAATTTTTCCTCTGATGTCTTTGTTACGGCCATCTCTTGATTTGGTTGAAGAGGAACAGCCGCTGGTTTGCAGTCCGTCATATTGAATTTTTNCTTTGTTACGGCCATCTCTTGATTTGGTTGAAGAGGAACAGCCGCTGGTTTGCAGTCCGTCATATTGAATTTTTCTAACATTGCATTTATGAGGCCGGTTTGCTTCAAAAATATGTTTCCAGATGCTTCTTGTTCAATTTGTNATTTTTCTAACATTGCATTTATGAGGCCGGTTTGCTTCAAAAATATGTTTCCAGATGCTTCTTGTTCAATTTGTATGCCTACAAATACGGAGACTTCCATTGTTTTTATCTCAAATCTACTACTGATGGCACTAAGGATTTCTTGAACGGCATCTGCTGATTTAGAGATGATCAGTCCGTCGTCGACATAAAGGATGAGGTACACAATCTTGTCTAAGGCTGTTCCTATAAAAACAGAGTGATCACTGTTGCTTGGTTGTAGGTTAAAGGATGAAAGAAACTCTGCGAATGTTTTACTCCAACAGCGAGGAGCTTGCTTTAGACCATATATACTTTTCATCAGTTTGCACACCAAGTTTCTGTTGCTTATATTGAGTCCTTGAGGCTGCGCCATGTAAATAATTTCATCCAGTGATCCATATAAAAATGCAGTTTTCACGTCGAATTGCCTCATCACTAGGCCTTTGGCAGCTACAATTGCTAGAATTAGTCTAATTGATTCGTAACGGCTTACTGGAGCAAAAGTATCAAAATAGTCAATGCCAAACCGTTGACGATATCCTTTCACGACTAACCGTGCTTTGTAGCGTTCAATGGAGCCATCTGCATTCCTTTTGAGCTTGAATACCCAACGACTTTCGAGAATTCTTGTGTTTGAAGGTCTTTCCACCAGTACCCATGACTTATTCTTCTCATGGCTCATCAGCTCCTCTTCCACAGCTAAAGACCACTGCTGAGAACCTTCAGAGATCATTGCTTCATCATAGCTTCCTGGTTCCTCTAGTGATTGGAGGAAATTTGCTTGGTACCTATCTGGTGAGTGTAAAGTTTTCCTTTCTCTTAAAGACGGAAGATGTTGTGAAGGGTTCTCACTACTTGCTCTGGGTAGCTTCACTTTTGTTTTTTTCNTTTCTCTTAAAGACGGAAGATGTTGTGAAGGGTTCTCACTACTTGCTCTGGGTAGCTTCACTTTTGTTTTTTTCTGGCTTGGGATCGTTGCTTTATAATTTCCATCTTTAGTCTTGATTAAGATGATCACATTTCGTTGCNTTTTTTTCTGGCTTGGGATCGTTGCTTTATAATTTCCATCTTTAGTCTTGATTAAGATGATCACATTTCGTTGCTTTGATGGTTCCTCCGCTGTTGATTCCTGAGACCCTGTGCCCGAACTACTCGCGGAACCTTGGGTGTCCTGTTCTATATAGGGCTCTTTGACAGTTACTTCATCAATTTCAATGACATCATCTTCACTTCCAGAACTTTCTTCTTCCTTGAATTCCTCCTTGTGTTCGGGAACTGCTTCAGCGTCAACTGGAATGCCTTGGTGAATGATGATAGAACTGTCTTCTTCACTGCCTTCTTCGAAACTTACGTTCCGAGCAACAACTATGGATCTGTTAGTTTCATCATAAAGTCTGTACTTCCTAGAGTTGCTCTCATAGCCAACCATTATGAGGGGTTTAGCTTTTGCGTCCCAGACCAGTCGTTTCTCTTTAGGGATTTGGCTGTATGCCTTGCATCCAAAGATTCTGACGTGGTTGAGGCACGGCTTCTTCTTGAACATCTGCTCAAAGGGAGTGACTGTGGTAGCCTGCTTTGTGAGAATCCGATTGTAGATATATGTCGCTGTAGCAATTGCTTCAGCCCAAAGGAATTCTGGTGAACCATACTTATGCATCATTGTTCTTGCAGCTTCCTTCAAAGTTCTCATTTCTCTTTCCGCCCGGCCGTTTGATTCCGGGCAGAAAGGGGCTGTAGTCTGATGGACAATTCCTTTCTTTAAGAAGTAGGATTGTAGATTTTTNTTTGATTCCGGGCAGAAAGGGGCTGTAGTCTGATGGACAATTCCTTTCTTTAAGAAGTAGGATTGTAGATTTTTATTGACAAATTCGGTACCATTATCAGTCCTGATATTCTTAACTTTGTTCCCTGTTTGTGTTTCAATGAAAGGAANTTTGATTCCGGGCAGAAAGGGGCTGTAGTCTGATGGACAATTCCTTTCTTTAAGAAGTAGGATTGTAGATTTTTGACAAATTCGGTACCATTATCAGTCCTGATATTCTTAACTTTGTTCCCTGTTTGTGTTTCAATGAAAGGAANTTTCTCTTAAAGACGGAAGATGTTGTGAAGGGTTCTCACTACTTGCTCTGGGTAGCTTCACTTTTGTTTTTTTTCTGGCTTGGGATCGTTGCTTTATAATTTCCATCTTTAGTCTTGATTAAGATGATCACATTTCGTTGCTTTGATGGTTCCTCCGCTGTTGATTCCTGAGACCCTGTGCCCGAACTACTCGCGGAACCTTGGGTGTCCTGTTCTATATAGGGCTCTTTGACAGTTACTTCATCAATTTCAATGACATCATCTTCACTTCCAGAACTTTCTTNAAAAGCAAAGTCAACACAACCAAAGTGGAATCTGAAACCGTGAACGAATCACAATAATAAAGTGGAAAAATTGGGAATGTTTTAAAAAGTGCCCAACAATTTATGGTGACAGTGAGTAAATTTATTACGGAATGGTACGCGAACTTTAAATCAATCTTTGTTTTCATTAGAAATTTTCTCCATTGTTTTTGTTCGATTTGTTTGATTGATTCTTTTGTGTGATTTCACTCACTCTTAGCTTCGTTGTTCCTGTTTTTGAATACTTTTGGGTGACCTTTTGAAAATAGTAAGTGTTGGCATTACGAGTTTTAAATTTTTATTTGCGAATTGATTTCGCAATTCGCAAATTAAAATTTGAACGAAAGAATTCAATTAATCTCACTTCTAATTGAAATTTATTGAACTCTTTGGATCAAATTTAATATTTTATGGTAAAAGAAACTGAACAGGAAGGTGTGATCATTACGTTCGAACTAAGATACTCAAAACCTCAATGATCCAAAAACAAACATGAAAAAATTTCTCCAGGTTTGGTTTAGTCTCTTTTTCATTTAGCAATTTCAGTTATTTGTGAATAAAATAGAGGTGCACGAGTCTAACATATCTAAATTTATAATATTTTTGTGAAACTATTTCACGGGAAGTCGCTTTCTTATTCGAACGCACTGTAGAACTTGAAAAAAATTTTTGTACTTTGAATTTTTTTTTGTATNAATATTACTCAGCTTAACATGCTGCATAACTTTTGCTTACGTCATTTTATCGGTCATATAGAACTTGAAAAAAATTTTTGTACATACAGTTTAGTTCTCAGAACTCGGAAAATTTGTGCAATTAATAAAGTAAAATTTTTTTCAATTTCCATGTAAATCTCCAATTTCTTAATTAATTATTTTGAAAACATAAGTTTCCGCCTTATGTGTTTATGTTGGTTTTCTTTAAAGTGTCTGGAAAAGATTAGTGTGTGTGAAAGTCTCGGCTGTGGAAGAGATCCGTGTGGAAAAATCTAGTGTGTGTGAAAGTTTCGTGTGGAAAAGTCTCGTGTGTGGAAAAGATTCGTGTGGAAAAGATTCGAGTCGAAAAAATTCGTGTGTGAAAGTCTCGTGTGTGGAAAGGTTTCGTGTGAAAAAGTCTTGTGTGGGAAAGTCTCGTCTGTTTTTGTGGACCAGATTCGTGTGTTTTGGTAAAGTCTTGTGTACTGTTCATGTTTATGAGTCGATTCTCCCCCCATAATATGGAGATAACAATACCTCTTCAAATTTTAATTCTGATGGACGAAGTAGTGGAGGGGACAGTACCAATAGCGTGCGTGGATTTGCGTGAGATTGTGTAAGGTTCCTCTTTTACGTGAAATTGTGTGTTTGTGTAAAAACCGAGAGAGATTTTACGAAATTGTATCCTCTCTCATTGGTTAGAGTCACTAAGCCCATCCCACTTGAGTGAAATTGTGTAAAAGAGGAACCTTACACAATCTCATGCAAATCCGCGCACGCTATTGGTAGACACCTTGTTTGTTTTTATAGTGCAGGTCAAAATCCAGGAAATGATGATTTTACACAGTTATGAGGGGAGAATTGTGATAAAATACATCACGAAAAATACATAGAATTATAAGATCGCTTGAAAAAACAATAATTATTTATATTTCAGCAAATCATTAGGGAAGCAGATATAATAACATAATAATAGTTAAAAGTATTGAAAAAAATTTTGACGTTCAAAAAGTTAGGCACTTGTTAGTGTCAACTTTTAATACTGTTTACTTTAAACTTTCTTTTTCCCAGCACATTTCACTTCTATTAGCCCCTCACATAAACCAAACTTGTTGTTCGTCGGCATGACGTATTATAGAACCAACTAAACTTTACGTTGCGTGTGCGTAAATTTTCACGGACTGACTAAAAAACTTACCAGTAAGGTTGACCGAACTCCTTACCACAACTAAAACATTAAACTTCTTCTTCAGACGTGGAAACGTCTGTTTCTGGTTCACTTTCACTGGCGAGAGTGATAACTAAACTTACACAGCATAGTTCAGCCACCAATTGGTTAACTGACTTCTGTAAAAGCTAATTAGCCATTGAGGCATGGCTCAGCCATGTGATTGAGCTGGCTCATGAGCCATGGCTCTGGCTCAAATATATTTGTGAGCCAGCTCATGAGCCAGAGCCATGCGGAACACAAAATCGGGGAAATATGAATTGTTTTTTTTTTTCTATCACTCACTCTAACCAGTTACTGCGCACCTCCCACTACATCAGAACTACACATAGTATATGGACAAAACTCTAAATCTGTTCAATCTGAAATTAAAAATAATTACCCCGGCTGAATTTTCAATTACAGAGAATAATAGTTTGGTACAGTGTGGCGAAGAAAAAAAAGATTTGTTTAAAACAGTGTTTAAAACATGTTTAAAACAACTTGTTTAAAAAAAAAAACAGTGTTTTAAACAAACTGAACCTTAGCTGCAACACACACGACAAATGGACGATAAAATCTCTATTTGCATTTTTTTTATTAATATTGCACTACGCATTAATCGATATCCTGACGACTACCCGTCTAGCAGGTTCTTTTATCGCTGATGTTACAATTCAATTTTTTTTTTTCTTGTAGAACACTTCCTTAACAATTAAATACCAATTTCAGTTGTTTCTTACGTTAATCTAGGTCGTGTGTGTTGTATTTAACTCTGAACTGGGATTTGCATGGTTAAAAACAAAACTTAAGAAAAAAAGGTTAAAAAACATAAAAAACAGTTTTAAACAATGAGGGTATTCCTGATTTTTGGTTTTTATTTTTATTGTTAAAATGCAAATAAATAACGTCAACTGAGGAGGAGAAAGGGTCAAACTCACACTTTTTATTTCATGTTGTAGTTGAAGAGATGTATGAGAGAATTGAAACTTACTACTTTGTGGTCTCAGCTTTCCTCTCATGCATTCTCTCAACTACAACATGCAAAAGAGGCAAGGGTAATTTTTGTAATAACAAAGTCAAAAATAAATGTCAACATAACAACATTTGCCTTTTTACCCTTCCCGATATCCTCATTATATCACTCATGAAAATATATCAAATAAAAATTTAACACTTAACCAGGCCATGTGGAATACCCTCAATAAAAACGTTTTTTATGTTTTTTTAAATAAAAAACAAAAAAAACAGCAACACTGGTTTGGTATTTATTTTTATTATTTTATATTTTTATTACTTTTTATTTCTATTATTTTTTATTTGTATTATTTTATTTTTTCCCTTCCTATATTGACCGGGGTAATACTCGACCTCAATTTTGGCGGGGTGGTACCACGGGCACAATGCATTTAATTAATGCCTGGTGCCGCTTTCTCTCTCAAAGTGAAAGCTGATACAGCGGTTTTAGTTTAAGCCGAATCTCGGCTACCATGAACCAAATATTTCTGTACCTTGAAATTCGACTTATCCGAGGTTTACTGTATTGATTAATTATTCGCCAAATTTTACCTGAAGAAGCGAATAACTTGTTGGGATTGGTTCCTAGAATCTATGGAGGAGGGTATCCCATTACTGCAATTCATCATCAAGCAGAACCGATTTTCAAATACCCTAAAGTCGCGTGGATTAGACGCGTCTTATCAAAGGTTTTTTGGAAAAATAATTTAGAGGCGTCGTATACTCCAGGGCGTCTAATGTTAAGTCTATTTTATCGCTAAAGAAAGCAACCATAAAATTTATTCTAAATCTTAACTATCGCTGTCCCAACCATCAAAAACATCGCCAAGGCGTTCACATGATTCCTCCTCATCATATATTTGAAGGTGGCTCGAAGTCAGTCTCCTTATGGTCAATATCTATTTCCATGACTTCCGGTTCAGAGTCTGAATTATATATAAGATGGGGCGTCTTATCAGCGGGATGCGTCTTATGATGCAAATAAATTTGCGGGAAAAATCGCGTCTTATGAACGAGGGCGTCTTATCCATGAGGACGTCTTATGCACGCGACTTTAGGGTACTTCAATCATTACAATTCCGAGTATATATTTGAATACAACTTAATTAAACATTGTTTGTTTTGCTTGTGGTGCAGGTAGCTCAGATTGTGATTGATAAACTGGATTTGGTTACATCTAACGTTATTCTTGGACAAGGAACTCTGCGGCCTGATCTCATTGAGTCAGCCTCCCACCTCGCCTCATCCTCCGCCGACACCATCAAGACTCATCACAACGACTCAGACATCGTACGCTCTCTCCGTCGCGCAGGACGAGTTGTCGAGCCACTAAAAGACTTCCATAAGGACGAGGTAAGTATACCCAATTCTCTAAGGAATAGCTTATCTACTGTCCCCTCCACTACTTCTTCAGCCATAATCGAGCCGATAACCATGAAAGTTTTTTTTTTTTGTTTGGAAGTAATTCCTATAGTAACGTTCAATTTAAACAAAAAACCATATGCTACCGCGGACTATTTTACATTAGAATATTTTTTTTTCATTCATTCAGTTCTTAAATATATGGCAAACTTTAAAGCGGGATTCAAACTTTTTCCATGTATTGTTTAGGGAACGTATCGGGTAAAATTGCCTAGGCAATTCTGAAATCAATCTCCATCGAGTTTGTATTTAAACTTTCTGCAAACATTACTAGGCAATTCGCAAGTCGTTCCCTATTCATAACTTTTCCTTGAGAATTGATTAAGATTTGAAGCAGAAAGTGAAAATTAAAAATGGTGAAGTTTTCAAAAAACAACTATCAATTAAAACTCCAAAAAATATTGAGCAGAAGCCAATACTTGAACATGTACAAGTTTCTCCCAAAATTTCTCCTCAAAAAAGAGAAAAACTATTTCAACGGACAAGATGACAAGAATGGTGAGATATATCAGATACCGATCCGTGCGGAATATGTGAACGTTTTTTTTTAACTTTCGCCTATCCCTTAACTAAGCTTATAACACTTATGAAACATGATAACTAAAACTTCCTGTACTCACCACAGGATCGATATGTCCGGTGTTGCAGAGTTGGTCATGAAAATATTTACAATGATTTGTACGCTGGAATCCGGGATTATGAAAATATTTACAATGATTTGTACGCTGGAATCCGGGAGCATCAAAATATTTACACTGACTGTATTCAGGAATGTTTAGGCTTTAGGGAACTTTTTTTATGTTTAACTTAATAAATGGTTACTGAGACATTTTTTTCCAGTGAGGACCCCTTCAGGTTAGATGGGTCGTTTCGTCGCCGATGGGGGATGAAACGTCCGACCTTGAACTGTGACCTGAAGGGGTCGTCACAGGGAAAAGTAACACATTGTAACATGTTCAACATCTTTCGCGTGGATTTTTTTTCCACAAACTCCTGTAATTAGAAAAATGGGTTTGTCAAATAAGTATAAGATTGTCCGAAATAAAATTAGAAAATTGTAAAAGGACGGAGTAAACGCAGTATAAAATGGGCGTTATTGCTTAATTAATTATTGCAATTAATCATACCTCCCTTCGACTTCGATTTAAATTAGTGATGGTATTCCTGTTGCAAATAAGGTAAAATTTAGAAACTAACTTTCAATTATAATTTTTAAAAGTAGCCAATCAAATCTTCAAAATTCAAAAACTTAAAAATGACACAACTAAAACATCTTACCTCTTCAAGAGTTTAAGTTTGACTAAAGTTGGTTAGAAAAATTAGTTTGTTTGAGAGGGAATGAGAATTTGGCGGGTTNACTTAAAAATGACACAACTAAAACATCTTACCTCTTCAAGAGTTTAAGTTTGACTAAAGTTGGTTAGAAAAATTAATTTGTTTGAGAGGGAATGAGAATTTGGCGGGTTAACATATGTGGATTGTGTGGAGAATTGTTTGGAGAGAATTGACTCCGACTCTATTGGGTTTATTTAGAAAGGTAAATAAATAAAATATGCGAGGCAAGTCAACGTGNGACTCCGACTCTATTGGGTTTATTTAGAAAGGTAAATAAATAAAATATGCGAGGCAAGTCAACGTGGGAAAATAAAATATTCAAAAAGCGTTAACAAATTCCACCTGAATCGGTATTTGAGAAATGAATGAGAACAATCCAGAAATTTTGGCAATGAAAATTTTTGAATCTGGACGTAAAATTGATACTTGTAAATTACCACTAAAAAATTCTGAATGGAATGCTATCCGCTGCAGCTTCTACTCAAACTCAACAACAAACAGGAAGTGGTCGGAAAGCATGCAATTCAAAAATTTTTTAAACTTTACAAAATTTGTAAATACATTACATTAAATAATTTGCATTCATATTCAGAGACAAATTTCCAAACGAGAGTTGAAAATTTTGAGTTTGGTGGTTTTGGTTGGAAACATTTCAAAAAATTTTTTTCTTAATTGTTTATAAATTGAAAGAATTGTAGTTCACTTTTTTTACTTTGTGAGAATAATTATTAAAACATTGCTCAGGCATTGACGACCTATGACGCTGCCGAGTTTCATGTAAGTAAATCAGTTGCCTCTGTTGACCCTCATGCTAACACTTGTGATCTTTGGCTGGTACAACTCCAAAAGTTTCTTTTTATGAAGACGGAGTTAAAAGTATTATTACTAATATACTCAATGAAGATAATGGTTCAATTGCTTGTAATCAAATTACACCAGGTGCTTATTCAGTAATTTCCCCAACGAGTAGCTACTATGCCTCACCTTCCCTGACTAAACAAAATAATCCAAGTCCAAAAGAACCAAACACCCCACCCAGAGCTAGTGAGAGTGAAAAGAGAAAGAAACCAATTCAACTTTCACCAGATATAACAATTCTTAAAGGTGCTCCTGGTCCTAATTATTATTCTAACAAAAATGTAAATTAACTTTTCCCATCGAGTCTTCAGCAAAAAGTAGAAAGTGTTTCTACTTATGGAGATTGAATGGCTTAGGGATTGATTTGGAAATGAAGGGAAAAACTATAAATTGTTTTTCTAGGGAAAGCAATCTCCTGGCGTTGCCTAGTGAAAGCATACAGAATAGTTTGGGAAGACATGGAAAAAGCATAAATTGCCGTTCTCCATGCTTTTCCTAGGCAACGAACAGGGAATTCCCTAGAAAAAGTGGTGTCTTGATAAAGTTTAAATTGGCCTTAAGAACCTTTATCATGTACAGGGTCATTTGNTAAAGTTTAAATTGGCCTTAAGAACCTTTATCATGTACAGGGTCATTTGAAAGTAGCTCCGGGCTTTTGAAAATTTGTAGCTCTTTATTGGATTGACACAGGAATCTCATTTGTGATTTATTGGAAAGCTGAATGTCAAGAAGAAATATTGGTAACAATCAAAAACGCTAGGAACCAGTGTCACTAAGGTTAAATTATGATCAAATGGAAAATTTTTCATTTAGCATTGGGATTGCCATGGCAGCTTTTATTGTCGCAAATTCAATCAATCCGTTTCAGCACTTTTTAATGCACCCAAACCGATATCGATTAAATAATTCAAGATTTGTTTCTAAAAGTTTTCCATGCAAATCGTAATGCTAAAATAAAAAATTTCCGTTTGATCATGAAATACTCATCATAATTGTGACCCTTGAACTTTGCGATTGTGTCCAATATTCCTTCTTGACATTCAGCTTCCCAACGAGTCGGAAACGAGAACGATGTGTCAGTTCAATAAAGAGGTATAGATTTTCAAAAGCCCGTAGCCACTTCCAAATGACCCTGTATTCTGCATATCACGCATGCGTTAAAAGTGATTAAAAGTATGTGAACTTTAATGTTCTTAAGGCAAACAAAAAAGCTTGGATGAATTCTTTAATTTTTTTTTCAAAATTCCGTATTCAGTAGAAAGTATTTTTTCCAGCACCAACAAATTTCCATCACCTATTCTACATCGAAGTAGCTGAATTTATAGTCAAATGTTTGGATATAGTGAACAATTATTGAATTGTATCGTCCGTTCACTAAATGGATATCACGAACTCCTGCTATACTGAACCAATCCTACCGGTCCCTACGGGTTCACTATAACCGGACTTCACTGTACTAATTTACGTAACTAAAACAGAACGAACAAACGTTTCTATGGAGTTGTTATATCTGGACAAGTCGGCGTTTCACTTTGGGGTCCGGTCCCGCTATATTACCTAAATACCACTTTTTACCAGTGGTATTTACCACCTGTTAAATACCATGTCGAACCCTGGGTTTCATAGTGGCATACTTTTGGACAAAGTATTGCCGACGTCGTAGAAACCTCCGTCGCCGTTTGGTGTCTGGTGTAGAGGAATGGATTCCGCTGCTTTGCCGCCGGCTACCATATAATCCGGAATAAGTTAAAGCATCGTGAATTTAAAAATATTGCTACGAAAATTGTTTTCTGCTTTTAGGATCAAGTTACAACAATGACACGTCCCATGAACTTAATATTCTATATTTATGATAATTATCAATGAATCCGTTATCTTTACTATCTACCCGACATTATTAATACTTTCTGCCTAAAACGATTAAATACTTACTTCCGAAGAAAGCCCTGTAGATGCAAAGACGATTAGTCATACACACGAATTTTGAGGTGTAGAAACATACGTTGTTGCATCAGTTATTACTGTTGTTGGTGCCTCATCACATCCATCCACACTAACTGCCCACCATTTATACAATTCTGCTGCTCTGTCGCCAAGCTCAATCAAACAAACGTCCATTTCACTATTTTCGCTTGAAAATGCATATATGCATTTTTGCGCAACGCAAGTCATACAATTCTTAACAGCCTCGCACACTATAAACATTTATATCTCCACAGAGCAAACTAATCAAACAAAAATTTACTATGTGGAGAGGTTGCGTGTTTAAACTGTAAATAATAAAAATTAAATACTCTCATTGCCAAAATTTTATAAAAGTTATTAATTAATTTTGACGCATAATGAGAAACTTGAGATCAGGCGGATGAATTTGGCGGGCATAACCAATTTCTCATTGAATGAGTTGAAGCGGTTGCTATAGGAATTACCTCCAAACAACAAAAAAAACTTTCATGGTTATCGGCTCGATTATGGCTGACGAAGTAGAGGAGGGGACAGTGGTAGTTTATTACTTATTACCATCGGAAGAGAGAGAAAGGAGCTGAGACTGAGTATCTAGTTCGTCTCCCGATACGATCTTCCAAAACAAAAGTAGGGGTTCGGAATGACCAGGAGGTGAAGAGGTATCTTTTCCTGGCTACATCCTATTCCCACATTCCGTTCAAAATGAATCAAACATTGATTACTAAGTTTCTACAGGAGACCAACAATTGTACTTCATGACAATGGAATTATGGATCAATCAATTGCTAAGTTGTGAGGTAATTCTGTTGTTGGCAGGTGAGACAGTTGGGGAGAGAGCTGGGTCTTCCGTCAGAAGTGGTGGATAGACATCCTTTCCCTGGACCAGGGCTGGCTATTCGTATCATCTGTGCACAAGAGCCCTACATGGAAAGCGATTTTGGAGAGACACAAGTTCTCCTCAGGCTGATCGTCGAGTTTACTACAATTCTTCAAAAAGTACACCTCTAATGATTAGATTCGAATAATACAGTGCAACTAGGCTTCTTAAGACCGATGCAAGCTACTTTTGTCTCATGCCCTTTGACTGAGGAAAGCAGATTAGCTTTTATTTTAGCAGAGAAAGCAGTTATTTTAAATTTTTTCTGGGGAAACACTTTTCAGTTTCAGAAAGACCATTTAAAAGTATGATACGAAGATGAAAGCCTCTACTATCAATAGGGCAATTCAAAGTGGCTTTTGAAATTTTGGAGCATGCGCAGTCCAATTTTGGACTTTGCAAAGCTCAAATTGATTGATTTCAATTCGCAAACAAAACTTTCACAATTTTATTTTCATTTTTCAAATGTCGCAAAAACGATTAAAATTAATTAACTCCGTCTGTGCGGAAGCACTTCAATTATTCCTTGCACTCGATGAAGATGATGAAAATGAAAAAATAGTGAAAAATACCCTTGACGAAGTAGAAATATTCTTGATGTGTAGGTATTTATCCCCTTGGTCAAAGGTAGGGAGATATGTCATCGCTAACACAATTTAATTACAAAGCATAATTAGCTTATTATTAATAGGTAAGTGATTAAATCTAAAGCCTGGTGGGAAAATGTCCTTCCTCAATGTGATGACAAGATATTTAAAAATGTTAAAAATTAAAGTTAAAAATAAAAATTAAGAATTTCAAATAGACTTGCTAAAGCCTTTTCTCATGTGAAACTTCAAAATCTCTTTTGAAGCTCAACAGCCAATCACAGAGCTCGTTTCATTTTAAGTTTGCTAAACCCTTTGCAAACTTCAAAAGTTCAAAATTTCAAAATCTCAAAAGCGGCAGATTGATTTGCCCTAATTTTTCAGAAATTATGATTTTCTTGGATGCTATTTTGAGACGATGTACTAAAGTATGGGCGTTTCAAAAGAATACACCAAAATTTTCAATTTTCAATTTTCAAAAAATCATAACTTCTTAAACAAGACTGGAATTTTGAACTTCGTAGCCTACTTTTCAATGGTTAGCCCCCTGCCCCCCATCATTCTAGAATTTTTTAAATTATAGTTTCTCCACACATCTCCTTTGGAAATGTAGTGCGTCGAAAATGTCGAACCAGAATTTATTTTCAGTCACAGGTTTCAAGGACAATTCCTCACTGGCAATTATCTTTGCAAGCCTAGTCTACCATATGACTCAATTTTGTCGGAGAATAGAGTCATTGACTCATTGAGTCAATAATCTGACTCTATTTTTAGTCAATCAAAGCATTTAAAAAAATAGCAAAGCAAAGTGAGAATTACAAATAGTGCCCATTTATGAAATGGGTTCGCGGGTGGTGCCTTGTGGCGCAAGTGGACTTTTAGATTAACGAAATATATGCGATCATCCGATCCTATCCAAGACATTAACTTACCCGGGACAATAACTGCTTTCTACGAGAAAAAAATGCTAACCTGCTTTCCCCAGCAAGTGGGCAAGGACCAAAAGTAGCTTCAATCTGATAATAATGGTTAGCATTGTAGTAGTAGAATAATTTCAACATTTTCCTTCTTGAGAAAACTAGTGTTGTATTTTGTTTCCTTGTAAGGGTCATGCCTTGATAAATCGGGTAGAGAACATATGTACGACAGAAGAGAGGAGAATCCTGAGGGAAATTTCTGGGAAGCAATCTCTCCGCTCAACGCTCCTTCCTATTCGGAGTGTGGGAGTACAAGGAGACAAGAGGTCCTACTCTTATGTCGCTGCCATTTCTTCCGAAGGACCACCTGAATGGGACGACCTCGTTTTCTTAGCCAAACTCATCCCAAAGGCAAGTCTAGGAAAAAACCCTTTCTTTGGAAAATTCTATATAAATAATAGATTTGGATCATTCAATGGCCCCAAAGTAATTTCCCTTCAACGAAAGCTTCTAGAACACTAAAAAGAAAGAAATTTGTGGCGAGTGCCTACAAGATTTTATAAAACCCGCCTGGCTTATACTTGTGAAAAACTAAGCCCACCTGCGCTTGTGCCTGTATGAGTTCATGTCAAATGCCGGTTTGGCCTGTGCCATTGCTGATCGTGAGTACCTGGACCTGCACCGGCGCCCGTCATACGTGCGGAATGAAAATATGCTCAGACCTCGCACGCCAAAATCTCATTATATCTAGTATGAAATTTAATTGCAGTACTAGTATATATATAAATGCGGAAATTCTAATGTAGATAAAACTTTTGCATTCTCATTTCCTGATTTGTTGGCCATGGTCATGAGAATACGTATTTATGTAGTCAAACGTGTTGCAGCCAATCCAAGTATAGGCTTAACGAAATTGGTTTCAAAAACAACCTCCAATACTCATTAAAGTTTGTCAATTTCCTACTTCTTACATTTGGTTAGATATATAAGGGGAGACACTAAAAGAAGAATGATGTTTAATTTGAATCGTGCTGAATATCAGGCGATCATGAAGTTACTTTTGATCCTGGCTTATTCGCCATCAAATTTACAAAAATATTTGGAGACAACTGTAAAGTTGTTATTAACGAAGTAAGTGCGGAGAACCCACTAAAATTAACAAAATTGGATTTCGTCGAGCTAAGGGTAAGTTCTAAAAATTTATTAAAATATGATTATATTAGTTACGCTTACTTAATTATATCATGTTTATTTGGGTGGAAACTTCCCGATAACTAAGGCACATAGCATTTGAAAACATACACTTTGATTAGAATAATTTTAAGGATTCATTGGGGATATTTTCATTGAGGACAGTGCTCAGTGGTCACTCGACTGACTTTGCAGAATAAAGAGAAGTTTGGTATATAATTGGGTTAGGATTATAGGATAGTGTAGGTTACCCTGCTGAGTCGTTAAAACTCACGGTGTATATTTCTTGCTTCTATTTCTATTATTGAATTTGTTTATTTGAAACACTGAATTTCCTTATTTTTGTTTAAAAGCTTAGAATTCAACAAAAAAACAATTGAAAACAAAACCTATATCTTTACTTCCAACCGAATTCCCCACGTTAATTTCTACCCGGGAGAATGAACTTTGTTGTTTGAGTAATTTGCAGGAAATTTAATATGAATGTTATATATATCAATAATATATACAATCTAATTATATATAAAAAATTATAGCAAATATTCTCAATTTTGTTTGAACTTTGCAGGGCATTTGTTTTGGTGAATCAACTCCAACGAAACTTTCTCTTGATAGCACCAAATTAGTTCTTATTAAAGGTTATGACAGCATTAAGAAAGCAGCACAGATTGAAGCAGTAGCGAACTTGAATGGATTCCATCTAGACGAAAATGGGTTCTTCGTTATTGGAGGAGATGATGTTCTACCTTTGCCGAATATGAGGTTTAGTAACAGCAATTTTATGAGTACATTGCAATTGAGATCAAACACTCCAAGTTTGGCGGATGCCTTCAATGCAGGTATTCGATATCCATATGCGTTGGCTCTTTTGTATGAACCAATAGGGCATACTGCTTTAACAAGAATTGCTTTATCAACCAGACAAAAAACTATTTCAATTGAAAAAGAAATACTTGATACGATCAAACTCACAATCCTTGATATGATCGTTTATAGTAGGCAAGCTACGGCAGATACATGTTTATTGTTTGAAGCACTTGTACCAGAGTTTAAAGGAAGAAAATATATACAAAAGGAATATGATGGTAACTCAGACAAAAGTCTAAATAGATGTACTGTTGAGTCTGNTTCAACAAAAAAACAATTGAAAACAAAACCTATATCTTTACTTCCAACCGAATTCCCCACGTTAATTTCTACCCAGGAGAATGAAATTTGTTGTTTGAGTAATTTGCAGGAAATTTAATATGAATGTTATATATATCAATAATATATACAATCTAATTATATATAAAAAATTATAGCAAATATTCTCAATTTTGTTTGAACTTTGCAGGGCATTTGTTTTGGTGAATCAACTCCAACGAAACTGTCTCTTGATAGGACCAAATTAGTTCTTATTAAAGGTTATGACAGCATTAAGAAAGCAGCACAGATTGAAGCAGTAGCGAACTTGAATGGATTCCATCTAGACGAAAATGGGTTCTTCGTTATTGGAGGAGATGATGTTCTACCTTTGCCGAATATGAGGTTTAGTAACAGCAATTTTATGAGTACATTGCAATTGAGATCAAACACTCCAAGTTTGGCGGATGCCTTCAATGCAGGTATTCGATATCCATATACGTGGGCTCTTTTGTATGAACCAATAGGGCATACTGCTTTAACAAGAATTGCTTTATCAACCAGACAAAAAACTATTTCAGTGGAAAAAGAAATACTTGATACGATCAAACTCACAATCCTTGATATGATCGTTTATAGTAGGCAAGCTACGGCAGATACATGTTTATTGTTTGAAGCACTTGTACCAGAGTTTAAGGGAAGAAAATATATACAAAAGGAATATGATGGTAACTCAGACAAAAGTCTAAATAGATGTACTGTTGAGTCTGCTTCCTTCTTGCCTTATGTTTGGTAGCTAGAGGATCTTACACCGTCTGCAGATAATGATTGCGACAAGAAAGACTTTATATTAAATGATATACTTCCTGCAACGATGACTAACATACCAACTATTTTACCAGCAGAAGATGAGGAAGAGGTTCAGGCATTCTGCCCAAGCATAAATGATCCAATGTATATGCAAACTATAACAGAGACATCTAGGAATGAAATAGTACAAAAGGGAATAACTCCATCTACGAGTCACAGAAATCAGTGTTCAGGTATTATAGATACAAATGATGATTTGTATTTGGAGTATGAGACGGGAGTGGCACAAGATAAAGCAGAAACGGCGGTTTTACCAACAATCGAAGATTTCTGGGAAAGTGAATCGTATTTTGATAACAATTGGAAAACAATAATTCAGCAAAACCAGGCTGGACTTTTACCAGAATCTATCTGGAAAAGCAAAGAAATTAAGCGTTGGTTTAATTATTTACCTAACTCCGAAAATCTAAAAGAATCTACATATACTTGTCGTATATGTAGTGAACATTTTGACAAATTAGGGCTGGACAATAAATATCGGCCTGACGTAGCGAATCCTACTAAGGGTACTTTAAAACCCACATATAAAGGAAACAGCGATTACATTCGACTACATTCAAAAACTCCGTCACATTTGAAAATTATTGAATTTTTGAAAGTGGCAAAGAAGGAAAGAATATCTAAAGCTGTGAAAAGAGCTGATGAAATTACATCGCTGGCTTCGCAGAACTTTTTGGGGGCTACTACGCGAATGATACAAAGTGTTTAGGTTGAAACAAAGCTAAATATTCCATTTTCTTTGCATGCAGTCATTGTTGACTTATTAAAAACAAATGGCGTCAAAATGGGTACACATCATGCCAACAGAGATGGCGCTACGAGCATGGTAGAACACATTTCACAACAAATGCATTCTACTTTAATAGAATATTTGGTTAGCAGAAACCTGCCTATTTCTATAATTGTGGATAGTGCCACGGACGCAAGTGGGAAGCATTATATGTCGGTGCTCTTCCAGACATTGGAAAAAAACCGCCCAGTTGTGTATTTCTACAGGGCAATACTTTTGGGTGCCGATGAATCAGCTGTTGGACTGAAAAATGCATTGATTAATGCAATCAAAAAAGAAAAAACTAATCTGTATGCGTATTTGAAGACAAACTTAGTGGGGTATGGAAGTGATGGAGCAAGTGTTGTAAAATCAAAAGATGGAGGATTACTTGGAATGCTTAATCGAGAGTTCGACTTAAAACTTTATGGTATACATTGTATGCCACACCGATTGCACCTAGCTATAAGACACGCCTTTGATGAGCATCCTTTTATGGTGTCAATTGAAAGAATAATAAACGAAATTCATACAATGTACAACTCTAAACACCATAAAAACCAAGCTCATCTAAGAGAAATTTCAACTTTCTATGGGAGAAATATGTATAGTTATAATTATATTTATGCTACACGCTGGATCTCTTCAGAATACAATGCCATCTACAAGATCACATTTAGCACCCTGGAAGAACAACGGCTAAATGTTCACATTCAGTCAGTGCTTAATACGTTTTCAGCAAATATAGGAGCTGAGGCGAATGGAATTTTGAGAAAAATTACAGGCAGAAAATTTTTTATAACATTACATTTCCTAAGAGATTTGCTTTGGCATTTGAAGGTCTTTTCGAAAACTTTACAACAAACATCTGGAGTGCTAATTGGTAAAGAAACTATTAAAACAAATCTAATTGGAATAATTGAAAAGCTGAAGACGGCAGATGGGGCAAGCTTGACACACTTCTTGAGAGAAGTGGCATGCTCAGACAAGCTAAGCCGATGTGATGTTGCAGCATATGAGTCTTCTGCAAACGTAATGCTGTCGTATACATTAGGGGAGCAAAAGGAAATAATAGAACTAAAAAATGAAAATGATTCTGAGAGATTCTCAACNACATTACATTTCCTAAGAGATTTGCTTTGGCATTTGAAGGTCTTTTCGAAAACTTTACAACAAACATCTGGAGTTCTAATTGGTAAAGAAACTATTAAAACAAATCTAATTGGAATAATTGAAAAGCTGAAGAAGGCAGATGGGGCAAGCTTGACACACTTCTTGAGAGAAGTGGCATGCTCAGACAAGCTAAGCCGATGTGATGTTGCAGCATATGAGTCTTCTGCAAACGTAATGATGTCGTATACATTAGGGGAGCAAAAGGAAATAATAGAACTAAAAAATGAAAATGATTCTGAGAGATTCTCAACATTAAGACTTAAGCTTTGTGATGCTTTAATTGAAGAGTTAAATTCATATTTTCCAGAAAACTCTATGACGATGTTTGATGTTTTTTCTCCTAAATTGCTGCCCACCGTAACAACCGATTCTGTAACTTATGGACTTAATGAAATTGGGGACATTGCTCAACAATTTAATATTCCAGTGCAGGAGGCTATGACGGAATGGACTTTATAGTTGAGTAGTTTGATGGAAGAAGATTATTGTGCAAACAAAAAAAAACTCACCCAAAAACCACATCTCTTTTGGTCATATTATTTGGGAAAGACGGGACTAGCGTGGGGAACTAAATTAGAAAATTAGTAGAAACTGTTTTAGTCATTCCTGCATCGAGTGCAGATGCAGAAAGATCATTCTCGTACATGAATCACACACGGAATTCACGCCGAGCAAAATTGACAGCATCTCATGTAGATGATATTATGAGAATACGAATAAACTGACCTAACAGGCTTGAAGATTTTAGAGCTGAAATGTATGCTAAAACCTGGTTATCGTGCGAGTTGCATTTTAGGTCTGACGATCCAAGGGTAAGAGGAGGTAAAAGGAAACATCCCGCTGGAAAAGCAACAGGAGATAGTAATGATGGGCCAGGAATGCCTGATCCTATCGAAGCTGACTATCAGGATGAGGAACTGGAATATGTCGATGAGACCGAGGAGATGAAATACCAACGGGAATACTTGGGACGAAGTCACTGTTCTAGCATAAAGTTAAATGAAAATTACTAACCGAGTTGTAATGTGAAAATGTGAAAACAATTTATTTAATAGAAAAATACGGCTATTATGCCGAGGTGGAAGTGTTGAGTGCAGCCGACTTCGACTCTGGAATGGCCTTTTCGTCTTCTAAAAATATAAAAAGCTAATTAGAATTTCTACACTTATAATTAGTAAATCATTTTATTAAACCTATTTTCAAAAAATTTGTATAAAAAGTAAAGCCGATTATACTGAACATCCGGGGTTAATGAAATGAAGTTTA
>NIPM01000115.1:303457-375930 GCA_002738285.1 Holacanthella duospinosa | reverse complement strand
CGTTGTATTTGGTGAGGGTCCTTACCATCACATCCGTCAAGTATTTTCTATCAAAAACTTATTTTAAAACACAATTGTAACCAGTCATAATTGAAAAAAACTTTCCCATTTGATTTTGGTTAAAATTTTTCTTTATAAAAGTCAAGTTGGTCAAGTCAAATATTGAAATAAGCTAAATTCTTTACTCTAAGGATTTACCTTTCACTAGGGCAAAATCTTGTCTGGCCTGGTACAAGAGAGTCCACTGTCCGTTCGATGTCGTCACGGTTTAAACATATCTGGTTGATGGTCCATGTGCAGCCATCAACCAGGCATTGGAAGCATGATTTAATTGTTTCGCATTCTAAACAAATATTCGAAAGTGAGCTCAATCTAGTCAGTAAGTTCTAGTCATCCATGACAATCTAGTCCACTACTTTGAGTCTAGTCAATAGTTTAGTTCTCTAGTTATTAGGTTCGTCCTACTTAACAATTTTAGTCGTACTCATTAATTGTAAGTATAGTTTTTAGAATTTAGTTGTCTTACTTACCCATCTTAATTGAACGATACAACTAACTTCTCACACAACTGTCTACTAAGGCAACTAAACTATACAACACAGTTGCAACTATTCCATTAGATCGAGATCTACTTTCTTTGTTGAACAGAAGATCGAGATCAAGATCGGCATCTTTTTTATCGTTGGTAGGAAAATCGAGATCGAGATCGAAAGCTACCTTAGCTTTGGTCGAAAGATCGGGATCGAGATCGGCTCTCGGTCCATCATTCCAACTAAACATCGAGATCGAGATCGATGTCAGTCGATCGTTCTACCACGCGATCGAGATCGATATCGTCCCCCATCGATCTCGCCATCAAAAGATCGAGATCGAGATCGATGGGTCAGTGTTGCAACTGTGGATATGAATGAACATCAGTGATGGGCAATTTCATAAGCCAACCATACCATACCCAACTTCCAAAAAATTCGAGCTATCCGTACCAACCCAAACCCAACTACCAAAATATGCGAGCTCCATCAAACCTAGTCACCCAACCTAGCCTCTAAATGATCCAGACCAGACCTCGCAAACGAGGTCTGATTTCCAGACCAGACCTCGCAAACGAGGTCTGACTTTTAAAACCCCAGACCTCGCAAACTTGACCTGGCGTATTGATTTCCGCATGTCTGGCGCCCGTACAGATGCTTGCGGAGTTTAATTTCCAAGCATCAAAACAATTACAAATAAACTGAATATATACAAATTCTAATATCTATTATTTTCACAAAATTGTCAGTTTGGTAAATCTAAAAGTAAAATTACAAATTTTTTAAACATTATTTTGGATTATAATGAAAAAAATCCGGCAGTAGGATGAAAAGGAAATTGAAAATGGTTTGATTCTGAAAATTGGATAGGACCACCACCACACATTGAACAAACTTCACAGAGACGCCCATGGGTGTCCGGATAAAAAAGAGAACATGCTAACCTAGGCTGTCCCCAAGGCATATTTGTGCTAGCGTGACTAATGGCTGTCATTTATCAATAATTCGCAGCCTGCCTGGTACTCACCTGCAGGCACAGGCACAAGCATTCTGAGGCCGCCTGTGCAGGCACTCACCACTAGTACTGACAACGGTACCTAACCCATAATTCTCCCACTCGCCCGTCACCTTAAACCCGCACGTGGGCAAGCATTAAATTTGGTTGTTTGGGCACATGCTGAAGTGCAGAAGGCAGTGAAGAGTAGGATGGGCAGTGGGGAGTAGGGAGGGCGGCGGGAGCAGGGAGTAGGGAGGATGGTGGCAATAAGGAGGGCCATGGGCAGTAGTAAGGGCGGCTGGCAGTAGGGAGGGAGGGTGGTGGTAATAAGGAGGGCCGTGGGCAGTAAGAAGGGTGGCGTGCAGTAGGAAGGGCTGTCCGCCCAGAAGGAAGTTACCGCCAAATGCAATCTGTCAACCACTTTTTTAGGGTTTGGATAAATTTCCCAACTCCTGAGCGCTTCTGGGTATAAAAATAGCGTACAACTGGGGTTGGAAAGATATCCTAGCTATTGGTAGTTTTTGGACCAAATTCTAATGGTGTATGTGAAGTTAGGAACATCTCCACACAATTCTAAAAATGTATTGGATTCAAATCCCAGGTCCTGGTTTGTGTGGAGATAATAGAAAAAGAACAATAATTCAGTTTCATTGGAAGGTTGAGAATGAGTTTCATGTGATGTGGGCCGAGTTTACACAGCACAACTTGTGTCATTATTTTGAATTTCGCGCTGGCTGAATTTAATTTTTAAGTCCCAGCTAATTCTGGAGAAAGTAGCTATCTCCGTGATCCAAAAGTTATGATAACTTTGTACAGCATAGATGGGCCCTCCACTCCTCCGCCCTTCAGTCAGCAAAGACTTCACCCCTACAAGCCAAATTGATCCCTCCATCCTCCAGTTCTGCACCCCTCCAAGCTAAATTGATTCCTCCATCCCTCCGACCTCCATTCAGCAAAGACCACTTCAAGGTAAGCNAATTGATTCCTCCATCCCTCCGACCTCCATTCAGCAAAGACCACTTCAAGGTAAGCTGACCCCTCCACCTTCCAGTCCACTCAACAAAGACCTATCCGCGTCCGCCTACAACAGCTCCTACTGGATTCCATCCATTTAGCAATAATTTTCGGTTAATTTCTAATAGATTCTTTTTTCATTCTAGTAGTATTCTGTTTTTGTGATTAAATAATTTTACTTTACTAAATATTGAATACACCGGAACACAACCAAACCAAAATAAATGGATTGTACAAGGATTAAGGGTTCAAAATGGCTCTATTGCTCTATAAAACACTCCAGCCTTCCGCCCTCTGTTGAACATAAGAGCTCTCCACGGATAATAATATCCCTCCATCCCTCTAGATAAACTTTAGCCCTCGACCCCTCCGCTTTCCACGGAGCAGATTTCACCCCTCCAGCCCTCCGACCTCCACCAAAATGTAGCCCACCACCCCTCCCCTCCGCGGAGGGGGCACATGTATGCTGTATAGAGACTTCTGCCCTCAGGGTATAATTTTATTTCTATAATCATAAAGCAAAGCGACAACAAACAATCTAAAATCACTTTGCTGTATACGTCCTCTCCTGCATTCTTACAACATAATCTAGTCGATAGATGTGCAAACTTTTTTCGTTGTTTGTCAAACTTTTGTATTGCAACCATGAAAGAAAACCTAAAGTCCACAGCATTACAGTTTTTTGTCAAATGCTGCATTGTAAAATTAATCTTTTGTCCTAATAGGTTAACTTGACATCTTAACAACAATTTACTAATTATCTTTATCGATATCGGATTAATTTTCCTCTGCAGCGTAATTTTTATATTTTCAAAAATTGTTGTATAACAGGATCATGTTTCTTCCCGTTTACAATTTAGTACAAGGAAAATACCAAAGTTAGTCGCGCATTAATTTACCCTCACAAATTTATGTTTTGAAAATTTCAAAATACTTTACGAAATGAATACATATTTGGTGCCAGTAAAACGCCAAAATTAGTTTCGGATTAATTTGGCCTAACATTTTGTTTGTTTGGAATTTATTAACAAGAAAAATACTAATTTGGTTTAGGATTAATATCGCCCGAATTTTTTTTTTTGAATAACTATCTTTAACAAATTTGTGACTTACTATGAGTTGAATAATATATATGGTTATGAACCAAGTGATATGATTTTATTTGTAAAAGTGTTTAAGAAATTAAAAAAAAATGTTGTGGGGCCAAATTAATCCGCGACTAATTTTAGCATTTTCCTGGTACCAAATATGTATTTAAACTGACCAAGTGATGTGAGTTTATTTCGTAATGTATTTTAGGAATTAAAAAAAATGTGGGCCAAATTAATCCGAGACTAATTTTGGCATTTGCCTGGTATCGATTATGGGTTTAAACTCAAAAACAAGTGATATTAGTTTATTTCGTAAAGTATTTTGAAATTTTCAAAAAATTAATCTGGGGGCAAATTAATCCGCGACTAATTTTGATATTTTGCTGGTACTAAATTGTAAATGGGAAGAAACATCGTCCTGTTTTAAAACAATTTTTGTAAATATAAAAAATTATGCTTCAAATGAAAATTAATCAGGGATCGATAAAGTTAATTAGGAAATTGTTGTTAAGATGTCAAGTTAACCTATTAGAAGGAGAAAAGATAAATTTTACAAGGCAGCATTTGACGAAAAACCCCTAATGCTGTGGAGTTTAGGTTTTCTTTCATGATTGCAACATCAGTGTTTAATCCTCTTACAAGATGGTTATTCGTCAAAATTGCCATTCGTCTGATTCTCGTTTTCTATCTCAGACATGACAAGAGTAAAGCATGTGAAACTGAATAAAAAAAATCTTAATTACCACTAAACAGCAATTTAAACGTTTGAGAAAAAGTCGAATCACCGTAACTAGAAATAGAAATATTGATTAAAATGTGTATTATAAATAGTTTGGAGGGATATCCACTGAATTCAGCTTGACGAATTGGTGTAGCGGACAGTATCCATCAATGTGGTAAATTTTTAAGATCTTCTAATTTTCCTGGCAATCTTCGACGAAGTCTTCAATCGAAGTTTCGAAGGTTAAATTTCACAATTTGAGCGTAGTTGACTAACCCGTTTTCATTCATTTCATAAAATGATATCACTCGTTTGTTGTTCGTTGTTCGAAAATTTAATTAAGGCGAGCCACCTTGGTGACAACAGTGTAATTTTGTTGAGTAACTTTATGGACAACGAAAAAAGTTTGCCACTACAATCCACTGGGTAATGAGATACGAATTGTTAGCATGGGGCTTTACTCTGAAATGAATCTGAAGATTATTGAACAGCAGGACTTTTGTTGCAGGTATGTCACTCCGTGAACCGAGTCTGCTACTTGTTCGGAGGATTGGTTAAGGAACCCATTATAGACATTACACCTACTCTCCTCACACCGCAGGTGGTAATGACACTACGCCAGTGCGATTACCTCGTACATCAGGTACTACTATATATTACTAATACCACACTAACCTCGGGAACATGGCAGATCCAAATCAGATTCTTTCCTTCTCTTACTGTTGCTGCCAATATATGGACAGCCAGTTTTCTGTCTTAAGATATATCTGTTTAATTTTTTTTTGAGCTATATCCCATGGTAACACAATTTTTCACCCACTTTCACAACTCACGGTTATGAAGCTTCAGCCCGTCTGATAGTGATGTTATTCTTGTGCGTGATTTTGTGATTTTTTTCGTAAGATTTTTTTAATAAACTGCACAAATGACAGACAGATTTCCTAAAGCTAACAACACTAACAACAACCATAACACAAACTTAGCCCAACCCAACTTCATACTAGCATTTTAGTTCTGCGTATACTTCATCACCTAATGATAACCGCTGAGTAGCCTGACATTTGTTCATAATGTTTTGGTAGAATTTATACTCTAGCGAGAATTCCTGTTGGCTATTGGTCTTTAATCTGTGTGCGCGCAAAAATTTAACATTTTTCTGAGTTTGATGTTTCGTAGTACCGCAATGGCCAAAACCAACGAACAAAAAAGTTTACTACTACAAACAGCTGACTCATGCAGTTTACTAGCGTAAAAATGAATATAACAGTGCACGGCGGTTATAAGAGCACTCTCCGTCGCCTGGAAATGCTGCTCGTATAACCGTTTGTTCTTACAAAGCTTATAAGAGCAGGATGTTCTTATAAAAAGTATATGGCAAAAAAAAAATTTTTTTTTCAAAATTTATAAAACGAAAATCTATACTATAGTATAGATCTTAAATAAAGTTATCNTTACTAGCGTAAAAATGAATATAACAGTGCACGGCGGTTATAAGAGCACTCTCCGTCGCCTGGAAATGCTGCTCTTATAACCGTTTGTTCTTACAAAGCTTATAAGAGCAGGATGTTCTTATAAAAAGTATATGGCAAAAAAAAATTTTTTTTTCAAAATTTATAAAACGAAAATCTATACTATAGTATAGATCTTAAATAAAGTTATCAATTGTAACTATCGTCGACAATTTCGTCAAAAATTGCAATTGTTTAATTCTTATTTCAAGTTTTTTAAAGATTTTACAAGAACGACATTTCAACTCTTTACTAAAGTTCACCATGAAAATCTTTAACTTCATGTAAAAAGATTATTTTTGTTTGAGATTTGACTTTTATTCTTATATCCAACTCCCGCTTCAAAAATTACCCAGGAAAAGGTAGTTCTTATAACCGTTTTGCTCTTATATACNTTCTTATATCCAACTCCCGCTTCAAAAATTACCCAGGAAAAGGTAGTTCTTATAACCGTTTTGCTCTTATATACGTTGTTCTTATGACGCGTTAATGTCCCATGCTAAATGCATTAGAGCAAACCTTTGGGCGTTTTGAGACGAGAATATTGGGCTTACTTCTTATAAATGATGCTCTTATAAACGTCGTGCACTGTATTAAATTTTTGTTCTTTCGCTTTGGTCACATCGGTACATTTGATTTAATTGCAACAAAACGTTACAATTGAGCGAAGCGAGGTATTTCAATCACCTCTCCAGGCTGAGAGGTAAATGTTAACATTTAGTTAAAATTAAGTATTTCAAACNGTATTTCAATCACCTCTCCAGGCTGAGAGGTAAATGTTAACATTTAGTTAAAATTAAGTATTTCAAACTTTAGTGTAATAGCATAGGAAATTAGGCAGTTAAGTTTCAAAATTTGGTTTCAAACAAACTTAACGCGCTAGTAGTTACTGGTTTGCAATGAAAAATTCTTAAATTAATGTTTAAACGCGACAGATCTACTGCATTTTTTGAGCCGCATCGAATGATATCCCATATCATTAGGTAGCCGAGTACTCAATACAACCTTTTGGAATCCGCAGAGTTACTCGTACTCGGCAATTCGTCGAGTATTGCTATTCGGGTATCTCTATTCCAGTCAAATCTGGAACATACCTGAGTATTCCCGTGTATTTCCACTAATTTACACTCTACGAGACTTGTGATATGACGTCCTAGTTGGTCTTCGTTTAGGAGAGTTGCTTCCGCCAGTTCTTGGAGCGTCAACTCATCAGTAAACTCAAACTGTAGCAAAATAGCGAGTTGGAAGGTTTGCATTGTGATAAAGTAGGTTTTCTTCAAGTACGTCGAAACTTTGACTTCTATCGTTGAAAGATGATGGAGCCATGTGAGCTTCCGACCACTGAATTGCTTCCCGTAAAACGCTTCAAACTGGAGAAAAATAAAATAACAAATTTCGAAATTTGTCTAACAATTAAAGAACTTACACAAGAAACCGATTTTTCAAGCACTTGAGGTACAGCAAAAGGGGAGGAGTTTTGTTGTAGAGGCCAAGCACCAGCCTGAGGACAAAACAAACAAACTCATTCAGTCCCTCAGTCTCTTACATGATATCACCGTGTGAATTATAGTAAGAAATAAAAAGTTCCGAGATTTTTTCGAAAAACAAAATCAAAAAAATTGGATTTTTTGATAATTATCCGAATTTTTTTGGTATTTATCAAAAAAATTTTTTTGATAAATAATTTGATTTTTTAATTTTCGGTAATAATTGTATTTTCATATTTTCGTATGATTTGTGAAAAAGTGAGTTTAACATAACAAGGAAACCTTGACCTTGGGAGCATACAGGAAAACCCGAAGGCTCCATCGGTAGGGTCCCCTAGTCCGTCGGGTATAAAGTTGGTACGTCGAAAAAAAATTTTTTTTAATTGCCGTTATTCAAGCAGTTTAATTATTTAATTGTTTCCTGAAAATTTGATTTTATTATTTGAAAAAAAAGTGATTAAACTTGTGTAACTCTCTAATCATCTGTTAAATTTAAAGTGGCGTCTGATGCTCAAACGGTTAAAAGATTAGGCAACACTGTGTAGAACATATCATGAGTCCATAATTTTAGTTACCCTATTTGGTCTAACCATCACGTGTCCATAAATCTGGACACAATTTCATTACGTAAACAAGTGTTGCCAGTAGTACTACACGTCTTCACTGTTGTGTAAATTTATATTTGAACCATTTGTCAACATTGTATCAATTTTCTGAGAGGTGCCTAGAATTTTAGACATAGGTTGAGCAACGAATTTCGTGTGCCTATATTTGCAGACATTGGATGAGCAAGGAAACCATGTTGCCTAGAATTTTAGACATTTGATGGTTAGACGTTACTAATAATTTAAAAGTATCGCTCATAAAACAACATGGCTTTTTGTAATTAATAATTCTCTGAATCCTGATATTTGTAGCTTCCGCCATCTCTATTGACCAATAGGAAATTCAATTGTCCAGGTATACCTTTAATTACAATCGTGGGCGAAAAAATTCCCTTCAGAGTTTCTTAAATTTCCCAAATGTCCATAATCCTAGCCGTGAGATGATGTATCGAGGGGTAACCACCTAAATGTTGACGTAATTAATGGACTATTTCATGCTTTTATGATGTTACCCTAAATCCGCTCATACGATTGCAGATTTAATTTTTTTTTTTGTTTCCCTTATTAAATTATGATAATACGTACTTATTATCTGATCAATTGTTTTCAGTTTTGAGAAATGCAAGTTACGTGGAATTACCAAAATATTCGTATAATATAGCTGCCTGGAAACTATAATGTGACGAAATTAAGAAATATGAAAACCAACATCAGAAAAATTTACTAAAAAATACTTTGGTATTTTCTAAAAATATGCAAACTTTCAAAGCTATTGCTTCAAGAAGCTGAATTTAGTCCCTATCAAAATTAGAATAAAAATAAAACAAATTATTGATAATAGTTAGAGGTGTTGCGAAGCTCCGAAAACTGAAGACTTCGACCGAAGTCTTCGAAATATCGAAGCTTCGATCTTCGAATTTTTTTGGCAATCTTCGACGAAGTCTTCCATCGAAGTTTCAAAGGTTAAATTTCTCAATTTGAGCGTATCGACTTACACACGTGTTCATTCATTTCATAAAATAATATCACTCGTTTGTTGTTCTGTTTGAAAATTTAATTAAACTACTTCCAGTAAACGGAGAAATGCTTACCTTTCTCCATCATAATTTGACAGAATTAGGTTTTGAGTAAAAGTGAAATATCTAGACTTCCTAGGCTTTGAGAAGTATCTTGAACAGGCAACGAATTTTAATTTTAGATTATTTGGACAATTAAACGCCACAGATTTACTGTACATGTTGAGCCGCATCGAATGACACTCCATATGCTTAGGAAGCCGAGTACTCACTACAGCCATCTCCAATACACCGAATACTCGTACTCGGTAATTGGCCGAGTATTGCTACTCGGGGCATCTCTAGTTTTTAGTCATATTCCACCATGCTTCTCTAAAAAAAACTAGCAACTTTTCATTATTTTAGCATCATGATATTGCAATTGTGACACTCGAGTCACCAGTTACGTTAAATTCTAACATTCAAACGGTGACACTTCGGACAAGTCGTGTTTCTCCAGGAAGTAGCGTCACTGCTGCTGGTTGGGGTGGAGTTTACTTTGGTGGAGGTATGTTAGGTTGTTAGTGTTAGTTTTAGTGTCAGGCTAAGGTAGTTTGGTTAGTTTTAAGTTAGGTTGTTAGGTTAGGTTTAGATTGTTAGGTTAGGTTTAGATTGTTAGGTTAGGTTAGGTGGTTTCATCAGATAATTGCCGAGGCAGGCACTTGTCAGAAACCTTAGAACTCAGTATAGCTGAATTTGGTTTGTGAACTGGGTTATATTATAAGCGAACTGCACTGCGTGGATTTTCGAGGTGGTGCACACTTGGCGATTTCTAATCCAAATCTGGCCAAATCTTTTAAAATGTTCAAATTAGATTCTCTAGGGTCTAATTACCTCTCTCAACTGATTATCTGGCTAAAAAATACTTAAATTACATTTTTCTTTTCAAAATTTGCATTTTTGACCGCGGACGCAGTACTTGGGTGGTTAGTCACTATATCCGCCTGTCATTTTCACCAAATAGAAATTTATTATGATATGACTGAAAAAATATGAACAACGTCAATACAATATTCCTTTGACGAAAAAATAATTAATTATAAATATGAATTAGGTTTAGACATAAACACCAAATATCAAATTGAATAGAACCCTCGGGTTTAAATATAATAAATACGGTGTATGAGGTTGTAGTAACGTAATCTTTATGGCTAATTTATACTCAGACGACAGCGCTCCTTCACGTAAACTCAACTTGACGGATGAGTCAAAGTTAAACTGTTGTAGGAAGGGGATTTACGCAGACGGAAGGGGGTAACGTCAAGTGCCGTAAGAGTATAAATTCGCAAACGTCACGAAAGTTAGCTGACGGAAGGTGACTTTGTTGTGACGGATGAACTGTCGTCTGAGTATAAATTAGCCTTTAGGTTAAATTCAATTATGGAATTAGTAAGAATTTTTTTTTTTGACTCAGAAATATTTGGCTCGTATAAATATATATATATAATACGCGGTTACTAATCCGGTTCCTTAACTTAAACTATTTTTAATTTTTCGAAAGTTCAATTGGGGCAAGTTTGGGCATGTACAAATTGAAGTATAGATAAAGGTTAACCTAATTTAGAAAGAATGAAAAAAATATCTATTTTAGGTGGCTGAAGGTGGGAGTTTGAAGTTGCGCCATGCAATTACATGTAAATAATTTTTTTCCGTACCCTGCTACAAATTCAATTTGTGGTCAAACTTTTTGAAAATTTAAACAAAAATCAATAGTTGTAACAGGAATAGACTTGAGAAAAAAATTTGTTTTTAAAGTCATATTTTGTTTTCAATTTTGGCCAATTTTGGATTAGGAGTCGCCAAGTGTGTGGTGTTGCAGGGTTCGTGATTTTTTTGATTTTTTCAAAAAAATCAAAAAAATCGGATTTTTTGATAATTATCCGATTTTTTCGATATTTATCAACTTACCCACTTTTTGAAAAAAAAATTTTTTTTTTTAACATGGGCGAGTAGCATATCTTTTAAAAGCTCTTTTTGAGCTGAATCTTTTTCTATCTGAATTCTAATTCACTCTCCAATGTTTCAAATTAGAAGAATATTAATCTCATTGCAAAGATTACTAACAGCTCAAGTAAAATTTTATTCCGATAGAAAAATTATAGAAGAATTAATACTATTCTAGTCGATTAGAAGTAAATTTTTAACTCCTCCTAAAATCAAAAGGATGTATACAATTATACAGTGGAAGTCGGTTATAGTGAAGTTATCCTAGTGAACACGAAAATTTCATTTAACATTGTCCAGAGATTTGCCATAGCCGGATTTACTATAACCGACTTCCACTGTAGCTTTAATCTTAATCTCGATTAATTAATCTTATTCCATGTCGCTTTCACTTTCCAATTATTTTAAAAATGTGTTAAAACACGTACAAAAATGAATCACGCTTTACTTATACGGATTTGATAATTCTTCTGATAATAAAGTGAGAAAGAGTGGAGAGCGATGAAGTTTAAATTTTTTCAACACTTTGGCGGGATTTCAAGAGAATCCTCGTTTTCTGAGTCCAATAGTTTCAGTTATGCATGAGATTCCTCGGAGGGAGTGGCTAATTTGCTCTTAAATGAACAACTCTCTCATTTCCCCACACCGGCTTCTATCCGTTTGGGTAATAGCGAGAAAAAAACGTCTCAACCTGGAGAAAGAGCTAGCCTTCCCCAAACCAAACCAACTTTATGCTAATTCTTTCTCTGAAAAAAGAGCTTTTGGAAGAGAAGAGCGATGGCAATTAGATTCCATGGCTATGCTTTAAACTTAATCGAAAAAATCAAAAAAATCATGATTTTTTCAGCGTTGATAATTATCGTGATAATTATCATGATAATTATCAAGCTGATAATTATCACGAACCCTGGGTGTTGGGGTTCGAGATCGGGTATCCTGATTCTATAATCTGCACAGAGTTTTTGCCATAAGGTTAGGCTGTAAAAAATTTTTGGTCGGATACATAAAAACTAGACTTCTGCCTTTTTATGCACTTCTATGTACAGTTTTAACAAATACTACACGAATCTGTCCGATTGTTGGAAATTACGATTTATAGCTCATAAATTCTCTTCATAGATTTTTAATACTAAAAAGTGTCTAGAATTCTAGACATGTTGGTGTGGTCAGGGTTGTTAGGTTTGATATGCGAAATATTCAACGCGTGTCTGGATTTGAAAAAATCATGACGTTTTCAAGTTTGTTAGTTATCATTGATAATTAATTAATTATCAATGAGCCCTGTTAAAAAGAGTCTCACCTGGAGAACGAGCATACTGAAATTGAGTCCAAGAGAGAGATTGTTCATCGCGATATGAGTAATGAACTTTTGGCACAGGCCTTGGCTCAGACTGACATCAGTGAACATGCGATGGAGTTTATTGGTGAACTCATATCCACAAGCCGCCTTGAGTCTGTTGATCATCCCCTCTTCCGAGTCCATTGAATGGGACAGACTGTGTATGAGTCGCCGTGCCAAGTTCCGAGCGTAGAACTTCTGAAAAATATCCTTGTCATCGATGTACTTGAAGATCACTATCGACTGCCCCAATTTCTCATCCACTTCTAACTCTGAATAACATTTCGTAGACTTTTTCAGAAGCGTGTCACAGTATTTTGCCAGCTAAACACAAAACAGATTCAAATAACAAATTAAATATTATTACAAAACCAGTCATGTGCTAATGGGTACTGTGCCTATGGTGCTAACCCGGTTGAAATTTGGGGAAATTTATGCCCTGTAAAATTTTTGACCTACTGAGCTAAAATTTTTATTCGTTCACTTTAAAAATAAATAGATTTAAATTAAAAAAAAGGAAAACTTTAAATTAAAAAAAAGTTAAAAGATCTTTTACTAAAATTTGAACCGGGATTGGAAGAGATGAAATTTCGGCGGAATTGGACCAAAGCGAGGCTCAAAAAAAAAAAAAAAAAATTTCAGAACCGTCCTATGTGTCCCTCTTGAGCGACGAAATGACCTCTACAAAAGTTGGTTAGAATGATTCAGTGACCAACTTTTTCTAATAAAATTTTTATCTGTGATCACTTGTTCAAATTTTCAAAATTTTGAAAATTTAAAAAAAGATGGAAATATTTCACAATCATATTATGTGTCCCTCTTCAGCGATGAAATGACCTCTACAAATGTTGCTTAGAATAGTTCAGTGACCAACTTTTTCTAATAAATTTTTTCTCTGTGATCAACTGTTGAAGTGTTTGAAGTTTTGAAACAATATGCATTCGTTGTTAGGATTAGGATTCGTTAGGTTTTTAGACTATGTTGTTAATTAATAGAATATTTCAGTAGCATTTTGTTATCACGCGAAAGAAATTGCGGCGCGCCTTCGATAGCTGTTGAACGAGCCTTCGGCTCGTTCAAACGCTTCGGGTATATATGATCTGAATTACCTGAACGCGATATTCGTTACAGGTATGCAATCACGCTCAACTAACCCAATCACGATTGTGCATGTTACCAATCCGTGTNACGCTCAACTAACCCAATCACGATTGTGCATGTTACCAATCCGTGTTTGCGTGAATACGTCTATTACCCAACAAAGCAATTGACAAAAACACCTCTCAACCTTACGTAATTGCAAGGAAAAACTTCAAAACTTTGAACAGTTGATCAAAACTTTGAACAGGCTGTTTCTGGACGTGAGGGCCATAAGGGGTAGGCCCGGGTATTTCATCCACTTATGTCTGGAATGTACTTGGATGTAGCAGCCCACTTCAACCCCGCCCCCGGAGGAGGTGGAACATTCCGCCACCGGCTTCGCCAGAACGCTCATCACGAGCGGAACTATGAGCTTCATATGGAAATATTACGCTAAATATTCCCATGGAGAGTAGCACCCGTACCCGCCAAAAAAATTTTATGCGAAATCCGCCTGCCACCCCATTTCCGCCAATGATTATTATGCGATCCCGCCCGCCTGTGCCCGTATAAATTTTTTATTAATAGCGCCCGTTTTCCAGTTCTGAAGTTTTATTTAAATAAACATTCTAATATAAACCATTAAATCAATTAAAAGTTTAGTTTCGGGTGCTCGATAGTTTTACAAATTTTGCCCGCTAGCCCTGGCATCAGCACATACGGCAACATGCGGTAAAAACCTTCTGGGGTGTAAACTTTTACACACCTCTGGCATGTTGCGAGATTTGGCTTGGCGGACGAACTTCATATACATTTTATGTGCGCAATAGATGCTGACATGCACAGTAGGCATAGGACGTACTTAACAAAAGTATGCAAGCACATTTAACAATTATATGCACAGTACGTGTTATACTGCCCACAGCCATTCTTACTGCCCGCAGCCCTCCCCACTGCCCGCAGCCCTCCCTACTGCCCGCAGCCCTCCCCACTGCCCGCAGCCCTCCCCACTGCCCGCAGCCCTCCCTACTGCCCGCAGCCCTCCCTACTGCCCGCAGCCCTCCCTACTGCCCGCAGCCCTCCCTACTGCCCGCAGTCCTGCCTACTGCTCTCAGCCTTCCCTACTGCCCGCAGCCCACCCTACTGCCCGCAGCCCTCCCTACTGCCCACAGCCCACCCTACTGCCTACAGCCCACCCTACTACCCATAGCCCTTCCTATTGCCCTTAGATCTTATTGTGTAAGCTTGGCAGTGTGACAAGTGTGTAAAAGTTTACACACCGATGGTAATGACGCTACAGTAAGGTTAAAGGGTGTGAAAGTAATTACACCCCGTTGATAATGACGCGCACACTGCTGTAATATTTCCGCATATTTATTTTTCAGCAATCTGCAAAATTCGAGCGTATGACATGGAATCAGGTCGATAATCTCCTTGAAACATTTTCTAGGATCTCTTTCAGACACTTTCCACTCAAATTTGCTATATTGCTTAAATTTTGTTGCGCCGCAGGGTGTGTAATTAATTACACCCCAAGGATCAGGGCTAGCCTCTACTCGTCTTTCTGAGAAGTTTTCTGCCTGCCTGCCTGTGCCCGTAACAACTGTCTCGTCCGCCACCAACCATGCGTAACCAACCATGCCTACCTATGCCCGTGATAAACGCCGTCCACCCCCAACCATGTGTAAATGACCGATAGGAAATTCTATGTAAATAATCATTCTAATATACATCATTAAAGGAAATTTCCAACGCAGCTAGTAGCCTGGTTGAATTCATTGTGACAAAATCATGAAGTTCCACTTTTTCAACAATACCCTCTTTCCAGTTTTCACCTATTGGAACACTATTGGAAGTACCATCCTAATTTCCAGCGACCTTCCGTCCACAGTCTGACGCAGAATATACATGTATTACACACATACATACATACATACTTACTTATATACACACAGTACATATAGTCTTATTGAGTTTCCGGTCTAGTCTATTCCGATTTAGTCTATCCGGCAGAGTTTTAGGCGCTGGATATCCGGCAACCCGATATCCAGCGCCTAAAACTCTACCGAATAGACAATCCGCCGAATACCGTATAATATACGTATCCGCGCGGATAATTTTCTACACAATTTTTTAGAACTCCTAAGAAATGAATCAATTTTATTTGATTTAATATATTGGAGTATATATTTAATGTATTAGTTTAAAATTGACCCCTGCACTTTCGCGTGAAATGAGTCAAAACGGATCTTGTTTTTATAGAAATTATGTGCAATACGAGCTTAATCAAGCAAGCTTGCCGGATACCCGCGGTGGATATCCGCCGAGAATATCTGATATCCGGGATTCAAACAACGCCGGTTATCCGATATCCAGCAAACCTGCCGGATATGCAATCCGCAACATCCCTAATTACATGCATACATATCGGTAGAGGCAGAATAAGTCATACACTTTTTTTTTTGTTATTTTCTCAACTTCCTCGGAGGCTGCCCTCCAGATTCGAAAATGGAAAGGCATGCTTATATTTCTCCGCACACCGCCTTGGGCGTGCATGCATAAATGGGCATGATTATTTTCATTTTAAACCGCCGAAATTGGGTTTAGAAAATGGGGAACTGTTTTCGAATTTGAAGTTAAAAATTTGAACACAGGAAGTTATGGTGATAAGAGCACCCAATTTACTATATATTTTTTGAAAAAAAAAACGAACGGTGTATCGGCGGTCGTTTTAATTTCCTTTTACAGTGCTGATTGATAAATATATACATATTATTGTGTAGTGCTCTGAATTGAATTTTTTACTAACCTTTTCAAATTATCCAAAATCAAAATTTAAAAAATAATTTTTATGGAAAAATAAATTTGAAAAAATTATTAAATTAATTCATAAACCACGTGATTAAAGATCTCCTTATGCCAAAATATTAGTGAGACAAACAAATTTTTTTATATAAGCTATGTACATGTGATAATTTAAAAAAGCATTTTTTGATGTCGTCATACATGGATGAGCCATGGCAAGCAGTGTCCAAAATTGTGCAAAAACTCCTCAATTTTTTCAAAAGAAAAAAACAATCCAAAAAATTCAATTTACTAGATTTTTACTTACGGATTAAATGAAAAAAATTTCAACTCTAAAATTTTTCCCCGAAAAGAAAATTGAGCATTGAATATTCAATTTTCAAATTTGTGAATTTCTTGTGTAAATCATTGCTGGGGAAAATGAGATTTAGTTTATTCTATTTTGTATTTTTTTTTGTAATTTTGGCAAATGAAAAAATTTAAATCTGTGATAATTTTGTAATCAATTTTGTAATTTTGTACTTTGTTCCGTCGGCCCTCGGCAAGAGTACAGTCCATCCAGTGTTTTTGGGACGACTGGAAGTTACTTTTGACCCATGCTATTTGCTGGAGAAAGGGGTGCTCCAAAAATTATTGTCAGTAACGCCCGATTTATACTTAATGTCATTCGTCCTTCATTCGAATGAAATGCAGTATGATTGATGAATTTTGTAACAAATTTTGCAATCTAATTTACCTTGACAATTAAAATTTTTGCAAATTTGTTGCAAACTTCATCAATCATACTGCATTTCATTTGAATGAAGGACGAATGACATTAAGTATAAATCGGGCGTTAAGACTCTTTAAAGCAAATTTGTTTAGATAATACTGTTTACATGTTTTAGAAAGATTATGCGAAAGTAGAGAGGACAATTTTTTTAACTTTATTAGGTTACCCAATGCGCTGCTACAGTTATGAATTTAACATTCTTTAGCTATTCTTAACCAGTTCTTCGATAACAATCTAAATATCTAAAAGGTGGAATTAAAAGTGTAATCTTATATGTGAATGAAAATGAAAATATAATAGACGAAATAGGTGTAAGTACGGTGCTCAACTTTAATTTCAATTTTAAAGTTTTCCGTTTTCCACTTCAAGTGAAAGAACCACCCTCCTTTCTCTGCCAGACATTATCATACTCCACTGTATATAACATACTTATATCTGCAAAAGCTGCAACAGCGAAGACATCGTAAAATTTCCTTTTTCGTGGCCCTTGAGGGCTATCAAATCAAGTGTATGGAAATTTATCCTTTGTGTAGTTGTCACTGAAACCTGGGACTGAAAAAAAATTCTGGTTCGACATGTTCTGAACTTCAAATTTTGAGACCCTCCAGTACCTAAAGGGCAAGTGAAGAGTAAGAAAATATAATTAAAAAAATTCCAGAATGATGGGGGGCAGGGGGGCAAGGGTCGAAAGTTGGGGAAATGGGGTTCAAAACCCCTCGTCTACTTCTTTCATTTATTGACCGATTTTGATGAAATTTTATATGAGTATACCTAATCGCATTCCCCAGGTGCAATAATTTTTAGTTTTTCAAATTTTTAATGTTTTGAATTTTTAGTAAATTTTGAAAAAGATGAATTTTCAAAAAAAAAAGATTTTGATAGTGTGAGGTATTGTTCGACTCCTACTACGCTTGGGAGCATTACTGAACTCATAAAACCATGTTTAAAGCATAAATTAAAAAATTAAAATAAATAAAATAATAATTTTTTTCGAATGATTTATTACCTTAACCTTAGAATTTTCGCATAACTCTGCGCCATTTGCTCTGCGATGGATCTAATGAGTCGAAAATTTGTAATTAAATAATTAAAACTAATTCCAAGGTGCCATATTTTTTAATTTTTCAAAATTTGAATTTTTTGAATTTTTATTAAATATTGAAAAAAAATGCTTTTACAGAAAAAAAAAATTTTTTTTTTTTGATCCTGTTGGGTATTGTTCCTCACTACTTTTGGGAGCATTAGTGAACGCAAAACACCATGTTTAAAGCAAAAATAAAATAAAAATGAAAAAATTTTTATTTTTTTTTCGAATGCTTTATTACCTTGACAATGAGCCGAAAATTTGTAATTAAATAATTAAAACAAATTCCAAAGTGCCATATTTTGTAGTTTTTCAAAATTTGAATTTTTTGAATTTTTATTAAATTATGAAAAAGATGATTTTCCAACAAAAAAAAATTATGATAATGTTGGGTATTGTTCGACTCGTACCATTCTCGGGAGCATCACTCAACGCATCAAACCATGTTTTTAGAAAAAATAAAAAAAAGTTTATTTTTTTAAAACAACATTATTTTAGCACGTTTGATATCACCCTCGGTTCTAGAGGGTTAAAAAAAATGCTATTTACGTTACTTTGAGATTTGCCGCATTCCTCTTTGTCATTTATTATAGAATGGACCGAATGAGCCGAAATTTTGTATTTGAAGAGTTGGAACTACTTACCAAGTGCCATATCTTTTACATTTCCAAAATTTGGGATTTAGAATTGTCATTAAATTTGCCGAATGTGTTATTGAAATATCGTTATAATCATGATTCGGATTGAACGGATTCCTAATACCTTTGTGAGCAGCACTGAACGTATGAAGTCACATTATTGTTTTGATGCTACTACGATAAGTTTCTTGAATTTATACATTTTGGTAAAACTAAGCTTTACTCGTTAGTTAAAATTTGATTTATGAGAATCCAAGCGTCTCTGGAAAATCTATATGTTCTACCTATAACCAAAAAATTTTTTAAGTTGTTATTTCCTGAATTGTTAGGTAGTCTAATACTGTATTGCCCAACGATGTGCGGCGGTTCCGCATTGTTAAGAATTTCATCCTACAAGACTTCCATGAGATTGTGTGTTGTGTAATTTTCCGATGATGAGAATTTCTTCAGCCGTATTGCGTTCTCGTCTTCGTCATCGGGAATGAATGCATGATATGTTCTAGTGCCAGGAATCGTTCTAGCGTTAGCGTATCTTGCAGCAAGGTTCATATCCATTGAATTAGCGGTGATTTCTTGCATACTGATGTGTACGAAGTCCATTGTCTGTGATACAAGTTTTACCAGTGCAACATTGTATAGGTCCATAGACTTCCGCATTACAGTTGTAGAGCTAATTCGTCGGGCTGTTGATTTAAGCACAGCTCCAACGGCATCACATTCGCCTTTTCCATGCGCTGTTGGAGTAAAGTGCAACTGAGGGTAGATGCCGTAGTCTCTTCTCATATGTAGCAGGTTAACCATGTTCTTAAAATTATCCATCGGAAACAAAATAAATATTTCCTATATTGAAGTCTTCCTGTACAGTATTTATAAATTTGCGAATTAAACAAGCAATGGTGTCAGCATTGTGACTCAGTGTATCACTTATAACTACATAAGCCTTTGATTGATACCGCCCAGTTTCCATGTTGTAGCTTGTTAGATAGAATGGATGGATAGTACATTGTTCATTCGTCCATGCTGCTTTGCACAGCATTAGGTAGAACAAACGTAATTTTCGGAAAAATCGCAAGAGCATTACGAGTCGAATAAGACCCCACATGGTCCAAGTGTTCATTTAAAAAAAAATTATAAAATTGAATAAAAATTCTAAAACGCAAAATTTTGAAAATGTATAAGATATGGCACTTGGCAAGTAGTTCTAACTCTTCAAATACAAATTTTCGGCTCATTCGGTCCATTCTGTAATAAATGACAAAGAGGAATGCGGCAAATCTCAAAGTAACGTAAATACCATTTTTTTAACCCTTTAGAACCGAGGCTGATACCAGACGTGCTAAAATAATGTTGTTTTAAAAAATTAAACTTTTTTTATTTTTTCTAAAAACATGGTTTGATGCGTTGAGTGATGCTCCCGAGAATGGTACGAGTCGAACAATACCCAACATTATCATAATTTTTTTTTTGTTGGAAAATCATCTTTTTCATAATTTAATAAAAATTCAAAAAATTCAAATTTTGAAAAACTAATAAATATGGCACCTTGGAATTTGTTTTAATTATTTAATTACAAATTTTCGACTCATTAGATCCATCGCAGAGCAAATGGCGCAGAGTTATGCGAAAATTCTAAGGTTAAGGTAATAAATCATTCGAAAAAAATTATTATTTTATTTATTTTAATTTTTTAATTTATGCTTTAAACATGGTTTTATGAGTTCAGTAATGCTCCCAAGCGTAGTAGGAGTCGAACAATACCTCACACTATCAAAATCTTTTTTTTTTGAAAATTCATCTTTTTCAAAATTTAATAAAAATTCAAAAAATTAAAAATTTGAAAAACTAAAAATTATTGCACCTGGGGAATGCGATTAGGTATACTCATATAAAATTTCATCAAAATCGGTCAATAAATGAAAGAAGTAGACGAGGGGTTTTGAACCCCATTTCCCCAACTTTCGACCCTTGCCCCCCTGCCCCCCATCATTCTGGAATTTTTTTAATTATATTTTCTTACTCTTCACTTGCCCTTTAGGTACTGGAGGGTCTCAAAATTTGAAGTTCAGAACATGTCGAACCAGAATTTTTTTTCAGTCCCAGGTTTCAGTGACAACTGCACAAAGGATAAATTTCCATACACTTGATTTGATAGCCCTCAAGGGCCACGATAGGAACAATTTCTGATAGTANACACAAAGGATAAATTTCCATACACTTGATTTGATAGCCCTCAAGGGCCACGATAGGAACAATTTCTGATAGTATGTGCCGTGTTGTGAAAAAATTTCCTGTAAATTTAAATGGCAGAGAAGGTGAAAAAATGACACTTTCTGTGGTCAAGTTTACCCCGGAAAAAATCGGCCCAATTCGGGAATCCGTACCCCGGTTTCATTTTGGGCATTAGCACATCTCTGTATAAAACTTTCTAAATGTGAGTGTAAAGATTTAGCTGTAGGCCATACAGTATGTTCCACATTAAAGTTTACTGTTCTTTCTTCGCCTTTCCCCAAATATGACCAAGGTGACTTAATACGCACGTGTAATCAAAAAGTGGAAGGAACTTAGCCAACATGCAACAAATCAACAACAGCTGAAAAGTTAGGGAGCGGGTTGGGCAATCAGTATTTATTTCATGTAATCACTAGGTCAACCGTTGATTGATTGATCATAGTGATAAGGAAATTGACCAGGATTTGAATTAACCTCAAAACTTAATATCTTGAAAATAACTCACCTAAGGTTCGTTTTCATAAATTTCTGATGATAAACTCTGAAGATTAATGTATTCATAAAATTCCTTACGCTCGTGTCATGCTTTTTCAAATCGTGGTGTTTTCTTTTTCATAAAGTTGTCATGACGTACTCTAAATTGGATGGCAATACATACTTTTTCCAATTTTTTTTCGTACCTTTTTCTAAAAAAGTAGAGACGGTTCAACTTCACACAGCGATCGGAGTTCGCAATGAAAAGAAAAAGTATGTATTGGTTTTTTAGAAAAAAACTTATTTCAAACAACGGGTGAAAAACGCAATGACAACGAAATGAAAAAGTATGGATTGATTTTCCAAACCTTTTCAGAAAAATTTTCCTGAAAAAGCTGTTTTTGGAAAAAGCATGAAACGGGCGTTATATCCAGAACTCAACCCTGCAGTTTAAGGGTTATAATAAGGTTACATAAGAGTGCAACCGTTAAAAATCAGTGCTCAGTTGCATGCATTTCAATACAAGTTACAAACTTTATTCTTATCCAAGGAAAGCGATGGTCCATCACGAACTCTTAAACTGCAGTGGTGAGTTCTGAAGGAAAGTTTACATTAATAACCTAATCTTCAGAGTCCAAAATTAATTAAACTCATTATCAGAAATTTATGAAAACGAACCTTCGGTGATTTATTTTCTAGATCTTACTAAGTTTTGGGGTTACCTCTTCACATACTAGTCAAGCTTGGTCTAATATCCTCCTGATTGCCGGGACGAACAGTGCTGCCCAATTTTGACGGTTTTTGAGCTGGACTAGGTGGCATATTGATCGTCCCGGTGACGCAATTGGTGTTGCCAAATTGTTTAAAATTTTACTCGCCAAATACCGGGGCGTGCGGTTTTTTTCCAACAGATTTTTTAGGTCATGTTGCCATGACCTGGGGGGGGGGGAGTCACCAGTAGCTGGAACTTAATGATTTTGCTCATAATCGCTTGTTAAACGAAAATATACTCAAATTGGGGTCATATATAAATATCCACCTGAAAATTAGTTTTACGTTAACTTTGATTTTTGGCAAAAAATTTCTCGCCCTCCCAAGGACGGGACGTAAGGATTTATTTCCAACCCCTTGAGTAGTTGCCCTATGTCTCCTCAATCATTACTACTATTATAGGCGGGAGAGTTGCGGGGATGTGCAAGAATGGACTTTATAGATACCGGAATGCACGGGTGGGATGTGGGAATGAACGGGAGGGCTGCGAGAAAGGACGAGACGGGTGCGAGAATGCACAAAAGGGATGCTGAAATGCGCAGGAGAGCTGTGGGAATCCACGGGAAGGAGGCGGGGGCGGTAGGGAGGGCTGTGAAAAAGCACGGGGGAATACGGGAAAGCACGGGAGGGATACGGGAAAGCAAGGGAGACATGCGGGAAATCACGGGAGTGATGCGGGAAAGGAGGGGACGGGTGTTGAAATGCACAGAAGGGATGCTGGAATGCACAAAAGAGCTGTAGTAATCGACGGGAGGGATGCAAGAACGGTTGGGAGGGCTGCGGAAAACAGGGGAGAATGCGGGAACGGTCGGGTGGGCTGCGGTTAAGCGCGGGAGTGATGCGGGACAGCACAGGAGGGACGCGGGAGAGCTGCGGGAAAGGACGGGAGAAGTGTGAGAATGGACGGGACGGGTGTGGGAATCCACGGAAAAAATGCGGGAACGGCCAGGAGGGCTGAGGGAAAGCGTAGGAATGATGCACAAATCCATGCACCAGACCCTTTCAGTTAAGAAATGATGACGCTGACAATGTTGGAAAAACAGGAACATTCATCCCGGCAGTCTGAAAAAATCCCTTTTGTATGAAAAAACGTTTGTACAGCAGGTAATGGAGTTTTAGATTCCCGCAAGGCTAGAGACTGCACCTGGGCTCCATCAAGCCTTATTTCGACAACATATGAGAGAAAATGCGATTAACTCTCTGTTGCTGTTGTTAAATAAATTTTTGCTAAGGTATGTTTTCTCAAACATAAGCTAACTTCATTGCCTCCAACATTTTTGCATTTCGCGCTATTTATTTGCTGTCTCAAATTTTTTTTTTTGGTAAAAGCGACTTTCTACGGCCCGGATTAAATTGGCGGGCCCTGTACATTCCCACCTGGCAAGGTGACATGGTGGGGTGTCGAGTCAGGACCTGGGGTATCGTGGTTTTTATAGTAATTAAAAACACTTAAAAACAGGTAAACAATTTAGACGATTATCGACTGAATTCTGTCGTACGAATGAGTGGATGGGACAGTACAGATTTCACGCGGAAGGGTAAGAGTCGTAGAGTGTCAATTTTTTTTTTTTTTTTTGAAAAAAAAATACAAAAAAGAAATTACCCTTAGAATGCTTAGCGTGTGAGGAATCATAACACCTTTCAGGCACACATGGGCGTTTTGGGTACGCCGTACTTTCCGTACCCCATACCTTAAGAAAATATTATTGCCGTATCGTACCCGTACCCCGTACCTAAAGGTACGGCGTACCTACCGTACTCGTGTCTCATTCAGTAGATGGGCCGTACCGTACCCGTACCCCGTATCTTACTCAAAAATTGGTCCGTACCGTACCGTATCCCGTACCCAGGTACGGCGTACCTGCCGTACCCCGTACCTTATCTTAATAATTAAAAAAATCTGGTAAGTAACTTAATAAAAATTTTACGTTTTTGTGACCATAGTTGTTAATTGTCAAAGCTCTATTTATTAATCAAATTTATAGGATTATTCCAAAAACAGAAATAATTGTAGAAGAATTATGGCTTATGTCACATAAATCAATTTAACTTTCGGGAACTTAACGAATCTTGACTCATGGTCAGGGCCATGTCAGGTCAAATAAATTGCCGTTATATAAAGCTATATAAAGCTAATCACACTTGGAACATGCACCAGCTGAAANGTCAGGTCAAATAAATTGCCGTTATATAAAGCTATATAAAGCTAATCACACTTGGAACATGCACCAGCTGAAATAGATATCCAGGTTTCAATCGAAATCGAAATTCAACACCCATAAGTAATCGAAGTTGAATAGTGAAAAATTTGGTATATTTGAATTCCAAATCGAAAATTCGGTTTATTTGCCATCCAATCTCAAAGTCAAAATCCGCCACCCGATCGAAGAAGTCATCAATTAAGTCTAGGTTGCGTATGGATTTTGACAGAAAGTAAATTTTTTAGTTATTGAAAAATGGTGGTGCGTATTGAGTAAATATTACTTGTAAATTAAATAAGTATTGGAATAGAGGAATAAACCGGGTATTGTACATTGGATGATTGTGAAAACTCATCTTAAAAATCAGAATGGTATCATGAAATCCATGAATAACAGTGAAATTGAAATTATAATTTCGGTTGTGAATGTTTCAAATTCTTAATTTTAAGTTAGAGCAAAGTTACAAATGTGTGACTTGGTCAGGTGAGTAACTATGAGATGTTAAGTTAGAGTAGGTGAGGAGGTACTCGAAATTCCTGTCATTTCATAAAATAACACACTTTGAGTTTGCCTCCACTTGTCTACAATTCGCACCATATCCTAGCGTATCGTACCCTTACCCCGTACCCAAAGGTACGGCGTACCTACCGTACCCGTTCCTCATTAAGTAAGTGGGCCGTACCGTACCCGTACCCCGTATCTGGTTCTAAAATTATCGCCGTATCGTACCGTACTCGCACCAAAGGTACGGGGTACGCCGTATATACGGCGTATCTGTCATACCCAAAGGTACAGCGTATCCAAAAGCCCCATGTGTGCTTTAGGGGCATCCTACGAAGACATTTATTATTTATCGCGAAACGGCGAATGCAATTCACATTGGAATGGGATTTCCATAGCCCTTGCCAAAAACCTTTCACGCAGGCCTCATCCACGGGGCTGTGGGTAAATTTTAGTGAAACAAAAAGATCGTTTAGATGGGAAAATTTGGGCGACGCCAGTACCACTGCGCGTGTGAGGTAGCATATTACAACGCAACTACGCGAGTGAGGTAGCATAACACTTTCCATTGTTGCCAAATCTTACCCGTCTTATTCTGTATGCTATATAAACGCTAAGCAAAGGGTGTTGTAAACAATATATTGTTTATAATTAATTAATTATTAATTATTATTAAATATTAATTAATTAATTATAATTAATTTTGACCAGAAATTCCCAAATTGGAAATAACTGAATTCGTGTTTTTTTTGCTTTTCTATCTTTTATTCGGTTATTTGTAAGCCGATCGGGCTAAGATTTTGCAAATATATAGAGGAGAATGGTATACAGGTGGACCTTTCTTTAGATTTTGGAATTTTGGAATTTTGGAATTTTTTTTTGAAAAAAAAAATCATTTAGGTTATGTGTGGTATCAATCGACTCCTTTCGACTCCAACATCCATGTAGAACTAATTATCATTAAGTTTGACCAGAAATTCTAAAATTGGAAACACCCGAATTCGGGTTTTCTTTTGCTTATCTATCTTTTATTCGGTTCTTTGTAGGCCGATCAAGCTCAAAATTTGCAAATATATAGATGAGAATGGTCTGCAGATGGACCTTTTTTTAGATTTTAGAAATTTGAAATTTTTGAGTTTTTGGAAAAAAAAAATTTTTTTTTTGGAAAAAAATCTAAAAATTGCAAATTTCCAAAATCTAAAAAAGGTCCATCTGTATACCATTCTCCTCTATATATTTGCAAATTCTTAGCCCGCTCGACCTACAAATAACCGAATAAAAGATAGAAAAGGAAAAAATAAACCGAATTCAGGTATTTCCAATTTTGGACTTTCTGGTCAAAATTATTTATAACTAGTTCCACATGAATGCTGGAGTCGAAAGGAGTCGATTGATACCACACATGACCTAAGTGATTTTTTCTTCAAAAATTCAAAAATTTCAAATTTTAAATTTATAAAATCTAAAGAAAAGTCCACATGTAGACCATTTTCCTTTACATATTCGCAAATTCTTAGCCCGATCGGCCTACAAACAACCGAATAAAAGAGAGATAAGCACAAAAAAACCCAAATTTCGGTATTTCCAATTACGGAATTTCAGGGCAAAATTAATTATAATTGATTCCAAATGAATGCTGGAGTCGATTGATACCACACATGACCTAAGTGATTTTTTTTCAAAAAACTTTTTCAAAATGTTATAAAAATTCAAAAACTTGGAATTTTCAAAATCTAAAAAAGGTCCACTTGGAGAATGCGATTGAGAATGCTTATGCAAAATTTCGTCTTAATCGGTCCATAAATACCGAAGCAACACCTTGGCAAATGGACCCCATTTTTCCAACTTGGGCCGATGCCACCCAGCCCCCCTGCACCCCCTTCAAAAAATTTTCATCCAGAAATTTTTTTTATTCCCTCAACAAGTTGCAAGAACAATACAAACCGGAAACTGAAAATTAAAAATTCACATTGCAAAATAATTTTTCATTTACCTAATTGAATGACAACTACTTATATGAAAATTTATGAAAATTTTAAAAATTGCAACACTGCAATTTTTCCCGCCAATTGTTTCGCAGGTTTTAAGCTCTCCTCTATGACAATCGCTATGTTATCGTACCTCACACCGTTAGGGACCTAATTCAGTCAAAACACTAGTTTGCTAAGAGTTCCTTCGTCCGTCTTGGGGTGGGTGTCCTAAGTTGCCTAGCGTGCTAGAGGAGTGTTCACTAAACCTCACCTTATCGGGTGGGAATGTATGCGTAGCTGTATTTTGTTACCAATTCCGGACTCCTACAAGTAGACCTCTGCCCAGGGACCTTGTGGTTGATTATACTTGTACAAGCCTTATCCAGTGTGGAGAGAAACAACTGGTCTGATTTGAAAACACTCGAGACAATCTCTTTGTACTTTTTATGGACGATGATGACATTTTCTACAAAGTCGAGATGAGCAGTATCTGGCTTGAGGTTGCTAAGGGCAGTGAGTCCGACTCGTTTTATGAAACTCTCATAAGTGTCGGCTAGTACAGAGAGACCTGGAGGAAGGGGCTTAAGGAGGCAATACATATCCGCCTGAAACAAAAATTTCATTTCTAATTCCTAAACTTCTTAGATTAGGACCTAGGTGAGAGAATTCTTACCAAGTCTTTCCTCCGGTCCCCTTCAACCATATTGCTACACTCACCGATGAGCATCGGCAGGTGATCTGCCACAAGGCACTTGTGACACTCAGCTTCCACCTTTGTATAAGAACTGGAACACAATAATTATAAAGTATTGCAAAAACTTTTGCCTATAAAATTACATTATTCTTTATGCTTTAAGTTTTTGTAAGGTTCTTGTTTTTTAGTCCAATGGTTATACTTTCATAAGCAGACTTTAGAACTTGTGAATTGTAGCAGGATCGCAAGAGTTGGTTACCTTGGATGGAGATAGCGACGTGCTCTCATGTCTTCTTCGTTGAGTTTGTGAATTACCCTGTCCATGTACTCACTAACACTGGAAGTCGAAATTAGCTTGTTGGCTTCTTGGTGGTAGTAGAGTGCTGTGTCCTTGAGAAATCTTTCTTCAAAAGCCCTCTCGTAAAACTGAAATTTAAAATAATAGAAATGAACCAGTTGATTTGATCCGGTGACTGTTAGATTTTTAGTTTCGTACAGTGATGCTACTGGACGGATCTCCAGGAAGTTTGAACTTTGGATCTTCGACCAGAACAAAGGAGTTAATAACTCCGTTGATTACAGTGGTCTGAACAGACGTCGTACCTTGTCTGTCCTTCCTGATTCCTTCCAGTACAAGATCTACCAGGCTCTGTTGGACTTTCTCCAACATTTCCGTTCTCCAGAGCTCTAGTCCTATTTCAAATAATAAAATTAAAGTACAAAATTAGCTTCAAATTAAAGGAAGAATTTTCACTCCCTTACCCAGTTCACCCATTTCGATCATCCGGGTAGGAGAATCGGTGAAAATTCCATATGTTAGGTCAGCTTCTGTACATTTCCCTTTTTTCACATGCTGCTGGTTCAAATACCTTGTAACAAAATTGGTATTAAAACTTCAATAACAGTCTTATTTGGCAGAAACTATATAATCTCATTGTCCTACGAGTAGAGTTTATTGAGGAAATCAACGCCCTGGCTATACTTAAGCCACATTTCATGGTATCGTCGTAAAAGTCCTGACTTTTCCTCTTCTTGAATTTGAGCCAATAGTTGTTGCACATGCTCAATGAGGAACTGACGGGTTTGTTGGTAGAGTTGATTCGTGTATGGTTCAGGGGAAGCCACGCAGAGTGTGTACACATCACTGAATCAAACAAAAACTGAAAAGTAGTTTACGACACAGGTTAGAATTTCTCTCTACTTACGTGAAGCGATCGTTCCATTCAGTTCTATTGACTTTAGAAAGCGTGACGACTCCCTGAATTGTGCTTTTGAGTCCGGACCATGTTTTGTCAAAATCGACGGCGCGTGGTTTCAGTGACATGAGATTAAGCTGGCTAAGTCCAATATCAGCAGTTAGATCCTGTTGCTACCGACAACAATGATTAAGGAAGCACTGAAACAGAAATTATTTTTATTATTATTACCGTATGGTTTAGCGTCGTTTCAGATTGTTGTCGCTTCGCTTTTAAAGCGAAGCACAAACGAGTAGGTCAAAGTAAAGCACCGTCGGTTGACTGCATAAGCCCATTGCCTACTACCGTAATGGCCAAAGCCAAAAAACAAAAATGTGTACTTATAACAGCTGACCCATGCAGTTTACTAGCGTAAAAATGAATAATTTTTGTTCTTTCGCTTTGGTCACATCGGTAATGAAACAACGCAACAAAAAATCCTAATACTAGTGCAATGGGCTGATACAAATCAACGGACGGTGCTTTACTCCTATAGCGGATGGTATTTTACTCCTACCGAGGACGATGTTGTACTCCTATCGCGGACGGTGCTTTAGTCATAACCAACGAGATTGCATGGACCGTGGTATGGTCAGCTTAGGTGATGATTCTAACGAACACGTGAAATGTTCAGTCCACGTGAATGTGAACAAATAATTGAACTCATTAAATATTTCTTACCTTATGTTACACAATTATATTACACAATTGGTTTCAGCTTACTTTTAGCTTAAAACGATTTATCTGACCCTTAATTTTATTTTTACTTGATGATGTGAACAGTGTTCGGCATCCCGTCTTTCCCGTCCCCGTCCGGACGGGTTTCGGACGGGTTTGGACGGTTACGGGGACCCTTTCTTCTCTCAAAAGATGGAAACGGGACGGGGACGGGTGAGTTGAATTTTTGAAAAAGACGGGAACGGGACGGAGACGGGTGAGTTGATTATTTTGAAAAGACGGAGACGGGACGGGGACGGGTGAGTCGAATTTCTGAGAAAGACGGGGACGGGACGGGGACGGGTGAGTAGATTATTTGGGAAAAACAGGGACGGGACGGAAACGGGTGAGGATGTTTAGTATGAAACAAGGGTAAGACGGTTTTTTACGAAAGACGGCGACGGGTGAAGACATTTCTTTTTAAAAGACGGGTGTTATTCAGGCACAGACTTCCAACTTAGCTTCATTGAAAATCGAAATTTTAATTATTAGAGCTCACTAATATAAACGTTTCTATTTTGATTTGGAGAGCTTACAATGTTATTGGTTTCAATTTCGTGGCTGAAACTTTATCGGTTTCGATTTCCAGAGTCTGAAAAGTCAGTGTTCGATTTCGTTCGACTAAAAAGGTATGAATCTCTAGTTCTATTGTCTAGTTTTGGATTTCGATTTGTAAGGAAATTGAATTTCGATTTTCGAAATCATATTGCTATTTGAAATAGAAATCAAAATCGAAACCGAAATCAACTTTATCTACCTAATCAAAATTGAAATTCATTTTTTTGTACAATTCAAAATGGAAATTCAAATCTAGCCAATACGAAATCAAAATCAAACTCCATATAGTTTTTGACTTGAAATTAAAATCGAATTTAGTACCCCAAGCTGTTCCAAATAGAAATTTATAATTTCAAGGGCTCGAAATCGAAATTTTGATTTCGAAAATAGGCAAAATACACAATTTCAATTTAGTACACTAAAATCCATAATTACGGGACGGGTAGAAATTTTTTTTCATAGAACGGGGACGGGACGAGGACGAGAAAGCCTTTCATTATGAAAAGACGGAGACGAGACGGGGACGGGTATAAAATTTTTTTTCATAGGACGAGGACGGGACGGAACGGGGACGGAAAAGCCTTTTATTATGAGAAGATGGGGATGGGACGAGACGAAGAAAATTTCTTTTAAGGAAAGACGGGGAAAAATTTATTTAAGCAAAGACGGGGACGGGATGGGGACGAGAAAGCCTTTTATTATGAGAAAACGGGAACGTGACGGGACGGGAAAAAAAATTTTTTAAGCAAAGCCGGGGATGGGACGAGACGGGGGAAAAATTTTTTAAGCAAAGACGGAAACGAAACGGGGACGGGTGATTGGGGTGCCAAACACTGGATGTGAAACGGTTTTTGTTTTCGTTACCAGAGTGCAGATTATCCGAACTCAAACCCCAGCAACAACAACGAAAAAACACGACACATCCCACACAGCAGTAAAGTGAGTGTGCAAAGTTAGCGCCTAGGCGGCGTGAAGTTAGCGCCTAGCGGCGTGAAGTTGTCGCCTATCGCCTAGCGGTGTGAAGTTAGCGCCTAGCTCTACGCCTAGAAATGAAACAACTACAAACTGTTATAGAATGTGTTTCTGTATAAAAATCCGGTGACAAATCACGAAAAATATGAAGGTGGAATAGATTTATGAAATATTTTTTACGAAAATTTTTATAATACCGTTATAGAAAAAAATATGTATTTATGAAATCGAAATATCGTTTAGTTAACACCTAGAGCCTATTACGTATTGGCGAGAAGATGTCGCCTAGCGCCGTGAAGTTAGCGCCTAGATCTGCCGCCGTAAAGTTAGCGCCAGATCTTGCGCCGCGAAGTTAGCGCCTAGTTCTAGCGCGTAAGAATTAATAATATTAGAAATTTCATGGAACGAATTTCTAAAAATCTAACCGATTAAAAATTAAAAAAAAACTTTAGGCGATGGAATCGACTATTTGGATATTTGGATAATTTTTTGAAAAAGTCTTAGAATTACATGAAACAAATTGCTACCTTGAAGAAAAGCTAAAATTCTAAACAAAATTTTTTATGGAATCAAATTACCGTGAAGTTGGCGCCTAGCACTTATCGCCTAACAAGTATAATCGATTATTCGGATGTTTTTTTGAAAAAGTCTGAGAATTAAAGTCGAGGCTATTGGGAGGTGAATTACGCACACCTGCAAGAAAAAAATTAAAAGTCGGCAAAACCTTTCAGCTCGCTCACTTTTAGTCCAGTTAAAATAATTTATTCAGAATAACTCTAAAACAGAAAAGTTATAAAAAAGCAAATTATCATTAATTTTTGACAAGAAAAAAATTTAAAAAAATTAATTTTAGTAATCAAAAAGTTGATCTGAATTCGTCAAAAATTAAATAAGGAATAAAAAAACATTAATAAGACTATAATTTACATTAAATATAGTAACAAGTTAGAAAAATTTTGAATCTAAATATTTCTAATTAATCTACCACTTGTAATAATCGATGGGTATTTCATATTTTTAATTGATTAATGTTACAGAAAAATAGAATGACTATGTGTATTTTTTAAGATGTGTTGGTTTCCATTTAAATAGAACTGGTTACATTATGGTGCACAGCGTTATTTATTATTGAAAATTTTATTACTCCCGCTTCAATTGTTGCAATGATTCCAGTGAGCATTTCGTGTAGAAATTTTGGAAACGTATCCTCTAGAAAAAAAATTTTAATTTAAAAAAATTGTTTAGATAAAAAATGTACTGGCGGCTCTGTTTTTTACCTTCGTCGTTGACAGCAATAGACTGAAAAGTAAAGCAAATGACGAAAACCATAAATATTGCTCTTAACATCTAAGAAATTCACAAATACATAGTAATGAATATGATAATACTCGTAACGATTGCTGTTTAACTTTGAGTTTGAAAATTTAAATCTCACTAAATGACTAGGATGGATTTGTGATTGAAGTAAGATAGAAAAGTAGAACCACTAATACCATTGGAAACGGAAGCTAAGATGTGTTGTGACTTCGGGATATGGAAGAAAGAAAAATAAATAAATATCCTAAGAGATGGACATACAACATCAACAATGTGTATTACAAGTGATTTAGAGAATTGTTGTAGTGGGTACATGCGTTGTGGAGTAGGTTGTGAGGAAAATCAATAGATGCGTGTACTCATGACAAAGAGTGTAGATGCATATATTCAATAGCATGCGCCCTTATCCAAGAATGATAGAAATATTTCTCTATTGTTCCCTGAATAGACCTTTTGAAACATTGATCCTTTTTTGTAGGGTCTGTGAAAAACAATATTTGTGACTTTTTATTGTCAACAAAATATTGCTGTGAATAGGGACCACGCTTAGTTATCACAAATTATACAGTTTTCTTCTTTACAAATTGATTCCTTAGAAATAGAATTTTGTGGACTGAGGCACACGAGTTATCTTTCCATTGTGTTCATTACGAAGTTATTCTTGTTGATCAACTCCTATAGAGTTGATTATTGTATTGACGGTTCTCTATACAACTACTACACTCATGGGAAGGAACGATACAATTTATTTACTGATAATGAAGTTCATAGGCAAATCCAAAATTGTCTACCACATTTTATTAACCCTATGGTGAACAGTGAATGCAGTAGTGTCCAAAAACTAATCTGAGTAAATACAACTGAACAATTACCATACCCAGGGAACTGTAGTCAAATGACGTTTTGTAACTCAACAACATGTCCATATGTATCTCCTGCTGGACTTAAAATCTCAATTCTCAAATATGCCAACGCTACCAAAATTTTTGTCCCAACTCCTTTTGTTGATTATGTAGAGGCAAATTTTTCTCAGACTTACCTTTTTCGTCGAAAAAAATACACACCTCAACCGTCCTTTCTTACACATCATCGTACTTACTACACCAAAGCGTCATCAGGCAACAGACAATACAATTTATATGGCAGTGATAAAGTGGCTTTGAAGCGAGAAACTCAGATCTGTCTTGATTTTTTGGAACCTAGAATCACAAAATTTATTTGTAAACAATAACAAAAATCGTCTGCTGTTTACCTTACTAATTACATGTTTATGCTCGATGACGAATCGCCCGAAAGATGTGACAACGTTGATGTATAAATCAAACCCCACTGTCTACAACTACAACCCACTGCAGTAACATTTTCCAGCTCCAACCACTCCAGTTCTGGTCACCTCTATTCAATTCGAAAATATAAAGCTAACCAAGAAATTGATTTCAAATGCAATTTGTCTACTGAGAAGATGAGTCCTCGGCGAAGACGTATGCCATTTTATGAACTGAATACAAATCATAGCAACACTGGAATAGCGTTCACATTACCAGGAACAAGGTTTGCCATAAATATTTTTTGAATAAAGCAGATGTATTTTGTTTCGTTGTAAATGTATTCTACCATACACATTTGCGCAAGTTGGAGTAAGGGTTGTGAGTTGAGTATGAAAGAAGAAAACTTTCCACAACACTCATGAATAGCTAATAGCCCCTTAATTCTCTTTTCTGATGCTCCAACCACAGTTGGGCGTTGATGGTGCGCCGCACTTTCCGTACTCGCACTTGCTTCGAAAATTTAGAACCGCACAGCACTCGCACTGCACCTTGACCATATCTCACCACACCAGCACTAGTGCTGGTTCGAGTGCGGAAAGTGCGGCGCACCTTCAACGCACAACTGTTGCCCCAACTATTTCTATTCAATTTCTATTTCAATTTCTATTGAACCATTCTAATTTAATTGCAAATTCCTAGAATTTTATTAATAAAAATTTATATAGGAAACCTGTTTATTACTCTTTCAATGAACAGGTACTGTGATCCCGGAACAGATGTTGAAATAGAGGACATTTTTTCTTGACCGATCTTCGCTGTAGATTGGGTATGTCGGGAACATGATATCGCGTATGGAATTCCGGGGATATCATTGGTTGAGTCTTGGAAGTATGATGCGCAGCTAGTAGAGCGGGTTCGGCAATACAAGTCAAATTGGTTTTAAGCATTTTGGGCATGCTTTGAAGGGAAGTGCATATTCTAAACTTATGTGGGAAGCATGTATGAGCCGAAATTTGCATTATATACATTCAACGGCGTGGTGTACGTTGATAAATATTGTCCAGAAGAATATACGGGCATTGATGATCCTGTTATGGAAATGGTGCGTATTTACAAAAACATTTGGACAAACATTGCAGAAGTTGATGTTATTAGCACTTGCTAACAAAATTTATGGCTACGCTTAAACCAGGCAAACCATCCTACTATACTTGAGTGCCCAAAAGCAGGTTCAAGCAGAGAAATTATAGAATTCTCGGGTCACAGTCAACTGTCTCACGTAAGTGCAACACAACCAAATAACCAACTACCTGTGAAGTCAATGACGAAGACGTCCCAATTTGTTCACAAGCATCAGGGTTTCCTCCCATCTTGAGTGTTATCAAATTTGGTAATTGCCATTTAAATATAAATGAGGTAACGTTTGGAATAGGTGAAGAAAAGCAGATGTTCATTGAATTTGGAGAAATGTCGCGCAAGATATAGAGGAAGTTATTCTGAGCTTTGAGGATTTATATTGCTTGGAATAACAGATGGTCCGTTCGCTGCTATAATAGCAAGCTGCGACTTGAATAACATGCGACTTGTTGAAAACGACATAAACTACACAGAAAGTCGACCACAAAAGCGTCCTAGGGCATACTTTTCTTTAGGAGATGATAACTTAGTTGCCACAAATATGCATTTCTCGAGCTGTTTATGTACTAGGATCCTGCTTTGAACCTGAACCTAACGAGAGTATCTTGCAGTATTTGGTACATATCTCAGGGAATGACAGAAATAAAAACAAAGGAAAAATAAGTATTTCTATTACAAATACTATGCCAACTCCACTAAATAATTTTGCGAATCGTCAAAAGTTGCTGAATATATTACGCAAATACAGACAGGATAGGTTAGTTATAATGAAGAAAACGGGTCAACATTTAAGAACATATGAGAATCTTTTGACCAAATTTGAGGATGAATATGTTTTCGTTGATCCAACATGTGTCGTAATGGACTGGATAGAGAACAACCAAACAAGTTATTGAAAATGCCGCGGTGATGAACCTTTTCAACCACGGAATTTTAAAAAGGGTCCTTTATCTGCTGAAGATACTAATATTTGTCTTACGAGTGAAACATTTTTCATTGATACGTCTGAAATACCCAATCCCACATTTAAAAATATTTACAGCTTCCAAGGGATTCGTTTACAGTCATCAGAGCAAATGCTTGTGGTTAATGGACACAATTGGACATAAATAAACTAGTCAATTTCCTGATATACTGAAAGGGTCGCCGCGAGATATTATTAGTAAACTGTTCAACATTGGCCGTCGTGTTGTTGGCAGAGTTCTCAACAACCAAAATTTGAAACAAGTTATAACACCTATTCGTACAAGAGTAACAAAGCAACAACGCCTTGGTTCGCTAACCGATGAAGATTTTAAATGATTACGCCAAATTGTTATCAATATTTACAGTGAGAATAGAGCACCGCTACAAGGTGAGGTGTACAGCGAATTTGCCGCCTATTTGAGTTTTGGATTGGAAGATGGACAGTAACCTTGGAATTGTCGCAGGAAAACGTTTGCTAAGCTTTTGGACAAAAATGAACTAACTTATCGGAAAATAGATAACAGAGCTGCGATTGTACAGAGACCGAAAATAGTTACCTGGCGTCGAAGATACTTAAAAAGAGTTAAAGAAAATGACGACCTTGGAGAAGCAAAGAACCCTGTTTATTATGTGGACGAAACATGCATCGACCCTTTCGAACGATTGAATAATACAGTACCATATAACTAGAGCAATGTCAAATTTAGATTGTTATATGTTCATTTTCAGCACGTGGATGGAGACTTAAAACAAAAGCGTTAAAAGAAAAGGCATTATTTGCTTACAAAAAACAAAAAGGTGGAAGAGGGGAAAGAATAATAGTTATTAGCGCATGGAAGATATTTGTTGATTTTGATGGATCATGTTTAGTTTCATGTTGGTCTAAGTTGGAATTCATTTTTGAAATGGAAACTGTTTTAGTCGGACCGGATGGAGGTGTAGTACAAAATTTTAGAGTATATCCTGTTCTGAAAAATGCTTCACAATTAGACTATCACGGAAACGTATTTGGTACGGTTTATATTCAGTGGTTCACGTCCTTATTGAATGGGCTTACGACACCTTCAATAAAAGTGAGTTGTTAATAAGTGATAATTAAGCACTCTTAACATAATTTGATTACAGATTATGGAGAATGCGAGGTATCACAGCACATCCACAGCGCCACGTTAATAGAATGAAAACTGATATTCTATAATTGGCATATTAACCGAGAGGCATTAGGAGAAACAGTAGAAGTAACAGGGTACGAATTGGAAGAATACAGCTTTACACCAAAATGGAACTATGGAAAAAAATCTAGCAGTTGAAGGAAAAATATAATTACTTTCAGGTTATCCATTTGAATTGATTCAGATATATGAAAAAACTTTAGTATCAGTATTGATTGTGAAAAGTACTGAACTTTAACTCGGTTGCAGGTTGATGGCTTAGCTAACTCAAAAGGTCACGAAGTAGTCCGTCATAGTTCGTACAACTGTGACCTAAACCCTATTGAGAAAGTTTGAAGGATGTAAAATTAAACGTTAGAAAAGGTAATGAGGAACAAATAGTCGCCCAAATAGTTGCCGATACAACACAAGAGATGATAAACTACAACAAAAGTTATGGATTAAGTCATATTCGGCATACAAAGCGGTCACTTGAATAATTCCTTATTCAAATAATTTAAAACCCAATATTTAAAAACACACAAGTTATTCATTCAGCCTTTGTTTATATTATAGAAGCAATACTGGAAACAGGATGGTTTAGAAGAAAACGTTATAGAAACATTTGATGTAGAGGTATATGACCTAATTTAAACTTGACACTCACAATATACTCATCAAATTAATTAATTAGATTCCTCTAATCCATTTTGAAAAACGTGAGTTCGATACTTATTCTAGTGACGTGTCTGAACCACAAACAGAAGACGACCAATCTACACTTGACGATAATTTCGAGGTAGATATGCCTGTCCTTGAACCAAGTAGTGCACGGAAAAAGTTACGCTTTCACTCAGATGAAGCTGATTATGAAGAATGTACTTAGAATAAAGGAAAAGTGCGAAGCTATTAGCCAGTCCATTTTTTATCTATACAATTAAAAAAAAAATCTAGGGGATACGTTTCTAAAATTTCTACACAAAATACTCACTGGAATCATTGCAACAATTGAAGCGGGAGTAATAAAATTTTCAATAAAAAATAACGTTGTGCACCGTAATGTAACCAGTTCTATTTAAATGAAAACCAACATCTTAAAAAATACACAGTCATTCAGTTTTTCTGTAAAATTAATCAATTAAAAATATGGAATACCCATCGATTATTACAAGTAATAGATTAATTAGAAATCTGTCGATTCAAAATTTTTTTAACTTGCTACTATATTTATTGTAAATTATAGTTTTATTAATGTTTTTTATTTCTTATTTCATTTTTGACGCATTCAAATCAACTTTTATATTATATTACTAAAATTAATTTTTATTTAATTTTTTTTTGTCAAAAATCAATGGTAATTCGCTTTTTTATAACTGTTTTATGTTTTAGGATTATTCTGAATAAATTACCTTAATTGGACTAAAAGTGAGCGAGCTGAAAGGTTTTGCCGACTTTTAATTTTTTTCTTGCAGGTGTGTGTAATTCATCTCCCGGTGGCCCAAACTTTAATTCTAAGACTTTTTCAAAAAAACATCCGAATAATCGATTATACTTGTTAGGCGATAGGTGCTATACGCTAACTTCACTCTAATTCGATTCCAAAACAAATTTTTCAATTAAAACTTTTCTTCAAGGTAGCAATTTGTTTCATGTAATCCTTTGACTTTTTGAAAAAAATATTCTAATAATCGATTATATTGTTAGGTGATAGATGCTTTGCGCTAACTTCACGCTAATTCGATTCCATAAAATTTTTTTTTGTTAGAATTTCAGCATTTCTCCAAGGTAGTAATTTGACTCATGTAATTCTAAAACTTTTTCAAAGAATTATCCAAATAATCGATTTAACTTGTTAGGCGGTAGGTGCTAGGCGCCAACTTGACGCTAATTCGATTCCGACAAAAAATATTCTTTGCGTTAAAACTTTTCTCAAATGTTACAATTTGTCGCATGGAATTCTAAGACATTTTCAACAAAAATATTCGAATAATCGATTATACTTGTTGGGCGATAGGTGCTAGGCGCTAACTTGACGCTAATTCGATTCCGACAAAAAATATTCCTTGCGTTAAAACTTTTTTCCAATGTTACAATTTGTCGCATGGAATTCTAAGACATTTTCAACAAAAATATTCGAATAATCGATTATACTTGTTAGGCGATAGGTGCTGGGCGCTAACTCCACGCCGTTTTGATTCCATAAAATTTTTTTTTAGATTTTCAGCTTTTCTTTTAGGTAGCAATTTGTCTCATGTAAGTCTAAGACGTTTTCAAAAAATTAACCAAATATCCAAATAGTCGATTCCAGCGCCTAAAGTTTTTTATTCGATTTTTGATCGGTTATATTTCCAGAAATTCGTTCCATAAAATTTCTAATATTATTAATTTTTAGGGGCAAGAGCTAGGCGCTAACTTCGCGGCGCAAGATCTAGTCGCTAACTTCACGACGCCAGATCTAGGCGCTAACTTCACGGCACCAGATCTAGACGTTAGCTTTACGGCGCTAGGCGATTTCTTCTTGGCAATACGTAATAGGCTTTAGGTGTTAGGTGCTACTTAAACAGTATTTCGATTTCATAAATAAATATTTTTTTATAACATATATTCATAAGTATTATAATATATATATATATATATATATATATAATATATATATATTCATAAGTATTATAAGAATTTTCGTAAAAAACATTCCATAAATCTATTCCAGGTTCATATTTTTCTTGATTTGTCACTGGATTGGTATACAGAAACACATTCTATAACATTTTTTAGTTGTTTCATTTCTAGGCGTTAGAGCTAGGCGCTAACTTTAGGGCGCCAGGCATAGGCGCTAACTTCTCGCCGCTAGACGCTAGACGCAAACTTCACGCCGCCTAGGCNCACGCCGCTAGGCGTTAGGCGCTAACTTCACGCCGCTAGACGTTAGGCTTTAACTTCACGCCGCTAGGGGTTAGGCGCTAACTTCTCGCCGCTAGACGCTAGACGCAAACTTCACGCCGCCTAGGCGCTAACTTCGCACTCCCCAGTAAAGGTCGCTTATAGAATTTTGATGAACTTAAACTATACTGTTTTGGACAAGTGCCAGACTCGGCAATTATCCTATGCAAACACCTAACCTAACACTAAAAACCTACACAAAACTATAACAACCTTAACCTAACCCTAACAACCTAAATTTAATCTAATAATTTAAACTCAATCAACTTAAGTATAATCCAATAACATATTACCTAAAATAACAGTTTGCTGTAGTACTGTACTGTATTGGTAGGTAGCTTTCGGTTGTTAGAGGCTAGGTTTATTTTGTTAGGGTTAGCTTAGCTTAGATTTAAGTGGATAGGTTAGGTTTAAGTGGTTAGGTTAGCTTTAGGTTGGTGGTGTTAGGTTCATGTTGTTAGGTTAGATTTAGGTGGTTGGTGTTAGGTTAAGGTTGTTAGGTTAGGTTTAGGTTGTTGGTGTTAGGTTAGGTTTAGGTTGTTGGTGTTAGGTTAGGTTTAGGTTGTTGGTGTTAGGTTAGGTTTAGGTTGTTGGTGTTAGGTTAGGTTTAGGTTGTTGGTGTTAGGTTAGGTTTAGGTTGTTGGTGTTAGGTTAGGTTTAGGTTGTTGGTGTTAGGTTAGGTTTAGGTTGTTGGTGTTAGGTTAGGTTTAGGTTGTTGGTGTTAGGTTAGGTTTAGGTTGTTGGTGTTAGGTTAGGTTTAGGTTGTTGGTGTTAGGTTAGGTTTAGGTTGTTGGTGTTAGGTTAAGTTTAGGTTGTTGGTGTTAGGTTAGGTTTAGATTGTTGGTGTTAGGTTCATGTTAGGTTAGGTTTTTAGTGTTGGTGTAAGTTAGGTAGTTAAGTTGTTAGTGTTTGGTTTAGGTTATTAAGTTAGCTTAGGTGTTTGCATCGGATAATTGCGGAGGCCGGCACTTGTCCAAAACCTAACAAATCAGTACAGTGGTTTTAGTTTAATGTCACTACCCCTTGATGTCACACTTCGCTTTATGTCAACCGGTTGGCATTCTTCTGGCTAAACTGAATGCTGCCATGTACCTAGTAAATACTCTGCCTATAGTTACATTCGCCTTATGTCAACTACCGCCTATCGTTACCTCAGTGAACTGCCTGCATGGCAGATAAGCACATTTTACGGGAAACTTTCGGTTCTCAAGGGCAGAGTATAAACTCACGTTTCTTTAAATAGATCTTTAAGCGATCAGTCACGCTTGTAGAAACGATTTTATTATCCTGTTTGTTGAATTTACCATAGGGTCCCTTACCTAATTGCAACATTCTCCAACCTGAAAGATTTCCTAGACTCCTTTCTTTTCTTTTCTTAAAGACTTTTCTTAAAGACTCACCAGCAGCCGCGGACGTATCCCAACCTCGAGTATACTAAACTAGTTGGGCGCACTAAAATAACTTTTTCATCCCAAGTTTCTAATCGCGAAAATAAATGAAATAAAATTACGATTGATTGAAATATCTTTCAAAAGATATTTCAATCAATCGTATTTTTTTTTAGATTAAGGATACATCTATTATTAGTGCATACATGAGTATTTTTTTAATTTTTACAATAAATCTCGAAATAACGCACTGAAATTTATCTAGAAGTATTTCAATTGAACAGAAAATTCATGCCTAAAGCCCAATACTCAGGTCACGCTTAACAGAGCGGAACTGAAAAAAAGCTTTTTCCGTTGTGTTTCAGTTGTGCGGTATTCACGTGCTCGCTGAATCTCAGCTGAAAATTCAACATCATTCAGCAGAGCTGAAAAAATCATTTTTCAGCGGACGGAATTGAAGACCATTTTTCAGCAGAAGGTCAGAGCGGAAAACTAAAATCATATGACTAGTTTTGCTTGATTGTTATCGTGGGGCATTTATTGTATTTTATCAAAAAATTTTGATATATAATTGTCATGTCAACCCCCCTCCTCATTAGTAGTCACCGCAAGTTGGAGAACCCAGTTCGGAAGAAAAGGGTAGAACAGATGGGACACTCAGCAACTGGCATCACTATAAACGATGAACTAAAAATAAAACTTGTCACAGAGGTAAAAAATTATCCCAGGTTGTGGGACCTGTGTGACCCTTTATGCAAACGTCCTGACACGCATGTGGAGCTATGGAAAAGTATGTCTACCAATTTGGATATCACTGGTAAGTATAATTAGTTAAATAGACACCGTTGTTACTGAAAAAGCAGTGATTTGCTAAGTTAACGATTATTTTCAGTGCTTGAGTGTAAAAATGTATGGAAGAACATGAGAGATGCACTACGATACAGAACGGCAAAAAATTACTAGGTCAAAGGGAAATCAGGAGACCCAGCACCGGATCCCACAGAACAGAAGACTCATCAGAAAACCATCTTTCTCAGTACAATGATACTTCATTTGAAATTGATGATTGCTTGGACAGCTGGAGCCTTTGGGCACATATGAAATTTTTGGTGGAAGCTAAAGGGAAGCGACAGTAAGTACTCAAACCATCTTTATATGCTTTTTAATAATTCAACTAAAACTTATGAATTATATGCAGGGTTTTTAAAATAACGTACTGAGCTTAGACTCAATCCTCGGTAAATGTGAATTAGGTTTATGAGTGATGGGAATACCGGAAGTAGATTAACATATGTAGATTAGATGTGCGTTAAGAACCCACCGAATTCAAATTTTAGTCGCATTTTGTAACCTTATTCATGTTTACAAAGGGTTGAGTGTAGGCTCAGTCTGTGTTTGTTGGAACACATTTTATATGTATTGTATTAATAAGCTGTTTGTTTTATGATCAAGGACCTTATCCTCCATCGACTTGGACAGTGGATTACAATCAATTAAAGAATCCAACACTCATGAGGAAACTTATGACTAACCAGCATACCTAGACATACTGTCACCGGAATATGGAGCAGATGTAATAAACCTTGATTCTCCTTCTGGTTCATCTAGCTACAACTTCGTAAGTTGGTTGTTTGATAAATCCTAAGAACTTTCTCCAATAAGTTTTTTGTCGGTGTTGACCTCCTTAAGGTCAAAGGTCAAGGTCAAACTCTGGGTTTCCCGTAAGCGACAAAATAACTGGATATTTTTTTGTACTTGATATTTCCTTATAGAGAAAAACTTAGAAAAATTTTGATATAGGAAATCTAATGTTAAAAAACTTCAAAAATCTAAACTAAAAATCTTACAGTTGCATGAAAGAAACCAAGAAAAAAATTATGCTGCTAAAAGATTGTTGACCAGCGTTTCCGAACTAGTTCAATTGAGGAAAGAGAAAGCCACCAATTCTCCTACTTTTGAGCCAAAGCTTCAATATTACTCTATGTATGCAAACCTTGACAGAATATTTCAACAGTTACCTAAATGAACAGTGGAAGACTTAAACATGCAGTGTTGTTCGGCAGCTTACGCTGAGTTGAAGAAACTTGAAACCGAAAATGTGTTGTGAGAAAGCATACAATTAAAAACGTGATTGTTAACAAATTAATTCCCCGAAAATTTTGCCTATTATTATTTGTTTTTGGATAACAATTTTATTTATTCTGTTAATTTTCTCCAAGGTACGAATACGAAACTTCATACGATTCCACCAATACGAAACTTCATACAAATTTACATAGGCGTATAAACGATCCCTAATAATTTTTGCACTCTCTGATTGCCTTCCTTGCGTATGATATCTTACGTTTGTTAAATTTTTATAATTTTGTCGCCAGCAACCGCTTTCTATTTCTCCAGTTGGTTTGAGGACATCCGCAAAGCCCACTGGACAGTAAACATTGCCTGCTGCACTCATTAAGCAGTTGTATAGAACACAACAAGCCAACACAACCTTCTGTACTTTATCCGGTTTCATATTCATAGGTCCGGCTAGACATCGCCATTTCGAACAAAGAATCCCGAAATTGTTTTCAACACAACGCCTAGCTCCACTGAATCTAAAAACATAATAAAATATTCAAAATTTGAATACAGTAAATGTTGTTTTATACAGTGTTCGAAAAAGGCGAAATTTTTGAAAAATGATTTTGAAGAAAATTTAGAAATTGATTGTCATACTTCTTCAAACATTATGAATTGCTCAATCTACTGAAAACCGTTACAACGAAAGTTTAGATAACTTTTTTCAGATTTATAATTGTCGGAAGAGCATAATTTAAGAGAGTTATTAAAACACTTGTCCCGGATTTTCATCTTATTTGAACACCCTGTATGTACCTATAATTAAAGTTGTCTTCAGTTGGTGTTAAGCTCTCTTTGTTCTTTGTTCTTTGTTTCGGTTTCATTAGATTTTTGTGTAGTTGGAATGCGTCATCCCCCAAGAAAAAAAAGGTGTAGGTATTCCCCCAATTGAGGCGGGCTTAGGTAAATCAAGTTCATTTCGAATCAATGATTATCTGAACTTGGAATCCATAAAACTGTACTATCAGATTCACTTCCGTATGCGCCCACATCAAAATAAATGAACCGATACTCAGCGTCTGCCACAGCCATTAATATAACGCTAAAGAATTTTTTTAAAGAAACATTTTGCATTGTTAAAGATGTAAAAGTATGTAAATGATGGGTAAATTAACCTTGTAGTTATGGAATAAACTCCCAGAGTTTGACGGACAAATAATTTCAATGTGTTTCCCATCGACTGCCCCCAGACAGTTCGGGAAATTCCACAAGGCATTAAATTTGTTCGAAACTTTTATCCATTCCTTTTTTTCGTGATTCTAAAATAAATGGAGCAAAGTTTGCATAAGCATTTTAACATTTCATGGTAAAACAAGTGTAGAAAAATTGCTATTAAAGACAATACTTGAACGTATAGAGGACGTAGCTTCTTGTAAATCATTTCACAAGTTTTGTATATAATAATTCCCAATCTTTGCTTGCTCACTCGATAACAACTTGCGATATGTCGCTGCATTCCACCAGAACTTAGAAACCTAGAGATATCAACAAAATAGATTTTTAGTACTTTGGTTAGACTTAAGCATTTACAAATCCGTCTGCTAACAAAATATTGATACATACTCAATAGTAAGACATAGTTTTTCTTTTGCCGTTAGTGAATCTGGACGTGACCGGAATCTTGGATTAAAATCCACTTCCACCAACTTCAAAATAAAGTTGAATGTTTCTAAATTCATATGAAAATTTTCTTCAAAAGCAGGAGTGTACCGAATCATATCCTGGACCTGTTCAAAATGTTTTATATATTACTGAAAACTTCGTTGGTTAACGCTCGTTTTATGGTTTGCGCATGCGTTGTGTATTCCTTGTTTTAGCGTTGTCATAACGCGCTCTACCCGTTTTTGAACTTATTTATGCTTTCTTTAATCATTTATGTACAGAATTTTTCTGTATTAAAAAAAAAGTTTAAATTGTTCAACTTTCAATTGTTTACGGTAAGAATAAGCAAATAGAGAGAGAAAGGAAACCATAAATCAATTCTTCAAACAAAGCATTAAAGAAAAAAAACTCCTAGACAACGTATTCACAACGCTTAGACAACACATGCAGAAAGCATAAATTGATTCCAATTAGGTTTTCTTACAGAATTCTGTACGGAAAGTTGAAAAAAGAAAAACCATAAAACGAGCGTAAGTTTGGTTGTAAGTAACAGTAAATATGAACTGGCGAATGAAAATGAATATTTAAATATTTTCTGAATTTGTGGCATCCTGATGAACAGGTTCCCAATAGTCGTGTGGTATATCGTAACTATAAATTAAAACCAAATGATAAGTAATAACTTAATTTATACTTACATCCCGAACGTATCTTCCTCTCAAATTTCTGACTCGTACATAAGGATTTACAGAAAATTTTCTACGTTTCTTCTTTTTTTTTCGTTCATGTAAAATAGCAGTTGTAGCAATTATTAATAAATCATCTTCAGATGAACTACTCATATTTACACTTTTAGTGCTACAACTAATTTTAACCCGGAATGTACCAGTCGGCAACGGACTTTCGCTTACCGGAAGTGTAACTTTTGAAATAATGCAATGATATTGATAGGTCTCCCTGTGGGTGACCTTTTGAAATTGCATTGTTGCAATATCAACCCACACCATCTAAACGTATTATTTGATTAGAGTGAATAACAAGAACATATTTTTAAAAAAAAATTGACTGTAATTTGAGGTTATTATATTTCACCCTGATTATGTAAAAATGAACTGAATTGGAACATTTAACAAATTGGTAAATTTTTTACAGAATATTTAAGAACTTTTTGTATTACTGTTTCTAACTTTACTCCAAATTGTTAGTATGACTAACGTTTAAACCCAAAGAAACAAAAAATGCTAGGCAAGTGAAAGTAGAAGAATAAAAAAATTAAAAAATTCTTTCATTCGGACAGAAAACGTAAGGGATATGGGAGCCAAGCACACAGGTGGGCAAGCTACTTACTACAATTTTGTAATGGTTTACGTGTTTTATTTTCTAAAAGATAAAAAATTGCAAACTACCAATGAGATTTACAAGTATATCAAATGTAATTCAATTACTACTATTTGTATTTTGAAATATGTTGGAAATTAATTAATTTAGCATATCATTTGCAGATTGTATTACTCAAAGGTATAACTCACAATTTGTAAATTCGAAATTTTAATAAAATTTTAAATTTGTTGTCAATTTTTTAATCCCGTGTCTCATGTTGTTCGGATTTAAATGATCTCCGAATCTTTATAAATTTTACAATTCAACTAAGCAGGAATGAAATCATATGGACAAAATTATTTTCTCTTTCAATGTTTCAAATGCCCCCATCTTTGCTTGAAAAATAATTTGGCAACATTGTATTTCACTTTTGAAACCACAGGTATATGATGTTGCCATCTTTCCCTATTTTTCCCCATTTCATTTTTGACGCCACTGGTCATTGTTGGAATAAGTTGCCATTTTTTTCCATTTTCGGACACGTTATCCTTAATAACTCAAGAACTATTAAACCAATTACCATAAAATCTTTTCCAATACATTCCTGATTACTTAATTTAAGAACATTCGGAGCCCCAGATCAATCGGTCCATAGATTTTTTTTTAATTCACGTTTAATGCCGAAAATTTAACTTTTGAAACCGACTGGTACATTCCGGTACATAGTTGAGAAGATTAAAATCAATTGCTGTTATAAATTTTGTAGAAAGAATTTAAAATAAAATTTTCAACATTGATGAAGAACCGCTGATTGGTCACGTGGTTGGTTTAAGTCCTCCGCTCTGGCTTGACGTGATTAGACCTAAACGGAACTCAGATGAAAATGGGCAAGCTGAATCCATTCAGCATTCTACTCCGCTCTGTTTTTAAGTTCCGCAGAAGTTGTCTCAGCTGGTCTAAGTTTCGCTCAGTTTCAGCTGGCACCTGAGTATCGTACTTAATACGAATCCATTCGTCGCGGTAAAGTCAAATTCTTCAAAAATAATTCCATAAATTTCCCAAAATTCGTTTGCAAAATTTGACTTGAACGTCAATAATGCATGTCAATTGCTGATTGAGTGACGTACCACATGAACTAGTTCTAATGCGTCATTTTAATATTTGTTACAAGAACGGCTACATAGAAATTCAAGTGGAATTTGAGAAAAAAGTGGATATTTTGAGAAGTTTTGCTTTTAACAAGTTCCCAACTCATCACGATATAAGTTGATAGAGGGTCATTTAAATTGGTAACCGATAAACGATTCCAATTGGAAATGTACTGCTAAATCGAATGCGCTATTGCCCTGCTCTCTAGGCGGTCACTTTATAAAGATATATGCCGTAAACCACGAGAAAGACATTTTTCCACGAAATTATTTGACAAGTTTCCAACTCAACTCGATATAAGTTGATAGAGAGTCACCTAAAGTATTCCAAATCCAAGTAATAACCTTTAAAACCTGTAAAATAAATTAAAAAATTTATTGTATAATAAAATGTGCCGCTAAAACCAGGCACTTCGGTTCTTGTCACCAAATCTTTACGTTATCAGCCAGTTTACATCTTCGGCTATTGTCAACTCCGGTTGGGGTCAACCGTTTTTTCGGCTCCCTCGGATGTGACTTTAAGCTAAAACCACTGAATCGTTGAATTTGGAATTTTGTAGGCAAACTGCACTGAGCTCTGATCTGTGTCGTGTTTTTCCGTGGTTGGTATTGAGGTTCGAGATCGGCTATCTTGACGGGTGTTCTCTTTCGTGAAGATTTTTACGGTCTAACTAAAAACGCACTAATCAACTGCCGCCCACCCTAATGAATGGGCAGGCTGTATAAAGTTAGCAGAACAGTAGATGCGATAGGGTTTCGAATGACTCTGACATGGCTAGGGTGACGAATGACTACTATTTCCTTCAGAGTCAGAGTCAGGTGACTCAGAGTCATGACTCACTGACTCCCATTTTCACACTGAGTCGGTCATGAATTTTAATGAGTCAGTGAACCTGACTCATTCAGTGACTCTTATAGAATCACTCCTGAAGCTTGAGTGAGAGTCAGGTGACTCAGAGTCATGACTCTGTGAGTCTGAGTCATGAGCAGTGACTCAGATTCACAGAAATTTTATATTTTTCTTTTTAAATTAAAATGAGCATAATGCGTATTCAAATCTCAAAATGAGTGATAGAAAGACGCTAAGTTACGTTATCTTTTCGGTTAAAGACTCTTAAATAAATTTTTGAAATTCTTCTTTATTTTTTATCCGATTTAATATTAAATTACATCACCTGCAATATTTACACTTATCCTTCGTGTCAACTCTATCAAAATAATCGATGATTGAACACATCGGAATGTTTTGAATTTTTGTTATTTTATTAACTTTTTTCAATTAACTCATTTATTTACTGTGTAATTATCAAAACGTGCACTTTTAAATTAGCTTGAAATCTAAATTCAAAATTTCGAATGACTGAAAAGTTTAGGTTTTCGATTTCGAAGGATTAATGTTGGATTTTGATTCAGCTTGCAATTTGTACCGAGACTTAAACTTCGATTTCAATTTCGACTGAAAAGTTTAATTAAATTTGGATTTCGATTTTCTTCGAATAACGGAATTAGAATTCGAGCACCTTAAAATTGTGAATTTTAATTTTTTTTTAAAGTATAAAACTTTGTCTATCTCAAGAAAACTCCGTTTTATTATACATGTTTTAAACTTATCTCCAGATCTTACTATATTTCAATTTTGATGGCCTGAAATGTTATGGATTTCGATTTTGAGAGACTTAAAATCATGGATTTAGATCTAAACTATTTAAAAATATAAATTATGGTTTAGATTTCGTGGTTCTTTAAAATCATCGATTTCGAATTACATTTCTAAGTAGACAATAGCCATTTGACTTACATTTCTAAATGGCTATTGTCTACTTCGATTCTGATTGTGAGTATTTAGATTTTTAATAAAATCTGGAGTCCGATTTCGATGTGTAGTGGTATAAGTTGCAAGTGTGCTTCAAACTCCCACTCTCAGATTTGTTGTTGCGGGAGTTGAAAATAATTTTTTAGAACGACAAAGGTAAGATGTAAGCAGTAACGCTTTGTTGCTGTGGAGTCATGACTGTTCCTAGTGAGCCACTTTGGAAAGGCACAGAGTCACGAGTCAAGTGACTCAGAGTCACGACTCAGTGACTCCCATTTCTCTATTGAGTCAGAGTCATCGAAAATCAGTGACTCCGAGAAACCGATGAGTCAGGGTCAGAGTCATGTGACTCAGAGTCATGACCCAGAGTCATTCGGTACCCTAGATATGGCTGACTGAGTCATCTGACTCTGACTCTGACTAATTGTTTTTTGGTGACTCTGACTCAATCAAGAAATGAGAGTCACTGAGTCGTGANTAATTGTTTTTTGGTGACTGACTCAATCAAGAAATGAGAGTCATGAGTCGTGACTCTGAGTCCCCTGACTCGTGACTCTGTGCTTTTCCAAAGTGACTCACTACAAAGAGTCATGACTCCCAAGCAACAAAGCGTTATTAATCTAACTGATTTACATTTTACTTTTTTTGTGCTACCAAATTCTTTACAACTCTCGCAACCCATCACAAATCTGTGAATGGGAGTTCGGAGCAGCGCGGCTCTGATTTAGTTTGAAGCACACTTGTAAGTTTCCCCACTACACAACAAAATCGAACTCTAGGATATCAATCAAAATCAAAATTCAATGTTGCAAAAAATTCCAACTCACAATCATAATCGAAGTATACAATACCCATTTCAAATAGAAATGTAAGTCGAAATCGATTACTTTGAAGAACCACAAAACCCAAACATTATTCCTAATTTTAAATTTTTTGGATCTAAATGTATGATTTGAAGGTTCTCGAAATTGAAATACATAACATTTCAGGTAATAGAAATTGAAATATAGAGTACGATTTCGAATGATCGAAATAAGTGATCGAAATCGAAATAATGATCGAAATATGACTCAGATTTCGAAATAAGCTTAAAGTATAAATAAAACTTAGCTTTTTTTAAGATACATAATGTTTTATCTCTTTTAAATAAATTAAAATTGGAAATTCAGAAGTTTGGTAATAACCATAAGTCTCGGTACGAACTGAAAAAGAAAGTCAACATTAATGCTTATACCAAACTTCGGAATTGGAGATTCCAATTCCAATTTTCGGAAACGGCATTGAAAATTGGAATTGGACGGTGTTACCATACTTCAGAATTTGAAACGGCGAATTCTGACATGTAAAAACCAAAGTTCTCGCCGATTTTTGCATTTCCCTACCATACTTTGGAATTGGAGAATCAGAATCCAATTTTCCAATTCTCAAAGTAGAAAGTATCATTTTCCCAAGTGCACAAAATATTTACGCGGGATGAAAAAAATTTAAAATAAAATTTGACCTTTTTTCTTTGCTTTTTCTCAAGTTTTTTGTTAGGAGTAAAAAATTAATGAAAAAAACAATAGCAAACAGAAATTGATACGGATAAGCAGGATGGGAAAAGACATGTTGAGGTCCTTTGGCTTCTCCATCCAGCAACAATGTGTCTATTGTGGACGATGACAGATTATTTGTCATCTGTAAATTTAAAATGATGAAGTGGGATCCAGAAACAATCTTTGTTTAGGTAAAATCGGGCCAAAGTGTGCTTCCTTTGGCACTGTTTTACAATATGTTGTTACTTACGTAGAGACGAGTCAAACCCATGTCCATCGCAGCAATTTGACACTTCACTAATAATTAGTGAAGTGTCAATGGTTGAAATTAAATACTTTCGGCAGTAGACAAATCAACAAAAAAATAAAAACTTAATTTGAAATAATTTAATTTTTTATTTGTTCAAATTTATTAATTAATTCGCGGTTAATGTAACCTTTTGGTTTGATGGGGCAAGTTGAAGCAGAATTCAGCATTGGAATTGGCTTTTTTTCAAATTTTTGAAAAAATATCCAATTCCGAAAGTAGGTGGGAAAGGCAGGAAAACCCAATCCCGAAAGGGTCAATTCCAAAGTATGGTAGTCAAATTCTGAAACTTCGGCATTTGTCATTCTCAAATGCCAATTCCAATTCTCTCGCCGCGAGATAAAGTATGGTAGCTCCAATTCCGAAAAACCGCACGTAGGAATTGGAATTTGGAAATCCAATTCCAAAATCCAATTCTAATTCGGAAGTATGGTAGCAAAAAACACGACCAATTTCGAAAATTTTCGGAATTGGAATCCCCAATTCCAAAGTTTGGTATAAGCATAAGCATTTGAAATCGAAACCCAAACTTTTCAGGTATTCGAAATTTTGCGTTTCGATTCCAAGCCAAGTTAAAACAGTCAGAAGTGCGGTTTGACAATTACCAAGGATGCCCATTTTATGCGTGAAATTTAAAATTAATTTGCGACATTACAAAAAAATTATGCGATATTATGCGCGGTGATTTAAAATCTTATATTGACCTGCTGATACACATTAATACCTTCAAACGAATTTGTGTGAATATATATGAGCACCATGGACGTTTCTTTGTCCAAAATAATCTGAATTCAAGCCATGAATTTCAAAAATTTAGTATCCTCGACAATACAACGACCCAGATATTGCTAGATTTAGCAATATTTTTTAAATAAAATTGGTTAAATGTATTCAATAAATAAAAATATTCAAATTTTTGGTATTTGAACAACCATGTGCTATTAAGATGGTACAAAATGTACTAAAAGCTGTAAAAGTGCGACACAAAATAAATTATGCGTTTATGATGAGATTTTGTGTATTATCTAAATTAACATTGCGTTAATCGGCTACATTTTTCATAAATCGTGAAGATCGTAAGTATCACCTTTTTGGTGTAACCTTCGCAAGTCTTGCTCCGCGCGATTATGTAATTGCTACAAATGGCGACCTTGAGAATTACGCAGTCAAAAAATGAGATAGGTGACACAGTAATAATAATGAATAGTCAAAAAGAGTCTGATGCATTCAATCATCTAACATTTTGATAGTTGACGGAAAGGATCAATGTAAATATTGCAGGTGAGCTAATTTAGTTTTAAATAGATGAAACAAAGCAAAATTTCAAAAAATTTATTTAAAAGTCTTTAAGGAATTTAAAAATTGACTATTGCACGATCGCGTGAAATGTGTCAAAACGCATTTTTTTAAAATAAAATTTATGTGCAATAGGAGCTTATTCAAGCAAGCATGGCGGATATCTGCGTCGGATAGCCTCGTCGGATATCCGCGTCAGGTATCCGCGTTGGGTATCCGCGCCGGATATATGTGTCGGATATTTGCAGCTAATATCCGATACCCGGCAATCAAAAACGCTAGATATCCGATATCCGGCAAATCTGCCGGATAGACTATCCGCAACATCTCTAATTATTATTTGTTTTGATGCTCAACCTCTTCAACCAGAATTGCATTGGGCTTGCGACGTTTTAGATAATCGTTGACAACCTCGCCTATGTGTAAATAATTACTCAAGGCGTGGGACCGCCAGAACTCGTAATGTTAAGGTATGTGTAATTTTTTACACTTGATGGGAAACGCAACAATTAGCTGGGGAAATTTTCGGAACAGCTTTTTTTAAAAATCCAGATTTAAAAACAATTTGGCAACATTCTGGTTTAAAATATTTCATCTGTGCATTAGTGTCCCCTTGAGGATTACATGGGTGCCATATTTCTAGGAAAAAATATTTTTTTAACAAAGTATTAAAAATAGCCAGGTGTGTGTAACATTTTACACAGGACTGGGTCGTCAGGGTTAACTCTGACGATACCACGACAAATCACGCTTGGGGCTCCCCATCCGTTGAGTAAGAATTTACACACCCTGTGTAAAAAATTACACAGCAAAAAGATTGTGTAACTTATTACACAGCCAATCCAGTGTTGCCTAATGTTCACTATTCAGTGTGCAGAGTGCCACTTGAAATTGAGTGTTCAGAATATAAAGATTGCTTTAATCGAAATTTTATTGCTTAATCTTTGTATTAAGTAAAATTCATTTGGAAATTCCCGGTTAGCGACCTAAGGATTGTTAACGATATATTATTATTTGAGGTGTTACGGATATCCGGCAGAGGGGTATCCGGCGCCTAAAACTCTGCCGGATAAAGTATCCGCTGCATACCGGATACTTGTAACTATCCGCGCGAATAATTTTATATACAATATTTTCAGAAATCCAAAAAAATGAACCAATAATTTTATGAGATTTTTTAAATAGGAGTATATATTAAATGTATTAATGATAAATGCTTCCTATTGGAAATTTGATGCTGAATCGAATGCGCTACGACCCAGTTCTCTAGGTGGTCACCATACAGAGATGTATGCCCAAAACCGCGACAAAGACATTTTCTTTTGAAATTATTTAACATGTTCCAGACTCATCTAGATGTAAGTGGATAGAAATCAATTAAATTGGTAAATGATAAATGATTCCTATTGGAAATTTGATGCTGAATCGAATGCGCTAGGACCCAGCTCTCTAGGTGGTCACCACACAATGATGTATGCCCAAAACCGCGACAAAGACATTTCTCATGAAATTATTTAACAAGTTCTCAACTCATCTCGATATTAGTTGATAGAGAGTCACTTAAATTGGTAAATGATCAGTGATTCCTATTGGAAATTTGATGCTGAATCGAATGCGCTAGGACCCAGCTCTCGAGGTGATCACCATACAAAGATATATGCCCAAAACCGCGACAAAAAAATGCCTATTGAAATTATTTAACAAGTTCAAACTCATCTTGATTTTAGTTGATAGAGAGTCACTTAAATTGGTAAATGATAAGTGATTTCTATTGGAAATTTGATGCTGAATCGAATGCGCTAGGACCCAGCTCTCGAGGTGATCACCATACAAAGATATATGCCCAAAACCGCGACAAAAAAATGCCTATTGAAATTATTTAACAAGTTCAAACTCATCTTGATTTTAGTTGATAGAGAGTCACTTAAATTGGTAAATGATAAGTGATTTCTATTGGAAATTTGATGCTGAATCGAATGCGCTAGGACCCAGCTCTCGAGGTGATCACCATACAAAGATATATGCCCAAAACCGCGACAAAAAAATGCCTATTGAAATTATTTAACAAGTTCAAACTCATCTTGATTTTAGTTGATAGAGAGTCACTTAAATTGGTAAATGATAAGTGATTTCTATTGGAAATTTGATGCTGAATCGAATGCGCTAGGACCCAGCTCTCGAGGTGATCACCATACAAAGATATATGCCCAAAACCACGACAAAAGAATGCCTATTGAAATTATTTAACAAGTTCCCAACTCATCTTGATTTTAGTTGATAGAGAGTCACCTAAATTAGTAAATGATAAGTTAGGACGACCAAAAAATGCGATTTTTTATCTCAGAAAATGCGATTAAAATCGTAAAAAATGCGATTTAGTGCGATTCATTTGCTACAGAAAATAGCATTAAAGTTTAATAGTAATACATATTCAACGCTAAAACAAGTAATTTAGAAGGTAGAAAATGATATTATTGCACGATTAATTCATATTCCATTGATTAACTATTGGTTAAATGACCAAGTAGTTCCAACTTCAAACTGAAGTATCTCGATGAGGTACCAATCTGGCGGCTTGGGGCTGATTTCCAGCGCTATGTATCCCTATGCCAATTAAACAGTAACTAAAATTAATTTCCGAAATTTCCCGAATTAAAATAAAATCGATTATTATATTTTTCCTAACTGCCGATTTTAATTAACCGACCGGGCATTTAAGGATTAACAAGATATTCTAATCGAATTGAAATACTAATACATGCTCAATTTCGGTTTCACTCTTATATGCGGGTGTCTCAACTTTGAATATATTTAAATATATATAATATATATAAATCCCAAATTTTTCAGTGTTCGCCATCCCCCTGGAGAACTGGGGATTTGAAGGTGGGGAAACCTGGGGATCTCGGGGGAGAAGATTTCAAATCTCCTGGGTATTAATTGAGGAATTAAAAACAGGCGAAAAACTTTAAATTTTTATAAAAAAAAAAGTGAAATAAATACTGTAATAATTTTTTTAAGAATCCGCGTTTTGTCTAAAGAAATAAAAAGCAAGAATTAGAATGTGATCCAGAGCCAGGAAGATGAGCTAGTGACACATGGGACGTTTGACTGCCTTTTGGCGGAAGCTTTGTTTCTGTTGGACTTCACCTACCCTGGTAGATTTCTTTCTTCCTCATACTTCTGACATTTTAAAATCTACAAGACAACAAATTTAAATTTCCGCAACAAATTCGAATTTGGCGCATTATTACTACTTTTAGTCCCCAGGTATCCCCAAAAACCCCATAAACCTCATAATCCCCGGAATTCCCATTTCCCCGGGGACAAGTATCAAAAGTGGAGATTTGGCGAACACTGTTCGTCGATGAAGCTGATTCTGTTGAAATACAGATCCGCCAATCTTTCTGATAATTATAAATTGTTTTGATTTTGTCAAATAAAATACGCATTTACAATTTTTTGTACAGTTTGTAAGCTAAAGTCAAAATGAAAACAATGTTCTTTATTTCTATTGTGCTTATGAACATAGCCAATAAGTTCAATATGCGTTAGCCTTGCGCTGGAGGACAGTTAGCTGTTTGGTTCGGCTCTACCGAGAAGTTAACTAAGTTTACAATGCTAAAGTTTGTCTAAAGCTCAAAGTGAGCACTTAATTTCAGATCAATAAACTATTTAAAAAATATATAATAATTTCCAACTCCAGAATGCGGAAAATGTGCTTGAATTATGTACGCTAGTTGTACACCATATATGTCCCACTATACTGCCAATTGACATCATGCGCAATTGATTTGACATCAATTTAACATTTTTTCTAATTCCTAATCACATTTGACTCAATTTTACTGAAGTATTTTAAATTTTGTAGTTAGCAATTACTAAAAATGCGATTTAATGCGATTTAATGCAACGATCCTTGAAAATGCGTTTTAATGCGATTAATGCGATACATATTTACATCATTCGATTGCATTTTTTATGATTCGTGGAGAAACCAGTTATCAATAGGCCAATCAAGGGTTATTTGTAAAATGCGATTTAGTGCAAAAACTGCATTTGATGGGCCTTGATGATAAGTGATTCCTATTGCAAATATGATGCTGAATCGAATGCGCTAGGACCCAGCTCTCTAGGTGGTCACCACACAATGATGTATGCCCAAAACCGCGACAAAGACATTTCTCATGAAATTATTTAACAAGTTCTCAACTCTATCTTGATTTTAGTTGATAGAGAGTCACTTAAATTGGTAAATGATAAGTGATTCCTATTGGAAATTTGATGCTTAATCGAATGCGCTGTGCCCCAGCTCTTTAGGTGGGCACCATATAAATTTACATGCAAATTACTACAACAAAGACATTTTCTCTTGAAATTATTTAACATGTTCCAGACTCATCTCGATGTAAGTGGATAGAGATCAAATAAATTGGTAAATGATAAGTGATTCCTATTGGAAATTTGATGCTGAATCGAATGAGCTAGAGCCCAGCTCTCTAGGTGGTCACTATACAAAGATGTATGCCCAAAACCGCGACAAAGGCATGTCTCTCGATATTATTTAACAAGTTCTCAACTCATGATGATGGTGTAAGAGCCACTAGAAATTCATATTTTTCTCACGTCGCCCCATTTATTTAATTTTTTAATATGCAACTATTACATGTACATGTAATTTTTACATGATGCAACAGTGTTTAATGGACAACTCTGGTGTGAAGTGTTTTATGTTGTAAATGTGTTTACATGCATTAGTTGAAAAATTGTTGTCTGTTCATAAATGACAACTCACGCTTGAGAGTATGTCAACAGGGGGTTCTCATGCACAGTGATGCACATGACAATTTTATAGAAAATGGTTAATGGTAAAGTGCCTTATTTTTTTTTCAAGAAGTAAAGATGAATTGATTATTATGTCAGTGGCATAATAATAGTGCATATTCACATCTCTACTCTAGAGTGGGTCTACATCTATATGTAAATGACATAGTCGTTAATCTTATACAAATCTTTTACCTTATTAGAAGTCATATAGATAATTTTTATGGAGGTCGTTAAGCATTGATATATCACGTCTCTCCTTACGATACAATGAGACAGAAGCCGTAGATGCTCAGTTGTCTTAACTTCACTGCTGTTTGAAGTTAAATTAAACGTTGTGCATTTGAAATCTAAAATATTATTAGAAATATTAAATAGGTTTCTAAATTTATCGAACGAAACTTTTTTCTGTCAGATCGATAGATCCGGACAAATCAACAATATAATTTTATTATTATTTAAAATAAAATCTCTCATGGAAATTTCTAGTGAAGCATAACGAATTTTGATTCAAGGTCGTTTATTTTAATATTGAACCTACATCGTGCCCATTGTTACCCACAAACACCATAGCTAAAGTGGTTTATACAATTACACTGTCCGTCTGTCCCCGTCCAACTATATATTTTGTCGCTATTTTCACACTGTATTGTGTCACTCAAATTTACTATCATTATTATTAACCACGAACAACGTATCTGGAAAGGTTTATGCGATTGTCATGTCTGTACGTCTGTCTGTATCATGTATATTTTCAACAAATTTTTTTATATTAGTGTTGTGGTGTAAATCTACGCCAAAACTTACATTAACTCCATCTTTTACCCACAAACACCTTACCTGAATTTGTATAAACGATTACACTGTCCGTCTGTCCCCGTCTATCTGCATGTTTTGTCGCTATTATGACACTATATTGCATCTTTCAAATTGACTACCATTAGTATCAATCACGAATAACGTAGCTGGTGAGGTTTCTGCAATTGCCATGTTTGTCCGTCTGTCTGAATCACGCATATTTGCAACCAGGGTTTTTGTACATAAATGTTGTGTAGATGTAACCGAAACTTACATCATGTAAATAATTACCCACAAACACCTTAGTTAAAGTAGCCTATACGATTCCACTGACTACCCCAACTTCACCACCAAGTTTTATCGCTATTTTTTACACTATATTGCCTCTCAAAATTATTCTCATCAATATAAATCACGTACAACGTACTTGAAAATTTTTATGCAATTGTCCAGTCTGTTTGTCTGTAAGGATCACGTATATTTACAATCAACTTTATATGTAAATTATAAGGGTAGGTAAACACCGAATTCTACACTTTCGTTAACAAACTTTAATTCACTGACAACCTAAAAGTAAAGCTTTTTTATTGTTTATTTCTTGCTACCAAGCATACATTGTTAACCCTAGGTCCATAGTTGTTTAGTCAGTCACCACTAAAGTACACAAAACCAAATGTCTTTTATTATCAATCACATTTTTCAGTAATCGTACAATTTGAAAGTGTATAGAAGCACAAGCTAACGCTCAAAGTTGGTTTATGGAGCATGCATGTAATCTATATAAGCCGCATCGATCGCCTCCTTCAGATTAGGCAAATAATTTATCTGTAGATTAATCCCCCGTGTTCGGTTGGCCTTTCCCGTGCGGGCATCGTAGTGACGGATTGAGACGAAGTTTGTGTCTCCAAATGGTCCCGTCTTCATAAACACACTCTTGCCAATGTGGTAGGAAACCCCCTTGATATTTCTGAATCGTTTCGTTTCTTCCGGCGCCAAATCCTTGAAACCGCCATGCTCCTGAAAACGATATAAATTGTTTTAGTCAAATGTATTTCCAAATTAAATAAAGGTTGCTTACATCCATATTTCCAGCTCGCTTTCTTTGGGATCCCACGGACTCAGTTTCCGAGATTCCAACGTCTTCCAGCACCCTGATGGTGCTGGACTTCCTCTTCACTCCCTTAGGCTCAGTCCCATATGTAAACTGGAAGAAATTATTAAAGCAAGCGTAATTTAACGTTATATATATATATTTTTTTATAAGAATTATTATTTGCATTACCTGAGTGGGAGAGGGTTTCTTTACATTCTTTGTAACTTTGGTCAAAAGCTGTTTAGAACTTCCAGCAACTGGTGATTTCTCCCTCACCATGACTGGCTTTGTGACCTTTTTTGGTGTAGCATTTTTTTTGAACAGCAAATGAAGCCAACTTTTTAATGGTAGTGGGGGGAACTGCTTTCTTCACAGGAACCTAGTAACTTAATTAATCTTATATGTATATGCTTTCTTAAATTCATTTGTTTGAACGTAAATGGAATAACTAATCTGTACTTTCTTCTTCCCAGAAGCTACGTAAGCAATCTTCTTTTCCAATGTTTGGATCCTGGTCTCGGGTGTTGCAGCAGCAGTTTCGATACCTGAATGATTGTCTGCGTCCTCATCCGTGTTGCTATCAGGCTCAGTAGCTTCGCTCATAGTCTCGTCTTCTTCATCGTTGATGAAAACTGGATCATCCTCTTCCTCATTTTCGTCTTCTGATGATACATCATCATCATCCAAGTCATCAGGGTCTGTATCCTGAAATAATGAAAAAAAAAACTTTGTGATTGTAGTAGCTTAAGCTTTGACACAAGCAAACTTACTCCGTTTATTTCAGAAGCCACACGGAGAAGTCTCTCTTTAACAGTTTCCTTGAACTGTTGACTTCTTTCGACCGGATTGTGTTTAGCAGCTACTGCTTTTGCTGCTTCCATGTTCGCTACTTCGATATTCTCTACATCAGCGTCGCTGTCACGTTGCAAGGTACCTAAAACAATCAAATATATTAATTTGTTGTTACAAAAAAAACTGATCTAGAGCAACTGTGTATATAATTTTACCTTGCTTGCTGATAGGCTTCTTCCCTTTAGATTTCTGACCGAGTCCCATTTTGCAGTCAGATCTGAGCGTGATTTTACGTTGCTGAGGATCTTGAGTCTCTGCTTCCAAGTAACAGTGCTCACTGAAACTACAAAAAATTGAGAAAGTTTTTAGCAATTGTATCTTTTTTAAATTAAGTTTTGTTTACACTTTTTTAAAAGTTTCTAGACTAACAGGATTAGCAGAATATTTATTATTTAGAATAACAATAAGAATAATAATAAACTTACTTCGGGTTTGCTTTGTTGCACTCATCCTGCTTATATTATCTTTGCTTGAAGTCCACAATTGAACTGAACTTAAAATACTCTTACAAAAATAGTATTAAGATCCAATAAAGAATAAATTATATATATATATTTATTTGCATTTAGACAAAAAATTGCTCTCTGAGGTTAAAATGACAAAGGAAGTGTCATTGGACTTAAAAGTGTCAATTTCGCTGAATAAGACCAATCGCCCAAAAATTTCTCACACTAAAACTAGTTAGTTTACGTGTTATTTCTTAAGGATTTGGAAAGCTGACAGTTTTGAAGGGTCTGGAAGGGTCACTCTTTGAATTATCCATTTAGGTGAGACTTAAATACAATTGATAATAATTTTTTTAATTTTTGTTTGGACTGATTTTGGAATCGATTTTTAAGAGTTGAATTGAACTGCTAAAATTTTTTTGGAGCTTCAACGCCATCTCGCGGAAGATTTTGGATTTTTTAGTTATTCAATTGAATATTAGAGGTAAGCAAAAAATCAGTTTAAGTTTCTCAACCATTATTTTCTAAAACGAAAAGCTGATGATTTTCTTTTATTTTAAATTGTAGTTTCGCTGAACATTATAATCTGTTATGCCTTGGTCGTTCCGTAACCAATCAACAATGGCAAGAGAAGTTACTGTGAGAAAATAATGATTAAGAAATGTTAGGAGAAATATTGATGCATTTTTATTTTCAGATTGAACCACGAGATTTGATTTGCGACGTTTGTAGAGGTCAACAGCGAACAACACGCTTGCACTTGCTTCACGTCAATATGTCGACGGATTCAAAACAGAAGTAGAGCGCATGCTCCTCGGAGAACTCACAACTGTATTATCTGCAAAAAAGTGTTTCACTCACATATGAAGTTGGAACTTCATTCTACTTCGGTTCATTCTCACCTTCTACACAGACAAATATCCACTATGATGAGCGTGGGAGTTAGACGACAAGCTGGGTCAGGTGTGAACCAGACTAACACACGGAAATTACAGACATTACCATTTCGACGGGTAAGCGCATTGAAAGGATTCGTGCGTACTTATAGACATGCTTGTGTGAAACCTGTTATCCATTTGGATTTGGATTTTGTAAAATTCAACTCAAAAATTCGGGCAGTGATATCAGAATGCTTAACCGACTTACATGCACTGAAGTCTCAAATGAGTTTAAAAATTCAATTTAAGCGTCTTCTTTGTGAGTCCAAAAATGGGGAAGATATCTATGAATATCAAAACAAGTATATCAACTCGAATATGACTGTAGTTTTAAACAAGTTTGCAAGTTTGGATAGATATCTAGAATTATGCGCAGCAAAAATACATCACACTGTCAGCGTCTTTGAGCAGTATAGTTCTGGGTGGCAGTTCAGCAAGGTATTGGTTTGTGATATCAAAGTCGCAAAGTTTAGACCATTCAGTGGCGGGAATTGGATGGATGTCCCTGAACAATTTAAGGGAAAACGTGCAACTGTAAATATCAAAACAAAGAGAAACAACTGTTTCGAGATGGCTGTTGGCCGCTCTTCACAATCCCGTTAATCCGCACCGGGAATCTTCATATTCTTCTGTTAAGAAGCTGTACAACTTTGATTGTATCGACTTCCCTGTGAGTATAGCTAAAATTCCCACTTTTGAAAAAACAAATGAGATTGCTATTAATGTGTTTGGAACACATTATTCCAAGCGACAAACTTCACGTGTAGTAGTTCCAATACAGATATCTAGTTTCAACTATTCTCATTTCAAAACAGTGAACCTACTCCTTCTCGTTGACCCCCACAGCTCTAGAACCCATTATGTTGCTATTAGAAAGATCGACAAACTGTTGAGAAGACAAAACCATCATCGAAGGGTACTATGCTACAACTGTTTGCAGCGCATACCCATTTGTAATCAAGACTGTGACAATCAAGCATGCGATAATCAATGTGCTTTCAGGAGTCATAGAATTCTGTGTGAAAAATTCGACTTTCAAAAAGTCAAAATGCTCAAAGCGAAGAATGGCACCTCCCCTTCAATCTCGTTTGAGAACTTTTGACATCAAATGAAAGTAGGCTATGTAGTGTACGCTGACATGGAATGTCTACTGAAATCTGTACCTCCAGCGAGTAAAAATGGAAAGATTTCGAAAACTCAGAAAGAAAAAGTTCATGTCCCTACTGGTTTCTCATACGCTGTCGTGAAAGAAAATTCTGCCCTTGTGGCCCATAGAGTCTACAGAGGAAGTGACGCTGTAGACATATTTTTGCAGGATTTGTTGGAAATTGCAAACATTGTCACCGACATCTACAAAGTAAATGTTCCAATGCACTTGTCAGAGACTAATGAAATGGAATTTCATAATGCAGAAATCTTCCATATTTGCAAAATTCGTTTTGACGAAGATCCTGCTGACCCAAAGTGTCGGGATCATAATCATATGACAGGTATACCGTGTACATTCTTACCATTATATTTAGTTAATGATTCTCTACTTGTATTTGTAGGAGAATATCGCGGTGCTAGTCATCAGAGCTGTAACTTGAATTACACGCAAAAGGAGCTAGTCCCAGTTATCGTAAGTACTAGTGAATTTAAATAGTAAGATGTTTTATAAAAAACTAAAACAAAATTTTTTCAGATGTACAATTTCCGAGGCTATGACCACCATTTAGTCATATAAATATTCAATAGAATTGGAAAAGTGATTTACGTACTTCCCACAAATTCTGAAAAGTATTTGAGTGTTACCGTGGACAATTTGCGGTTCATAGATTCATTACAGTTTTTAAACTGTAGTCTAGGAGAGTTGGTGGAGAATCTGAAATTGAAGCGAGGGAACAGAGTCTCCATACTGGAACAAGTATTTGCTGACAAGGCATCGCTACTGACAAGAAAAGGAGTATACCCGTATGACTACATCGACTCTTGGGAAAAATTCGAAGAACGTCAATTACCATCTCGACCAAAATTTTTCAATACTCTACGCAAAGAGCACGTGACAAGATCTGACTACTGTTACGCGAAATTAATATTCAATACCTTTAAAATGCAAAATCTGGGTTCTTACCATGATTTGTATTTATTGACTGATACTCTGCTGCTTGCCTGTGTCTTCGAACAATTTCGAGAAATGTCGCTACTGAACTTTGGACTGGATCCGGCACACTACGTTTCCGTTCCTGGATTAGCTTGGGATGCGGCGCTTAAGATGTCCGGTGTTCGTTTGGAATTAGTGACTGATATTGAAATATAGAGGTGGAATATTATATGAAATATGGAGGTGGGTATTCGAGGTACGTAATAGCTCGTTAATAGCTACTAGTTAATAATAAAATAATGATGGATTACCCACATTTTTAGGCGGGATTTCACAAATCAGCTTGCGCCACGCTCTAGCCAAAAATAAGTACATGAAGGGATACACTGGTACTGGGAACGAACGGGATCACAAGTATATCGTATTCTGGGACATGGTTAATCTCTACGGAAAAGCAATGCAAGCGTTGCTTCCAGTTAGCCACTTCACTTTCTTGGAGAAAGATCTCATTGACAAATTCGACATCACATCTGTGCCTGACGATGATGACATCGGATACATACTGGATGTGGACCTCTCTTATCCAAAACACTTGCACTTTGACCACCAGGACTATCCATTAGCAGTGGAACGTAAAACCATTTGTTCTTCTAGCTTCAGTTCTTACCAAAAGAAACTTCTTGCCAAGCTTCCGATAAACTACATGGAAACTCAAACAAAGCTCGTGCCTCACCTATCAACTCGGAAACATTATATCTGCCATTATCGAAATTTAAAGTACTATGTCGAGAAAGGGTTGGTTATTAAAAAGATACATCAAATTCTCGCGTTTAAGCAAGAAGCATGGTTGAAAACTTATGTGGACTTTAATACAATCCGACGGGCTAGCGCTACAAACGAATTCGAACGAGTTTTCCACAAGCTTTGCGTCAACGCTGTATTTGGAAAAGGCTTGGAATCTGTCAGGAAACGCATGAACATTAGGTTGATAAATCCTTCTAAAGCCCTTAAGTTAATCGCTAGAGCACAATTTCTGTCTCACGATATTTTAGGAAACAGTTTAGTGGCATTCAAAATGTAGCGAAATTGTGTTACTTTGAATAAGGCAATTTACACAGGCTTTTCAGTCCTGGAACTTAGCAAGCTGCATATGAGCAAATTTCATTACGAGTTTGCGAAGAAGAAGTGGGGGTCAAACGCTGAATTGCTAATGACGGATACTGACAGCTTGTCCTACCTCATCACTACGAAGGACGTGTACAAGGACATCTTACCAGATATAGACTTCTTTGACACTAGTGCTCTATCACCCTTAGATCCATTGTTTAAAGTGAAAAACAAAGGGGTGATTGGAAAAATGAAAGATGAGGTGGAAGGGAAGATTATATACAAGTTCACTGGTCTTGGACCAAAGTCATATTGCTTCCTAGGCAGCAATGAAGACAGCACGACTTTCAGGAAAATGGCACTTAAAGGAGTTCCACAATTCATTCAGAGACGGAGTGTGACGTACTCTAAGTTGGAAAAGATTTTATTCAATCAAAACATCCTAGCTTGTAATATGAGCACAATGAGGTCTTATAAGCACAACATTTATAATATACAGCTCACGAAATTTGCGGCTCATGGCGTTAAAACTTTGCCTTATGGACACTACTTAATTAAAAATCTCCCTACTTAAATCTTCCAATTTAATTTAAAAAATTTTCAACTTAATTTAAAAATCTACCTATTTGATAATAAAGTAAATTTAGTTTATACAAGCTACAAGTAAACTTTCATAATTAGCTCTATTTCGCTGCGACAAATGAGGCATTTTAACTGGCTGGTAGAGCAACTGAGACATGTAGCCAAGTGACAGCACGGAGCATATAAGTAGGATGCGATTTCAGAAAGGCAAATTTTACAGACAACGAGGTGTTTCAGTTTACTAATTTCTTCTTCTAAAGCAACAATACGTTCAGACTTCTCTTCATGAATAACATTTTGAAGCGAAAAATTTACCTATAAAAATTTTTAATCACTAAAGTAAAACATATAATACGATCTGGATTTTAGTAACTTACTTTGGTGATTCCTGTTTCTTGCTCGTGAACAATAGGGGGTTCTGCATTATCGCCAACAGTCTGGTTGTGGAGAAGACTTGTCAGATAGCTGACAGATAATTTAATCTAAGTTTATAAGCTTACCACTGGAGAATCATATTGCCTGTGATTGTTGAGAACATAATAAGCGCAACTAGGTGAATTATGCTCGTGTTCTTCCCAGGGGTCGTCCAGTTCGGTCCATTCATAAAGAGAGATCCCGCAATAAAAGCACACTGCAAGATCAAGTGTTCCAGTATAGAAAAATTCAGCATCTGCCATGCGGAAAGGGTCCGGAAATGTCTGATGTAGTATTGCTTGGAAGCTCTGAATGCGTTTGGTAATTGTGCAGAAAATAGGGAATTTCGGACCCTTCTCTACCAAAACTGCAACTTCTACTAAATCCTCCGGAATCGCTTGTTGTTCCATCTTCTTATAAACTTATTCGAATATGTTCACTTATTGAATGATGGTTTGTAACTAGTTAAGAATCGGTGTAATGAACCCAAGTGGCTCCAGTGGGTGTGTTGAACTCAGCCGCGTCTGCAGCTCAGTCATCATCGTCATTTGCATTTGGGGCTAGTGTCTTGCGCCGTTTTAATGTACTTAACGTCTGTGACGACATCCTATTCCGTAAAGTCAATCCCATAATGCTGCTTGGAATCGACAATTTTTTCAGGATGTAAAGGAAAGTGTTTGCTACTGGAGGCGGAATGGAGTTTTTATCGGTAGACCTCAGTATGTATGAGAGTAAATCTAGAATGTTAGCTCCATCTCTTCGGATCCCATTGAGTCGTACTTCACCTCCTTCATTCCATGAAATTTCATGATTCGCTTTCTTTAACGCTGCCATGATATACATGCCTGCTTGGCGAAATCTTGGGGGCAGCATCTCACTCAGTCGCTGATGTGACAAATGCTCATCCGTATCCTTAGTGATGGTCACTGGAATTTGCTTAACAGTCTCAGAGATATCAACAATTGTGGGAGTAGGAATTACTTGTACTGGCAATGGACTTTGCGTAAGTTCATAGAAGTGATTCCTTGATCCTTTCATGACAGTATTAAATAGTGCAAGTTTGATATCGTCTATAAGGCTGTGCAAATTAAGGATTTCGGAGGATGTCGTATTTTTTCTGTTGAATGAGTTCACGGATGCCGCCTTATGAAGTAATTGACTAGCATGGTACAAGCCTATCAACTTTTCATACTCTAGTTGTGGGATGAGCTTCATTTTTTTGTGACATTATATTCCAGCTGCGTGACTGAGAACGTTTGCAGCAAGTCCACCGAGTATAGACAGTATTGGTATAATCAATACAGGTAGAAATCCAATTCTTTGAACAAGGAGTTCCTTTTTTCTCTTGAGAGACACTCTCTTTTTTGCCAAATTCCTTATGATCTCCTTGTGGCGTTTTAGTTTCGTCTTATGTAGTTCACTCTGCGGAACGTTTCCTTGTAACGTGTTCAGAGCTAGCTCTGACAAAGCATCGATATTATCTCTCGAGGCTTTTTTGATAATATGTTTTCTGTGTTTCCCTTTGCTTTTTCTAACTAGTTCTAAAAATTGCTTATTCCTATGTATTCTTTTTGTCATAATTGGGAACTAAGTTAGTTAGAAAAATAGATTATGTGCTCTTCAGTTGGTAGAATACCAGACTGAAAACGCAAATGATCATGACAACTTGGATGTAAATTAAAAAATAGGGATGTGTACGGTTTCTGAGTTGCTTGTTTGTACGCTTCAAAAATTAAACTGGGTTTACGGGGGTTCAACTGACGACTGAAGTACATGACTTGCGAAGAAAACGATAGAGTCTTGCAAATTGTTATGTAATGAGTGTTGAGTCGAATATCCCTCGCATATTTCCCTTGGGGAAACAGATTCTGGGACAGGAAAATCACAGATATAGACCTAAATAAAATGAAATCATCGAGTTCATTGACCAGATTGTGTTGGCAATAATTTTGTCTTACCGATGATGCACCCCACATGTGAACAATTCTTGAATCGTTTTGTCTTTCAGTGAATCAGTCATTTGGTCGTCAATTACAATAAGAGTATTAGTGGCATGAATCAGTTCTAAATTTAGTCCTTCTGCACACCTAACCCTTTTATCATTAGATTTCATTGTGTCATAGCCTGGCTGGTATGTCTTTTAGAAGATAATGACATCATCTATTCGTGGTTTAACAAGGGAGTCCAGATGTTGGATCAAGTTGCTCACAAATGTTGTTTTACCGCACTGAGTTCCTCCAGCAACAATATATGTAAATGGATGATTTAACTGGGTAGACTCAAATTTGTAGCTTGGATGAATCATAGTGACTGTATTTTCCTGATGTGTAGTGTCAATGTTACCTGACGTTTGTCAATTGGAAGCTCCTCCCTAAATTCATCACACAAAATAATGGAAATCACATCAAACTCACTTCTGGAGAGTGGGATATAAAAAGGATTAACAAAAGTTTGTGTACAGGCTTGTCCTTCTTCTCCAGCAATATTCACCATACGTAATAATGGCACAAGAGTAGATCCAACAATTTATGCCTGAATGATGTCGGAATAAATGAACATGTGGTATCTTCCAGCAAACAAGTCAGCCGTATACTTTCCAACAAAAAATTGAGATAAATGAGGAAGCTCATTTGGAACTCACGTTTTCCATCAAATCCAAGCACGTCAGATAGTTTCTCACTGATTTCTATTGTATTTCCTACACCAACTTCAAGGCTCACTCTTTTCTTCGCGTCACTATAGGAAAACCGACAATCAACCTTGTGTTTGTTTAACTTTGAGTTTGCTTCTTGTAGTAGCTGATTAACTGATCCATAGTGTTGAAGATTTAAAACAGTATTCCCTCCGATTTGTCCAGAGTAGGATATCAAGTTGTCCTCGCCCTGCCCAGTCAATGTACGAATGGAACAAACATACGTCAGTTCAGAAAGAGCTAACTCGTACTGATCAGGCTCCAATTGAACTTTATATGGCAATTTTATCTTATAATTTGCAATTCTGTTCGAAGGAAAGTATTTTTGTGACCCATTGGATGGGAGAGTTAGATAAAATGACGACATGAAGAGTTATTCTTGTGTTGATTCTCTGTGTTCCAACACTCTACTGAACTCTTGGTAGTAAAAAATGCCACTAATTACATCTCCATTAATGTCTCTTATACGATAAGTAATGGGAACTGAATCGATTACTTCACATACTTCAAAAATTTCCGTAGTAAACGTAGGCCAATAACCTTTTTCAAAGTTTCCTTTCAATTTCGCAATCCTAACACGGTCATATAATTTGAATTTTGCTGATCCAGCATGGTGACTAGTAAGATCCTTATAGGATTCCATCCAAACATCCATTTCATTTTCTTCGTTGACGTCAATTGGACGGACTTTTGTTCTTGAGTGTATTGTCTCATTGTAGGATTTTACCAATGATGGAAGAATGTGGATATATTTTTGTTGACCACTCATCGTCAAATACTTAGATATTCTAGAACATATTGTCCTATTGAACCGTTCAATGACACTTGATCCAAAATCTGAGTATTTATGGTACATTTCTATAGAATGACACTTTAGCCACCCTGTAAACTTTTTGTTCCAGAACTCTGTCCCTTGGTCACATTCTAGATACTTTGGTCGCTTATCGAATGACTGCAGAATAGATTCAAATGCTTTAATGACTTCTATTGCTCGGTTAGATTTCATTAGAACAGCAAATGCGAATTTGGTAAATACATCGATGACAGTGAGCAGACAGCAAAACCCTCTGTTATTTCTTTTGTATTTTGGAAGAAACACAATATCTGCTTGCCATAGATAGTTCATACCTGGTGCAGTAACCCTCCTTCGTCTAAATCTTGTTCTTCTTGGCTTATGTCGACTATACGAATCTTGCGTTAACAAATAATTTTTTGGTTGTTTAGTTGTTATGCCACAAATTGTACTTAATCGATCAATGCTACTTAGACCTCCAGCAGATTCAATGTCTTTGTAGACTTCGTCAATTTGTTTTTGGTTCATGTTTATTTAACTTTAAATTTTACAAGTGTAACAATACTAGCACAACAAATTCACTTTTGTGACGAGAGAATCTTACTTAAAGTCTGACAACATTGAATAACGGTGACAAGATTTTCCACTTCTGAAGCCATAGCTGATTCACCCAACCCCTTTGAGAAATTGACATGGAAATTGTTCCTTACAAATTTTAATACAATAGAATCATTAGTTTCTAATTAGCTCTCACTAAAACGGCTTAAAATATTTTCGTAACTAAATCCATTTGTTCTATGTAAAAGATAGTAAACACAAAATTGCCCACAAGAATTACTTGAACCAGATTGGATTCGGGTTCTCATTGTGCGAATGACACTGCCAGTACGCTTCAAAAAATTTGTGATAAATTTATTGTAAAACGAAAGTTGCATTGCACAACTATCAAAAAATTCAACTTCGTTAGTGTTTTTGTCCTTAAATATGGCTAACCAATGTAATCCAGACTCGTTTGATGTGTCCGTATTCACGATGACAGCCAAACTATTCTCATGGATGTTTCGCAGTTCATCGCTGGGAATCACAGTTGTGTAATAGCGGTCATTATCTATACTAGTTTGTAGGATCTTCAAGAGGTCGATTGTGTTCATGATGACACAACAGATTGACGAAACCGATCAATTTCCAGTACTCCATGTTGCTCCGAATGTAGAATACAATGGATAGATTTATCAAGCGCTTTACTAAACTGTATTTACAATTTTACACTTACTGATTTTTCGAAGTGGAGTAAGGATTCGTTTCCAGTCGGTTAATTGCAAAAACAAATAATGCATTATTCTCCTTGTAGCTTTCTCGATCAAAGGATAGACCAAGGTCTTGGCCAGCAATGCCAGTACTTGTAAAGAGTAAGTAGTAGGCGAGTAAGTATTCGTTTTGTTCAAAATCTACAGTAAGTGGACGTATGGGCATTGAAATATTGTTAACGCTCATGTATAAACTTCTGATGTTGAAGTGATGAAAACAAAATGGGTTAGAGCCAATATCTCCATTAAAGGACAGGCTATCAACAAACACAATTACAATTCTGGATGGAACAGTATTCAGAAATATATTCTCCTCCACAGCAGATGAACTCCCCTGTGATATGGTAAAATACTTGATTTCTGTATTTTTGAAAGGATACTGAGCAATTTTTCCTTTTTCAAGCAACCGCTGATGTGCCAATATTATGCTTGGGAAAGTGATCTGCTTGCGAATGTAATAAGTTGCTGTTGTCAATTTGATAGTCGCATCATCGTTAGGAGTTTCAGAGAACAAAGCGAATGAATCAGGGGTGCGCGTAAGACAAATTCTTACGTTGACGTCATTTAAGATGTATCTATACTGAGTTGCTAAATTGAAGCGCAATTTGTCCAAAAGCTCGAGTTCCTTCGACTTGGAAATATGTGCTTTTCGCTTCTTCCATCCCAAATTTGTATCATCAGCGATTCCACCATTAGTGTCCTCATAATACAAAGCTCAACTTCCTTGTGAACTTTTATATTCATTTCCATACGAGGGTAGAGTTTCTATGTACGCTCGGTAAGGATAACCGTTGTTACTTGTGGAGACAATCATTTCGTTGAATTAAATATCTAATTGAGAAAATAGAAAATGAAGAAACAAATTCGTTGTTCCAATTCTTGAGTCGTCTGGTAATTTTGTACCATTTTTCTTGGTAACTTTCAACTTCACGTAGATGAAACTGTCACAAAGATCTAAATAGTGATTTTAAGTTCTCGGAATTTTAAATTCAATTTTGTTTGATGAGTCCTGTACATTCACTATTGGCTGATACTCTTCATACATGCTATAATCACATGTTGTGTCAGTGGAAGGAATGGAAAACAAATCGACTTCACCACGGATTGCCGGTTTTGATAATGTGTGGAGCAACGACATTATGAAAAAATGTCTAATCTGGTTCTCGTTGACTTATTCTTCTGTTTAGTCCTATTAGATCTTTTTGAAACAAGCTTCGTAGATTTCTTTTTTGGTTTTGAGGACCTTACAAGCTTCTTTACCTGCATAATTAGTTTATTTAGTTTTGCATTTAAATTTTTGCATTATTTTTTCTACCTTTATTGCCTTTGTTTTCCTTCTTTTCGACACACCTTTTCCAGTTTGAAGAGATTGAGCTGCTGACTGTAATATTCCGGTACCCACGTTCTTTATGAATCCTAGACTATTTCGCTTCAAAGCCGTTTTCACTGTATCACCGTTCGTAGCAATGTCATAGATCGTTCTTAGAGCAGCCTCTTTGACGTGAGGAAATATATATTTCATTACTAATGGAATTGCGTACTTTGCAATTCCACCCAATACTGAACCTAAACCTCCTGGGTAGTTCTTTGTGGATTATTTCATTCATGAGCAAACCATAACATATTGCCTGAGTGCGGTCCATTGAATGAAATGTGATTGAATGGAAAGTGGGAAATATCATAATCAAATGAGAGCGAGGTACATCACCCAAATGTGTCACCTCGACCGTCCGCTACCGATAACATGATATGCGCTATCGATAACATGGTCCGCGCTACCGATGTCGTAACTTTAAAAAAAATTTGCTTTTGCTGCGGGACGTGCAATTGCTACCGCTACTTTGATACCGATTGAGTATTAAGTCCCAAGCGTCTTTTCTGGCGTTGCGCTTTGAAACTCCTATTATTGTTTAGAGACTTTGAATTGATAACATGAGTCTGAGAAAAAGTCTTTCGCTCTGCTGCTTGTTTCGTTAATTTCCTACTCGCAGAGTTGTTCACTCCAATAAAACCGCTGTGGAAAACGGAATTTTTTTAATTTCCATCCTACTCTTTCATTCAGTGTTTGATTGTGCCAGACTTAAGTTCACTTGATATTATTTTTGGTTTTGTTAATTTATTAAATTTGAATTAAAGTAAGGAGGACTTAAGGTCAACTAGAGAATTATTGTGAGTACAATTAGTTACTTTAGGTTTTCCTTTCTTTAACTCAACTTGAATAAATTAAAAAAGGCAGAAATATG